>JAHZTW010000001.1:156830250-157070479 GCA_020283515.1 Alliaria petiolata
TGATATATGAAATGAGAAATTCCAACTCCAGAGAGAAGAGATCTTTACCAATTTTAATGGAGGTAACTCGAAGGCCACAAGCCTTTAGCACGACGCCGATACTACTGGCAGTAACGCCTTTGCCAAGGCCACTCACCACTCCTCCAGTCACCAAGACGTACTTCATCCCCTCCGATTACTCAATTCGCCAAGTGTTTGCGGTAATGCCTGATCGGAAATTCGCAAACTTTACACAGCCCACTCTTTGGTTTCTACGGTTTCCATAGGCGGACAGGAACCATCCAATAGCAAGCTCCCACGTGTCCCTGACATTTTTTGTTGTTGTTGCTTAAATGATCTCACTTTTGATTAATGAAAAGACGGGGCTCGATCCAAAATTAAACTTAGGCCTTTCCCGTGAGACTGGTTATGATATTTTTACAGGTTTTGAATTTGTCCTTTTAAAGTTTATTTTCCCTTTTTTTGTTAAAAGTTTATTTTCCCTTTTTACCCGTTTAGTTTTAAACGTTATATTTAAAAACATTTAAGTTTTAATTAGCCTTTAGATAACTTTGAGTAAATTAGAAAATTATTATAATTTTGCTATTAAAACCAACTGCAATTTTAGCTAATTTTTATTGTCGTATTTTAATTAATTTTTTTGCACTAAAACACTTTAAATTTACAATAAATTCACTATTTAAAATAATTTATATTGAATTATAGATTTATCCCGTTTAAATTGTAGATTATAATCCACATTTTAAATGTATCCCGTTTAAATTATAGATTTCAAATAATATCGTAAACCGTACTTAAAATTTTAGTGTTTTTTTTTATGCCAATGCATAAACACATACATATATGAATATATGATGATGATATGGTTCAAAAAAAATAGTAGTCATTATAAGATGAGATATATCATGTAAGTGGAGTGGATATAGACCTGGGCTAATCTTGTGATCCACTATTTGTTGTCTTTGCGATTTTATTTTATGAAATACGGCCCGTTGGGCTTTAACATAATTGTTTTCATTTACAAAAATTCTTCACGATTGGTTTCGTTTGTAAAGTTATAAGCTTGAAGGCTCTCTCTCTGGTTATTGTAAATTTTAAATCAACACTTTTTTGTTACTCATCACATACATCGATAACCACTTTATAGATCTCTTGATGCAGTGTAAAATTTGGTTAGGGTTTGAAAATGGGGTCGGAATCGCGATCGGCGCCGATATCAGTTTCGTCGCCGGCTTCGTCTTCATCGCCGAGCGGGAAACGAACCAGAGATCCGGAAGACGAGGTCTATCTCGACAACCTTCGCTCCCAGAAACGGTATCTTAGCGAGGTTCGTCTCGTCTTTGTTTTTTTCCTCTCGCTCTCTCTCTCTCTCTCTCTGGGTTCTTTAGATTTCCCCAATTTCTGGCTCTGTAATTGAATTGCTTGCGCGGATTCTTCTGGATTAGTATAAATCGCCATCTCCAGCTAATTTCTTAATTCCATAGTTTTTTTTTTTTTTTTTGGGTTTGTTGCTCGAATCCCGATATTGTTTTCGGCATAAAGCAACTTGGGTTGATTACAAAGAGAGTATGCAACTTTGGTTTGGTGTTTAAATGCGTCTTTAGAGAGATTTCTCCAATCCAATCATCTTCCTCGTAGATAATGGCTTGCAGTTTGAACGGACTAACAGTCGGAGACTCGCTTCCCGTCAACATGCTAGAGTCTCCAGCTCGGTCGGAGAGCTTTCTTTATCACAGGTCACTTATGTCTCACCTTCTTTAGATTCATCTCTCACCAGGCAAAAGCAAGTATCATCAACATTTTGAAATTTTCTCCTACTGGCTCTAAGATTGTTTTCATTCACAGAGATGACTTGCCATTACAATACTCTCCCATGTCTGAAGACTCGGACGAAGCGAGATTCTGCGAGGACCCAACAACAACTAGCACTAGCTCATCGCAACCCGAGAGCCGCCCTACTAGTCCTCCGGTTTCGCCATACCGGTACCAAAGACCTCTTACCTCGACAAACCCGTCGTCATCCAAGAGCACCAGTGAAGCAACTACTACTACGACTCCACCGTCTCGCCCAAGAGGATCAGACACAGAAGGAAGGTTCCCATCATCCCCTAGCGATATCTGCCATTCGGGTGACTTGAGGAGAACCGCTCTACTCAGGTCTGTTCAAATGAGGACGCAGCCCTGCGGTTATCCTTCAAGTGAAGAGAGGATGTGCTTTAAGTCTATGGAAGAAGATAGCAGAGGGGAAAATATCTCCTACACTCAAGTCNCTCAGGTCTGTTCAAATGAGGACGCAGCCCTGCGGTTATCCTTCAAGTGAAGAGAGGATGTGCTTTAAGTCTATGGAAGAAGATAGCAGAGGGGAAGATATCTCCTACACTCAAGTCTCTAGTAAGAGCAAGTCTTGTAAAGCGTTGGATATGAGACTCTGTGAAAGGTGAGATGAAAAGAGACCAAGCCTTTCACTACTAATCCCAACCTCAAGAGACGACGATTTCTTCTAATTTTCCACATTATGACTAGTTTATATATGTATATGTAATCAATTTTAAAAGAGTATGGTAATCGCATCTTGTTTGCATGTACAAAAAAAACGATTTATTCTAATATTCCACATTATGACTAGTTTATTATTATTATTATTATTATTATTATTATTATTATTTTCTTTTGTTAGTGATCTTCGTTTTTCTCTGTCACCATGAGCGAGACAATCGATCGTCCCGTCCGTCTCTACCACACAAACTATTCTGCCGAAAAAATTACCCAGAAATAGATGGTTTTACATCGATTCTCAGCTTTCCTATGACTACTCTCAACACTTCAGGGTCTCTCCATCAACAAGAACTAGATTTGAGGTTAAAAGTAGAGAAACAACTTTGGATTCAAAAACTGAAAAAAAAAAACAAACAAACACCAATTAATCGATCATGAAAACGCAAAGTGAAGAAGGAAAATGGAAGAGGGAGAAAGCCCCAAATCTGGGTTTTGATCAAAATCTGACCAAAAGAGTTGTGGATTTACCTCGAATTGTTTGACTATTGATTAGCAGAGGTTACGGATAAAGCGTCTCTACCACACAAACTATCCTCACTTATTACTACTTACATGCTTCGGACAACCTCTTGGCCATGTGATTTGATCCGTTTCGTTGGATGTGGTTCCAATAATTATGAACGTTAGGAAAATTTGATGCAAAACACACTCGAAGCTATAAATAAACTCTTGTAGTCTATGTGTTTATTTATTTGTAAATAGAATTTAGCAATGAAACAATTATAAGACGTAGCATGGATATATAGTTACATACGTAGGAATGAGTATCATGCACATTTGCAATTAAAAGCTTTTTTTTTAAGCATGATGACTTTTGCAATGAAATAAACATTGGCAAGAGTGTGCATTTATTGGACGCCTTGGCTGTGTCCCAGGAGGTGGGATTACCTTATCATTTATGCAGCGGCAATGATAAGGTTTTGTTCCAAACCCATTGGTGCTTATGTTTGAGCTTTCAATGCATTTATCAGCACTGATGCAAACTCCTAGGTACTTTTCAGCGGCACCGCTAGAACACTTTTGTGGCCTGAGCTTCTGAGCTTCCGCATCTAGCATTTGATACCAGCCATTAATATACAAGGAACCATAAAGAAAATAGCAGACCTCATGATTCAATATAGATTATAGTATTTGTTTCTTTTTAACTGAGAAACCTATTGTTGTAAGTCGCGCGTAACAAATATGTTTTTTCAAACACTCATCAAAAACTATATGCAACCCACTCTAAATATAGCCATTCTATTAATTTAGAGAAAAAGGCTTAGCCAATTCAATGAGATCAATGAGGTTAACATTAAAACTATAAATTTTTACTTGATTATTTTTTTTTACTAATTATGGATTTATCAAAATCATAATTGACCATGTCAAAAATTGTAAAAGCTAGTTTAAAAATTGTAACAAAAATTATAAAAACTAAATTTCATAAATAATTACTTTATAATGATTTTTAAATTAAATCATATATTTTTAGGCATTTGAGATATTTTGCATTTTTTAATAAATTCACAAACCAACAATGTTGCATCTGAAAACATTATACAAATGAAAAAGTTAGTAAAAAAAATGAACAACTAATGTCTAGGTGTTGTAGATGCTGAATATATTTTCACGTTTATCAAAAAATCGAGTAACCAATCAAAATTAAAAGAATATTGATATATTACCTTGAATATGACTCGGAACAGGTGATATAAAGATAAAAGAAACCAAGAAGGTAAAGAACGTAGCGAAGCAGAAGGTAATAAAAGAGGTGAAAACAAGATGTTGGCTTCTGCGATTAATGCTGGCTTGGCTATGTCTCAAGTTCCTTTTAATTCTGTGATGTATTCGGAACAAGTCGCGGAAAATATGGTCCCAGAGTATTCAGTTCGTCAATCTTGTTCAACGGTATATGGCGCTGGTCTTTCTCAAGCCAGCCCATCCGGGACAAGTTTGTCAAAGGCAAAGCCGAGAAGAAGACCCTATGTAAGGAAAAGAATTCCAAAGAATCTTGTTGATGAAAAACAGAAGTATCCAGCTAGCAAAAATCAAGGTTCTGTTATCAGTGGTTCAGGAAAAAGGAAAGAAGGTCCATCGTCCAAGGAAATGCTAAACTCAGGGAAGCGTTTATCTTCTCAGGTGATCCCGCATGAGGGATCGCCAATTCCGCAATAAGCTTCCTGAGTTGGAATTGTCAAGGATTGGGACGGTCTCAAGACTTGACAATTCCCCGTCTTCAGGAAATGCGTAAAAGGTATTTCCCGGAGATTTTGTTCTTGATGGAAACCAAAAACTGTAGAAACGTTCTTGTTGATATTCAAGCTTGGTTGGGGTATGATAGGATGTATACAGTGAATCCATATGGTTTGAGTGGTGGTTTAGCCTTAATGTGGAAAAACTCGGTGTGTATAGATATCAAGTTTGCCGCAATCTAATCGATTGTGAAGTACGATTTGATTCGGCAAGGTTTTTCATCTCTTGTATATATGGTGATCCAGCTGCTAAATTTCGGTCTAATATCTGGGAAAGAATGTCTTGCATTGGTGTAAATAGGAAATCCAGCTGGTGTATGTTTGGAGACTTTAATGATATTTTACATAGTGGTGAGAAAGTTGGAGGGCCTCAAAGGAAGGATGTTGAGTGNATTACAAAAAACTGATGTTATCTTTTACATCAATTTTTAAAAGTGATATTAGTATTTGTGACAATTAGCGTTAATTTTAGTAAGTGATTTTAATAGTTGTATCATTTACATTAACTGACTTAATATTTGTATCATTTAAAATATCTGATTTACAATATTACTATCACTTATATATAATTGATGCTAAATTTATGCGAGTTTCATAATTAATTATAATAATTGTGTCATTTATTTTTATATAATTAATCTTATTGGTCAAAACAAAAACAAAAACTGATTGGTTAAAATCAAAAACAAAATTAATCTTATTGGTTAAAACCAAATAAAAAAATTAATTTTATTCACCAATAAATATGGATATTAGATATTTAAGTTTCAATATATATAGACATCTTTTATCTTTCACTTATTATCTATTAGCAATGTGCGATAAAGTAAAAAAGGTTAAATTTTATATCATTTTTCTAAATGATATTAACCAAAATTATTAGTTACATCGATTATTTAGATGACGTAAATTTATAATTTTGTTAAAGGATGCAAGCTATTACAAGTTTGTATCAATTTTTATTGAACATGTGTTAAATTAGTTAATAACAATAACAATTACCATAAATGATGTTAAACCACTTATTTTATATCATTTATTAATAAGCAAATCAAAATAAAATTATTTAATTTTGTGATACTATTTAATTGATGTAATCAACCCTTTTTATAGTGAACATATGAATACTACATATGTATCATGTACAATATATTATACCATATAATAGTAATAAAAATTTATCATATATATATATATATTGGGTTTTTGATACTAATTAATTGATGTAATCAACCTTTTTTATAGTGAACATATGAATACTACATATATATCATGTACAATATATTCTACCGAAAAAATCAAGGGTGGATTACTATACTAGTTTTGAAAGATGAAGTTTGGGCTAGTTTGATTCAAAAGTTTTTTTTATTACAAAACTAATCTAGGATACCGAAATTGCCCCTCAAGCCTTTGTTAAGAAAAAGGCATTTACGATATTGCCATTACTTTTGGGTTGCCACGTAGGCAATGCGTTTGACGTTAGATTTATTAGTGTTGGTCAACGGACGTATGCGAACCGTAGAATTTGGTAGACTTGTTCAGGTAGATCTATAATAACGTGGTGGTAGACTTTTTAGAGAGCGATAGACTTGTTTTGTGAATGGTAGATTTAAATGTGACGATGGAAGATTTAATTATTTCTGTCTTCCATGGCGGTAGTCCGTGGTAGATTTGTTTTCGAAATTGTAGATTTATATCTAATGATGGTAGAGTTATCATTTATTTGGTAGAGATATTTAATGAAGTGACAGACTTATTATGTCGAAACCGGAGAACAAATGATTTTACCTTGGTGGGAGAGATATTTCTATGATGGTAGATTTATATATTTTTACCAGATAAATAAGAAGTGGTGGTAGATTAACCTATAGTATGTGGTAGTAGATTTGTTAAGTTTTTTAATTACTATAATTACATCACTGGTAGAGTAATTGTATTTATGTAATGGTAGACTTGTATTTGAGTTGTACTTGGCGGAAGATATTTGATTTTGTGTGGCATTTTCGTTATTTTGGTTTTCTCTTTAATATATTTTAAAAAAACAAAGTTCTTTTTTTATCTTTCTTTGTTTTACAAAAAAATAAAAAATAAATAACGAAAGTGTCATTTTGAAAAAAAAAATGGTAAATAGATGAAAAGTAAAAGAAAGAAATAAAGGGAAAAAAAATTATTCTTTTTTTTTAGGTTTGGCAAATAATTTTTTTTTTACTTTTACTTTTCATCTATTTACTATTTATCTTTTTTTTTCTAAAATGGCACTTCGTTATTTTATCAAACTTTTGAATTTTGTTTTTTAAGGTTTGGCAAACAATCTTTTTTTTTTAGCTTTTTTTTTTTTTTTTACTTTTCATCTATTTACCATTTATTTATTTTTTTTTCTTTCTAAAATGGCACTTTCGTTATTTTATCAAACTTTTGGATTGTATTGTCTTTAACCAACTTTGTAAGGTTATTCTAGTTACACCGTTATGAGAGGATGCAACTCTAGTCAATACCTTACTTATTAAGGTTATTCTAAGTAATTATCTCAAAAATCAAGCATCCTCACTTATTAATACTTACATGCTTCGGACGACCTCTTGGCCATGTGATTTGATCCGTTTCGTTGGATGGTTCCAATAATTATGAACGGTAGGAAAAATTTATGCAAAACACACTCGAAGCTAAAAATAAACACTTGTAGTCTATGTGTTTATTTATTTGTAAATAAAATTTAGCAATGAAACAATTATAAGAAGTAGCATGGATATATAGTTACATACGTAAGAATGAGTATCATGCACATTTGCAATTAAAAGCTTTTTTTTTTAAGCAAGATGACTTTTGCAATGAAATAAACATCGGCAAGAGTGTGCTTTTACTGGAGGCAGATTTAACCCAGGAAGTGGCATTACCGTTGCATCAATGCAGCGGCAATGATAAGGTTTTGTTCCAAACCCATTGGTGCTTATGTTTGAGCTTTCAATGCATTTATCAGCACTGATGCAAACTCCTGGGTACTTTTCAGTGGCACCGCGAGAACACTTTTTATTGAAATTAAACTTGATTTTGAGTTAAGCTTAATTTTGGGTTTGATGATAAAATTATTAAACCCAAAGTTGAGTACAAGTTCTAGAATTCTTTAGAAACATCATTAAAATATTCATCTTCTCTAAATGTTTCTAGAGAATTCTATTAGTTAATTAATTTAAGATTTGTGTAGAAAACTCTAGAGAATTAGAAAAAATCTAGGAAGTAAGGAGGTTGTAAAAGAAGAGTCTAGAACTTTGTAAGATAGTTTTGGGAGGCTATAAATACCTCCTCACCCCCTCATTTGTAAATATAACAACAACATACAAGAAGTTGAACAAGCTAATAAAGAGTATTTTTCATAAGTTCTCTTAAGTGTTCTTACTCTCTAAGAGTGTTCAAGTTTTCTCTTAAGTGTTCTTCCATATTCTTCTTCATACTTAGAAAGTCTTTTATTTCTTTCGAGTCTCTTGGGTATTACGATCTTGGGCTAGTGCTAAAGCACTATCGCTGTTGGTTTCTCTACATGGTATCAGAGCCATTCTGATCTAGTTCTTTTCAAGATCGGGGTTTAAAGAGAGCTCGGGTTTACTCTAAGTATGGAGCCAATGGGTCGTGTTGTTGGATTGGGAATGGAGATCTTAAACCAATCTAATTACCGGTTATGGAAGTCATGTATGGAGTCATACTTGGTGAGTGAGGACTTATGGGATGTCGTTGGCGGTAGCAGCACATCACCACCAAGAGGAGATGCTGCAACAGCGGAAGCGACAAAGGAGTGGATCCGGAAGAATGCCAAGGCGGAGTTTGCTTTGAAGAGGTCAATATCCTCGGGAATATTTGAGCATGTCTCAAGGTGTATATCCGCCAGTTCCATTTGGCAGTCGTTGGATCAATTGTTCAACAAGAAGAATGAAGCTCGGCTACAATTGTTAGAGAACGAGCTGGCAAATGCGAAGCAGGGGGAGTCTTCAATCTCAGAGTTTTTCATCAAGGTAAAAAATCTTTGCTCTGAGATTAATACTCTAAATCCGGAGGAATCAATTTCGGAAGCACGGTTAAAGCGGTCTATTATTCGAGGTCTACGACCCGAGTATACACCGTTTGTGACTTCGGTTCAAGGATGGGCTACACAACCTTCCTTGGAGGAGTTCGAGAACCTGCTAGCTTCGCAAGAATCATTAGCCAAGCAAATGGCTGGAGTTAAAATCAATGATGATTCAGGGAGCGCTTTTGTAGCTCGGAGGCAACAAGGCTTCAAAGCCAAATCCAAGTATCTTGGTGCCAAAAATAACGATGAACGTGAAGGATCTTCTACGGGAGAAAAGAAGCGGTTCAAGTGCTACCGGTGTGGAAAGCTTGGGCATTTTAAAAAGGATTGCCGAGTCAAGTTGAAGGAAACAAATATGGCGGAATCAAAAGGTCATAATGAAGACGAAGAATGGGGGAAATGTTTCACGGTGGAGGCTGCATCTTCAGGTACATCCACAACTAAAAATCTTGGAAATGATTGGATAGTGGATTCGGGTTGTAGTCATCATATTACCGGAAACGAGAAGTTATTTTCTAGTCTTCAACATCATGACGGAAAAGAAGCCATCATTACTGCGGATAATTCAACCCACCGCGTGGAGAAGGAAGGGACTGTTGTCATTGAAGGAGATGATGGAAGCCCTATCACTCTCAAGAACGTATACCATGTTCCTGGAGTAAGGAAGAATCTTCTCTCCGTGGCGAATGTGGTAGACTCAGGTAACTACGTTTTATTTGGCCCAAGAGACGTTAAATTCTTGAGGAATATTAAAGAGTTAAAGGCGGATGTGGTTCACACCGGATCGCGGGTTAAGGATCTATATGTCTTATCTGCTTCAAATTCTTATGTGGAGAAGATGAGCACGAATGATAATGCCTCTATATGGCATGCTAGGCTCGGTCATATAAATATGACTAAGCTGAAGGTTATGGTGAATAAGGATTTGGTTAACGGGCTCCCGAAGTTGAAGATTCAAGATGAAGGAGTAATTTGTGAAGGTTGTCAATATGGAAAATCACATAGACTTCCATTTGACAACTCTATTTCACGATGCAAAGCCCCGTTGGAGAGGATCCATAGTGATCTAATGGGTCCAACAAGAACACCCTCGTATTCCGGATTTCGCTACATGTTGCTGTTTGTTGATGACTTCTCACGGTACACTTGGGTATACTTTGTGAAGGAAAAATCAGAAGTATTCTCCAAGTTTCAAGAATTCAAGGTTACCGCGGAAGGGGAGTTAGGTCAGAAAATCAAGACCTTAAGGACGGATAATGGAGGTGAGTTCATATCCAAGGAGTTTCTCTCTTTTTGTCAAAAGCATGGAATAAAGAGAGAGTTTACTTGTGCGCATACACCTCAACAAAATGGAGTAGCTGAAAGGAAGATCAGGCATCTAACCGAGACATGTAGAAGCTGGTTATATGGAAAAGATTTACCTAAGGCCTTATGGGCAGAAGGTATGAGATGTGCAGCATATGTCATCAATCGGATGCCACTCAGTCCAAACAATATGAAGTCTCCTTATGAGATGGTTCACGGGAAGAAGCCATCAGTGAAACATCTCAGGATATTTGGATCAGTCTGCTACGTCCATGTGTTTGATTCTCAAAGAACAAAGTTGGAGGCAAAAGCGAAGAAGTGTATCTTCGTTGGGTATGACGAACGAAGAAAAGGTTGGAGGTGTATGGATCCAGAGACACACAGGTACGTGGTGTCTAGAGATGTTGTTTTTGATGAAGTTTCCTCATTCTATGGGCCACCTCAAATCTTAGTTGATCAAGAAGGTGGAAGTTCCTCCAAGACTGCTGAACCAGCTCTTAAAATTCTAAGTGAGAGTGGAAGTCCTGAAACGGAGAAGCAAGGTGAAAGGGGGAGCACTAGTCAAGAAGAGGATGAGGAGGAAGATCACGGTTCCACGGCTACTCAAAGGCCTAAAAGGAACATTATAAAACCTGCTCGGTTCAGAGATGAAAGATTTGTCACCACCTACTCATGCTACTTTGCAGCTCCATTAGATGAAGATGAGCCATCATCTTATGATGAAGCAAAAGACGTTGATGAGTGGGAGACCGCAATGAAGGAGGAGATGAATGCTCTCATGAAGAATGAAACGTGGGATTTGGTTCCGAAACCCAAGGATGTCCAACCCGTTTCTTGTAAATGGGTGTATCGGATCAAGCGCAAAACAGATGGAAGCGTTGATAGATTCAAGGCAAGGTTGGTTGCTCGGGGGTTCTCTCAGAAGTATGGAGAAGATTATGAAGAGACTTTCAGCCCTGTAGCTAAAATGACAACGGTACGCACCCTCTTATCTTTGGCTGCAAGTTTTGGTTGGAAGTTATGGCAATTAGATGTGAAGAATGCTTTTCTATACGGAGAGCTTGATAAGGAAATCTTTATGGAGCAACCACTTGGTTTTATATCACGAGAGCATCCTGATTATGTGTGCAAGCTAAAGAAGGCCTTGTACGGGTTAAAACAAGCCCCACGAGCCTGGTATGGAAAGCTTGCTCAGTTTCTTCAGTTCTGCGGCTATGTGGCATCAAATTCTGATCCGAGTCTATTCTTTAAGAAGAATAGAGGAGTCCACGTGGTTGTTCTTCTTTACGTGGATGATATGATCATTACCGGGAATGATGATGGAGAAATTGCTCGTCTACAAGAGGATATGTCGATAAGGTTTGAGATGAAGAAGTTGGGTGAGCTCAACAACTTTCTCGGTTTAGAGGTGGAAAGGGTAAAGGACGGAATATTCATCGGCCAACAAAGCTATGCAAGAAGGATTGTTGAGAAGTTCGGGGTGCATGAAGGAAAGACACGTTCTACTCCGATGGATGTCAACATAAAGCTTAAGCGCGATGAAGGGTCTTTACTACCTGATCCTCGGCCTTATCGCTCTCTTGTGGGAAGTCTTCTTTACTTAACCATTACGAGACCGGACATTGCCTTCTCGGTAGGTCTTGTAAGTCGGTTTATGCAGGCACCAAGGAAGCCACATCTAGAAGCGGCAAAGAAGATATTGAAGTACCTGAAGACAACTCTTGGCATGGGTCTGGTGTACAAGTATAATGCCAAGGTCTCTCTCTATGGCTTCACGGATGCTGACTTTGGTGGAGATCTAGATGATCGAAAATCAACTTCAGGCTATGTGTTCTTATGTGGGAACACAAGTGTTTCATGGTGCAGCAAGAAGCAAGCAACAGTGTCACTATCTACCACTGAAGCGGAGTATAAAGCTTCAACACTCGCAGCTCAAGAGTGTATATGGCTTCGAAGGCTCCTTGGAGATTTGTTTGAGCCAATCAACAAGCCAGTTGCAATCTATGGAGATAATCAAAGTGCTATCAAGCTGGCTAATAATCCGGTGTTCCATGCAAGGACAAAGCATATTGAGCTAGAGCATCACTTCATAAGGGAGAAGGTGCTTGATGGAACAATTGAAGCTTTGGAAGTTCGAAGCGAGGATAACGTTGCAGATATCTTCACCAAGTCATTACCAAAAGGGCAATTCGAGTTACTTCGCTCGAAGCTCGGGATGATGGACAAAATCAAGTTTAAGGGGGAGTATTGAAATTAAACTTGATTTTGAGTTAAGCTTAATTTTGGGTTTGATGATAAAATTATTAAACCCAAAGTTGAGTACAAGTTCTAGAATTCTTTAGAAACATCATTAAAATATTCATCTTCTCTAAATGTTTCTAGAGAATTCTATTAGTTAATTAATTTAAGATTTGTGTAGAAAACTCTAGAGAATTAGAAAAAATCTAGGAAGTAAGGAGGTTGTAAAAGAAGAGTCTAGAACTTTGTAAGATAGTTTTGGGAGGCTATAAATACCTCCTCACCCCCTCATTTGTAAATATAACAACAACAAATACAAGAAGTTGAACAAGCTAATAAAGAGTATTTTTCATAAGTCTCTCTAAGTGTTCTTCCATATTTTTCTTCATACTTAAAGAGTCTTTTATTTCTTTCGGGTCTCTCGGGTATTACGGTCTTGGGCTAGTGCTAAGCACTATCGCTGTTGGTTTCTCTACACTTTTGTGGCCTGGGCTTCTGAGCTTCCGCATCTAGCATTTGATACCAGCCATAAATATACAAGGAACCATAAAGAAAATAGCACTCCTTTAATATGACTTGGAAGGAGTGATATAAAAATAAAAGAAACCATGACCAAAGGAGCATACTTCATAATTCAATATCCTATAAGAAACTTGTTTTGTTTTTAGTTGCAAAAACTTATTGTTGTAGCAAATATGTTTTTTTAACACTCGTTATAACTTGTTATAAATATATGCAATACATTCTAAATATACCATTTGATAAAGCCAACGAGATGGATCACTAACTACTTTTAGAAAATTTTGTTTGGTTTAGATTTATTGTACTAATTATGGATTTTTAAAATTCATTATTGATCATATCAAAACAAACATCAAAGATTGATTTGAGCAGCCAAGCACGTTGTAGTGCATTGGTTGTGAGCTGCTCCAACCACTCAGGCACCTGACTTCGATCCTCACTGACTCTTTGTGAGGCTTTAATCCTCCTTGTAAGGATAATAGGCCAGTGGACCGGCCTGTTGTGGCCAACGACCAAAAAAAAATTGATTTGGTCAAAAAAAATATTGTGGCTTCTAAAAAAAATTAAAAAAAGAAGAAACTAATTTAATGGAATCACCAGTAAATAAAAGTAATAATCAATTATTTTATTGTAATCGTATTTTGTATGTTTTTAAAAAAAAATGATGCAATTGATTGATCGTTAAAATTAAGTACGTTTAAAAACTTTTTATTGAGATGGTGAAATTTAATAGCTATATTAGAAAATTATCACAAAAAAATGTTCTTTACGCTAACTAAGTTCGATTAAAGAAGAATTCTTAAGTTTAATCATCACGACTCATAGTGAATGTTTAAGGTTCATATATGCTTAAGCAATCAGCTTTGTTCTGAGTAGAGTGGATTGCTAGTACGGATTAGCCGAGATGTAAGATTTGATCACGTTGATTAATCTGACCGAACTTGTAGAAATCGCTTGCCTTTTGTTTGTTTACTATTTCTGTGAGTGTGCTATTCGTAGGATCTTGAATCTGCAAAGAAAGTCTAATCGCATTTATCTAAGACCTTTACACAAGGTGCCTGATGAGACTATGGGACAGTAACGGCTATTTTTGTATATGCATGAAAGTATGAAACATGTGTCCATAAATCAGAAGGACATCTATCTATCTATATATAAAAAAGAGAATGAAGTCTCTTCTTATGATGCCAGCTCATCAACACATATCTTAAAATTATGACACATCATCAATTAATTTTATTAATTTTAAATTTTTTGTTTGATTTATTATGTTTTATGTTCTTTAATATTTCAATTGTTATAATAAATAACATTCATTAATATAGTAGATTCAAATAGAATACGAAAATCATTTATTCATAATCATAAAAGATAGTTTATATATTGATCGAAGGAAAATTTAATTTAATAATTTTAGTTATATTATATTTACATATTTTAAAATATCTTTTTTAGTTTGATATTTTTAAATTTTAACGAATTAGGAAAAAATTCTTATTTACTATAAGTATGTTATACACTCATTACATTTATAGGGGAGAAACAAAAACATACATTTTCATGTTTAGAAATCAGTGTTTAAGTGAACGGGATTTCAAAATTATGAGAGACAAAATTTGTCATCCCAAATTTTTAACATGTATCAACACAATCTTCGAATAAAAAATGGATAAAATTTTACAAAAATTCTACAATACTTAAAATTAAAGAACATACATTGAGAATATCGAGAGAAAAATAGTATTGAGGAAAATAGTGAATGTTAAGTTAAAACCGCGACAAAATGTTATTCGTAATTTAATATGTTTCGTTTATAAGAAAAAGAAAGAGAGAGGGAAGGGTTCCAATAATTATGAACGTTAGGAAAAATTGATGCAAAAAACACTCGAAGCTAAAAATAATCTCTTGTAGTCTATGTGTTTATTTATTTGCAAATAGAATTTAGCAATGAAACAATTATAAGACGTAGCATGGATAATATAGTTACAGACGTAATTAGAATGAGTATCATGCACATTTGCAATTAAAAGCTTTTTTTTTTAAGCATGAGGACTTTTGCAATGAAAAAAACAATTGCAACTGTGTTTTTTTTCTATTAGGTCTACCCTTGGATTAACGCAGCGGCAATGATAAGGTTTTGTTCCAAACCCATTGGTGCTTATGTTTGAGCTTTCAATGCATTTATCAGCACTGATGCAAACTCCTGGGTGCTCTTCAGTGGCACCTTGAGAACACTTTTGTGGCCTGAGCTTCTGAGCTTCCGCATCTAGCATTTGATACCAGCCATTAATATACAAGGAACCATAAAGAAAATAGCAGACCTCATGATTCAATATAGATTATAGAATTTGTTTCTTTTTAACTGAGAAACCTATTGTTGTAAGTCGTAACAAATATGTTTTTTCAAACACTCATCAAAAAATATATGCAACCCAGTGACCCACTCTAAATATAGCCATTCTATTAATTTAGAGAAAAGGCTAAGCCAATTCAATGAGATTAATGAGGTTTTTTTTTTGACAGCGATTAATGAGGTTAATCATTACAAATATAAATTTTTACTTGATTCAAATTCTTTTTACTAATTATGGATTTATCAAATTCATAATTGACCATGTCAAAAATTGTAAAGGCTAGTTTAAAAATTGTAACAAAAATTATTAAAACTAAATTTGATAAATAATTACTTTATAATGATTTCAATTAAAACATATCTTTTTAGGCATTTGAGATATTTTGCATTTTTTTATAAATTCACAAACAAACAATGTAGCATCTGAACACATTATACAGATGCAAAAGTTAGTATAAAAAAATGAACAACTAATGTCTAGATGTTATGCTGAATATATTTTCACGTTTGATAAAAATCAATATTTATAAAACAAATTGATTAACCAATCAAAATTAAAAGAATATTGATATATTACCTTGACTCTTTTTTTGGACAGCATATTACCTTGACTATGACTCGGAACAAGTGATATTAAAATAAAAGAAACCATCACCAAAGCAGCATACTTCATAATTCAATATAGATTATAGACTTTTTTTAACTTGCCGAAACTTATTGTTGTAGCAAATATGTTTCTTTAAAACTAGTTATAAATATATGCAATACATTCTAAATATATCCATTTTATAAAACCAACGAGATTGATCACTTGCTACTTTTTAGGAAAATTGTTTGATTCAAATTTCTTATACAAATTATGGATTTTAAAAAAATTATTAAGTTCATATCAAAAATAAACACAACAAAATGTATTTGAGCAACAAAAAAAAATGCCTTGTAAAAAAGGAAAAAAAAAGAAGAGAAGAAGCTAATAATAAATAATAGATAAAAAAATATTATTGAAACCTAAAGATTACAAGTTATAATAGCTACTAGGATTTTACCCATTCTACGTGTCATGCGGAATGATTTTACAATATTTGAATTATCCGATTATGCAGATATTTTTTCTATTTGTATAATGTTTGAATTTTTTTAGTGACTAGTGTATTGTTTTACTTTTTTTATATGCGTATATTATATGTTGGGTTTAGTAATATTGTAGTTTTATTGTATAGCATGTAGTTATTTTTTTTTTTTTTCGTTTAGTAGTTTTTTGGTTTTGTTCCGGATAATTTTGCAGGGTAATTTTTTTTAATTTTAAATTAGTGATATTTAATTTTGTTATAAATGTTACAGTGATAATAATATATAATTTCTTTTAAAATAAAAATAGAATGTCTGCCATAATATTATCAACATAACCCGAAAAACCTATTACATTTGATCCGCTCTATGTGTGAAGTTATGTTTTTATAGTATTTAAAAAACACAGTATGAAGAAGTTTATTTTTATCTGTATATTGTTTGAGTTTGTTATATAAGTTAATATATTGTTTGCGTTTGTTTTGTATGAGTAAACTATAAGTTATAATTATAAATACTAAACAAAGCCCAACTGTACCATATATAACCAAATTTAAACATTTTAGATAAATGAAATAAAAACCAAAATCGAATTAAATCAAACCAAAATAGAACCAAACCAAAGTCATTTAAAAAAAAAAAAATCTGAATTGAAACAACCAACTACAACCATAAAAATATTTAATACAAACAATGTTTTTGTAAATAAACAATTGGTAATAAAACAAAATATTACTAAATTAAATTTTGAAATCATTTTTGTTTTCTTTATATTTTTCATTATCACAAAACCATTTTCACGTTTGATAATCAATATTTTAGATTTTTTTTGAATAAAAAAAGAATATTGATATATTACCTTTAATATGACTTGGAAGGAGTGATATATAAAAATAAAAGAAACCATGACCAAAGGAGCATACTTCATAATTCAATATACTATAAGAAACTTGTTTTGTTTTTACTTACAAAAACTTATTGTTGTAGCACATATGTTTTTTTAACACTCGTTATAAATATATGCAATACATTCTAAATATACCATTTGATAAAGCCAACGAGATGGATCACTAACTACTTTTAGAAAAAAAAATTTGGTTAAGATTTATTGTACTAATTATGGATTTTTAAAATTCATTATTGATCATATCAAAAATAAACATCAAAAGATTGATTTGAGCATTGGTTGTGAGCTGCTCCAACCACTCAGGCACCTGACTTCGATCCTCACTGACTCTTTGTGAGGCTTTAATCCTCCTTGTAAGGATAATAGGCCAGTGGACAGGCCTGTTGTGGTCAACGACAAAAAAAAATTGATTTGGTCAAAAAAAATATTGTGGCTTCTAAAAAAAATTAAAAAGAGAAGAAACTAATTTAATGGAATCACCAGTAAAAAAAGTAATAATCAATTATTTTATTGTAATCGTATTTTGTATGCTTTTTAAAAAAATGATGCAATTGATTGATCGTTAAAATTAAGTACGTTTAAAAACTTTTTATTGAGATGGAGAAATTTAATAGCTATATTAGAAAATTATCACAAAAAGAATGTTCTTTACGCTAACTAAGTTCGATTAAAGAAGAATTCTTAAATTTAATCATCACGACTCTTAGTGAATGTTTAAGGTTCATATATGCTTAAGCAATCAGCTTTGTTCTGAGTAGAGTGGATATACGGATTAGCCGAGATGTAAGATTTGATCACGTTGATTAATCTGACCGAACTTGTAGAAATCGCTTGTCTTTTGTTTGTTTACTATTTCTGTGAGTGTACTATTCGTAGGATCTTGAATCTGCAAATAAAGTCTCATCGCATCTATCTAAGACCTTTACACAAGGTGCATGATGTGACTATCGGACCGTAACGACTATTTTTGTATATGCATGAAAATATGAAACATGTGTCCATAAATCAGAAGGACATCTATCTATCTATCTATATATAAAAAAGAGAATGAAGTCCATAAAGTATCTTTTTATGATGCTATCTCATCAACACATATCTTAAAATTATGACACATCATCAACTAATTTTATTAATTTTAAATTTTTTATTTAATTTATTATGTTTTATGTTCTTTAATATTTCAATTGTTATAATAAATAACATTCATTAATATAGTAGATTCAAATAGAATATGCAAAAACATTTAATCATAATCATAAAATATAGTTTATATATTGATCTAAAGAAAATTTAATTTAATAATTTTAGTTATATTATATTTACAGATTTTAAAATATATTTTTTAGTTTGATATTTTTAAATTTTAATGAATTAAGAAGAGACTTCATTCTCTTTTTTATATATAGATAAGTATGTTACACTCATTACAGTTATAGGGGAGAAACAAAAACATACATTTCAAGGTTAGAAATCAGTGTTTAAGTGAACGGGATTTCAAAATTATGAGAGACAAAATTTGTCATCCCAAATTTTTAATATGTATTAACACAATCTTCGAATAAGGATAAAGTTTTACAAAAATTATACAATATTTAAATTAAAGAACATACATTGAAAATAACGAAAGAAAAATAGTAATGAGGAAAATAGTAAATGTTAAGTTAAAACCGCGATAAAATGTTATTCGTAATTTAATATGTTGCGTTTATGAGAAAAAGAAAGAGAGAGGGAAGAGTTCCAATAATTATGAACGTTAGGAAAAATTGATGCAAAACACACTCGAAGCTAAAAATAATCTCTTGTAGTCTATATGTTTATTTATTTGTAAATAGAATTTAGCAATGAAACAATTATAAGACGTAGCATGGATAATATAGTTACATACGTAATTAGAATGAGTATCATGCACATTTGCAATTAAAAGCTTTTTTTTTAAAGCATGATGACTTTTGCAATGAAATAAACAATTGCTAGCGTGTGCTTTATGTCCGAGGATCAGCATCACCAGGTGGGATTATCGTTTTATCTATGCAATGGCAATGATAAGGTTTTGTTCCAAACCCATTGGTGCTTATGTTTGAGCTTTCAATGCATTGATCAGCACTGATGCAAAATAAAAATGTTCATAATGTATCTAAAATAACATTAGACATTTATGAAATAAGAGTAATGTTGTATGAATGAACATCCGGCTCCAATTTAAAGAAAAGAAATGTAAATATAATATTAAATAATATTTTCACATCTAAAGTTAACAAGTGGGACAAATATTAAAATATGTGACTATTTAAATTTTCCATGTCAATATGTATATTCAAAATTTCGATATGTAATACTATTTATGAAACTAACATTTAAAAAAAAAAGATTTAAGCTTCTATAAATTTATTTAACTTTCTACAATATATTATACATATTTAATCAATTATATTTTATTAACAGAATAAAAATGCTAATAACTAAATAAAATAATATTTTATATTACTAATACTAAATTTTTGGTAACTATATTACAGTACAACCTCTATAAATTAATACTCGATAAATTAACTATATTACAGTACAACCTCTATAAATTAATATTCCATAAATTAGTAATTACTATAAATTAATAATTTTTGTCGGTTCCGAATCGGGTCAGTGTTAAACTTAGCAAAATTCGATAAAATAATAAGATAATATTTTTTTTGAAACTTCTATGTAAATATATGGTCCCATTAATATCATAAATTAATAATTTGTATATATTTTTCATTTTACAACAAGTAATGTTTTAGGGGAAACATATGTTTCAAATTATATTATGTTTTTAGTGTTTTTAATCATTTGTATTCTGTAAATTGTTTTATCATTGGTTGAATTGTTTTTTATAGTGCTTTTAAAACAATAATTATGAATTTATTGTTAAAAAAATATTTTGATGCTATTTAAAGATATTTTTAAAAAATTAATAACTCTATAAATTAATAAAATATCATAATTCCAACATTATTAATTTATAGAAATTTTACCATATTAAACGGGATGTTAAATTCCGCGCGAAGCGCCGATCATACACTAGTAAGGATAACAAATAAAATAGATAAAAAAATATGGAAAAGGTATGGTTAAAGGAAGTTTATCATATTTCTAGTTTTGGATTATTTATGTGGACTAACAAATAAGTGTAGTACATTATTTCTTTTCCATGCAAGATATAGTAGTAGTGACCTGTGGTTTTCTCCTGTTTCTTTTAACATTACGAGTTTCCCTATTTATCTTTGCTATATATCGATTTATCTAATTTTTTTTTGACAACTATCGATTTATCTAATTACATTTAATTACTAACAATATTTTATCTGATATTTTACGAAATATAGTTGATTTTAAAAATTTAGAAGTTGTTTTTTTTTTCTAATACTTTGGTTGTTATAATAAGGAAAATTTATAAGGAAACATTTTTAAAAACAAATGTAAAGTTTTGTTCAATCATAACACAAGATTAACAAAGTTGAATACAAATATTATGATTACGCAAATTTTACAGATACTCTAATAATATCCGTAATATATCGTTTCACAATTTTTTAAACAATATTAATTCTACTTCACAAATAATAGAAATAAACTTAAAAAATCATTTTACATTTAAATCATTTTTAAATTATCAAATATTAATTTTGCCAAACAGACATATATATATATATATATATATATATATATATGTGCTAATTTTGATAAAACACATATCTATATTATAAATTAAACACATGTTCAATATAATAAAATATAATTAAAAAATTGCAAGAATTAAATACAAATTTAGAGTTTAACAAGTTTATTAGTATTAAATAAAATATTAAAATGAGATTTCTCAAAAAATAATTAACAAATGGATATTTATCTCTAACTATTTAATGTATATATATATATATTATATTTGCATTTAAAATAATTAATGGAGATTTATCTAATATTCAATTATATATATAATATAGTTAAGTATATAATTGGTTTCAAATGAAATTTATGAAAGTTACATAACCATCTCACTTTATCCCATTTCTAAGCAAGAAGTGTGAGAATTTGAGATAAAAATAAGAGAAACAAATACAGGATAGGAAGAAAGACCATGAAGAAAAGTATGAATCAAGCAAAATAAGACGAAGACGAAAAAGAAGAAAAAAGAATCATCTTTTTATTCTATATTTTTTTCTTTTAAATATTTGAGTTATGAATCTTTTCTATTTCTTGATATATCTAAATTTTCCAATATATTAAAATATTTTTTCACAAATTAAGAAATTTTATATATCGTCATCCATCGTTTGCCTTTTTATATTAGCCCATATACCAAAATTGAAAAACTGAAAACTCTTAATTTTTAATGTAATATTCATAATTTTAAAATTATTATCTTACACATATTAATGCATATCATTTATCCAACATATTAAAATTTTCTTTCTCTTCAATGAAAAATTACAATATTTCTAAATTCAACATCTAATTAGCGGCTAGGATTTAACCCACTCTACGCACACACGGAGATATGATGTTTACACGGTTGTAAGAAAGTTTATTTTATTTTATATATAGAATTAATATATTGTTTGAGTTTTTTTTGTTGTATGAGTTAATTGTATGTTGGATTTAGAAGTATTGTATT
Organism: Alliaria petiolata; assembly: GCA_020283515.1. Lineage (NCBI taxonomy): Eukaryota > Viridiplantae > Streptophyta > Magnoliopsida > Brassicales > Brassicaceae > Alliaria > Alliaria petiolata. The sequence continues at coordinate 156,852,145 of JAHZTW010000001.1, forward strand.
ATTTGTGTATCAAGTTTTGTTAGTTTTGGAATTAGAAATATTGTATAATATGTGGATCATATTGTGTTTTAGTTTAATAGTTTTGCTTCAAATTTGAATAGGTATTAAGAAAATTAAGAAAACAAATATTGAGAATTTGGCTTTATAAAACATATCCTGAAATTCAAAGTTTTTGTTATAAAATAAGAAGTTTTTTTTTTTTGACATCTATAAAATACTACAAACTCTTACTTTTAATGTAATATTCATAATTTTCAGATTATTATCTTACACATATTAATGCATATAATTTATCCAACATATTAAAATATTCATTTTTTTCAACGAAAAAATTACAATACTTCTAAATCTAAGATACAATTAGCGGTTATGATTTAACCCGCTTTACGCACAGAGTTAATTTTTACGTTTTGGGAGATCGAATTTAAGACATCAAAGACAGCATAATCACAAACAACACTTTCACAAAGATATTTCATATTTGCCGATCAATTTTTTTTATGTATAACAAACAAATATTTTTAATTAAATATGAATTAACAAAAAAAAAGTGATTAGTCAATTTCATTAATAAGACCTATCATATTTTGTGATTTAGCAAATAAATTCAAATGGATAACTTTCCAAAATAAATTTCGAAGATTCCATTAAGTCCTAAATCAATAAATCCGATTTCAATTACCATTAATTAGATCTAGTAATCAATCAATTAGTTTCTTTCATTATATAGTTGAATTAGTTGCAACAAATCATAGGTTGTATGATAATCTCTTTTTTTGTCTAGCCTCGCTTTTATATCTTATTTACAATTATGTCGTTTCGCTGATGTGTCATCATCATAGAGCTTTTTATTAAAAAAACATTTAAAAAGGCCTTTTGTTATTAGATTAAATATATCATATGTCATTACTACATTTCTATATGTTAGACTAACATGTAATATAAATACATATTAATTTCACATGTAAATATATGATATCATTCAATTTTATAGAATTCAAATTATATATTATTACACAAAATAATTTAAAAGCATTTTTATATGAGGTATTATATGCAACATATTTTTTAAAAATATTCAAACTATAATAAAAAATATTTTACCGGTTTTACATTAATCTTCACATGCAAATATATGATACAATTCAATTTTAAATAATTCAAATGATATCTTATTCCACAAGCAAAATTAAAAATAAACACATGAACTAAAACATAACTTAAGAAAAAAATTCACTTAGCGAACAAAATATGTTTATGTTTTCGTATATTATAAAACAGTATTTACTTAATGATATATTGTAACTATAAAAGTAATTTATGATATTAAATCAGTTAAACAGTCAGTCAATAAATGTAAATATAAATAATACTATAATTTAGTAATCAATTCATAAAAAAGTTAATGCTAAATCATTTCAAATATAGTATATACAATCAATATTAAGGGGATGCTATTTGTTCTTGTATTTTAATGGATTTAGAAATCTAAATTAAATCCAGTTTTATTGATTCTATGATTTTAAAATCAATATTAAAATTCAGTGTTATTGGTTCTATGATTTTAAAATCCATATTGTAATCCAGTGTTATCGGTTCTATGATTTTAAAATCCAAATATTATAAGAATTTAATTTTTATTTGAATTTGAATTGATTTAGAAGTTTTTCATGATTAAAATACAAAAACTCAAATACGGGGTCCAACCTTGTTATTTAATTGAAATTGTGTATTTTATACATTTTTTTCACTACATCAATTTTTCCTCAAACACCACGTATGTATTTGCGTGAATTCAACAACTATTAATTTTTAGTTATATTTATACTATAGTCCACTTCAAAAATTTAGTCATTCCTAGCCCTGGGCAATCGGGTATTCAGGTCAGTTCCAGGTCAGAACCGATCGGTTCCAGGTCTTTCGGGTACATAAAGATTTTACCCATATAAGTACGGAAAAGATTTCGATTCGGTTTCGATTCGGATCCTACCGGTTCCGGGTCGGTTCGGGTCTAAAGTTTGAGAACCGTAAAATACACAAAATAAATCGGTTCTTCAAAAATTTCTGTTCGGTTCGGGTTTTTTTACCCGATTAGATCCAAAATAGTTAAAAAAGTATTTGTATACCCGAAATATAACCAAATACCCGAAAAAATCAAGTTTAAAAACTGTAATTTTTAGAAAAGGGAATTTTCGTCAACTTGCGAACTGATTTCCAGATCGAATATAACTCGGAATCGGTAACGGAAAGAAAATCTGAATAGCTGACTGCGAGACATTCGAAACTATATATAGATCGACTTCTGGATCACTCTGGTTTATCGGGAAATCTCCCTGAAAAACCATCAATCGATCACAACTTTTTAATGGTAATTAAAAAAAAAAAAATCGGGTAACCGATCTTACCCGGAACCGAACCGATATCCACGGTTCTGAAACTCACGACCCGTCGGGTAAAAAACTAATAACACCAGATCTGAACCGGTTATTTCGGATCGGTTTTGGTTCGAATTTTCGGGTCCGGGTTTTTTGCCCATGGCTAGTCATCCCTTCCATTTTCTATCTTCTATATTTTTCTATATTACGTGTTTGTCATAAATCCTATATATATAATACAAAGCCCTAAAACTTGATAAAGTATGGAAATATCACATCAAGAACAACATCAAAAATGAGTAAATGGTTCATATACTCAATGGAGTTTCTAAGAAGGTTTGTGTGATATTAATGATATATTTAACAAGTTTATGGTGAAGAAACGAATACTACATACTCACACATAGATGTGCCAAAATCTATTGTAAATTTATTTAATTGATTTACAATAATCCATATATTTGATTTTGAAATTCATTTGTTTGATTTTGAAATCTACTTGGCTGGTCATAAATCCAAGAAAGATTTTCAAATCTATTAAACTAGAAGAACCAATTACCCCCACTAAAATGTATATTTCATATAACAAAATTAACAGCTAGTAATAAAAATTATATTTTATTTCGCATAACAATCAAATTATACCGTGTTTCATAAAATAAATTTAAAAAAAACATATTATATTGTCAATGTTATACCGTAATGTTATATAAAACTAATTTTATTATCTTATATGATTTTAAGATTATACCAATTTAAATAAATAATAAATGTTTCACTCTGCACCGGATGCGGATTATCACCCAGTTGTATAATATGTGGATCGTATTTTGTTTTAGTTTAATAGTTTTGCTTCAAATTTGAATAGGTATTAAGAAAATTAAAAAAAACAAATATTGAGAATTTGGCTTTATAAAACATATCCTGAAATTCAAAGTGTTGTTAGTTTTTGTTATAAAATAAGAAGCTATGTAAGGATTAAAAAAATACTCTAAAATATAGAGTATGGGTGTAAATGATTTGTAAATTTTATTATTAGAATTAAAACGTTGGTATTAGAAGTTTTGGAATAAGAACTTGGGAAAATGATCTATTTCCCCATCAGAAATATCATATAGCACCAGATGTTCCCCGAATTATATCCTCTAGTTATTCTCGGAGAAAAGTTAAAGATCGGGAAAATCGCATTTTAAACCCTGAAACCATCAAGATACAAAAACACACATTTAACCATTAAAGTAGTTCCCGAGTTTGCGCCGCTAAATAATTTGACGAAATAGTTAACTGCGTTGACGGAACAGTTAATCTTTACAAAAACGTTTGTATTATTTTATTACTGTTTATTAAATCGGTTTATTAAAACAAAAATAACCAATAAAAATAAAAAACAATAACACGAGCCATATGTCTAATAGAAACGCCCGAGACATCAATCAAAACCCCCAAATCAATTTGGTAATCTAGGGTTCGTGAGATTGAAAAACCCAGAAAGTCGAAAGTGAGAAAGAGTAAATCGCGAGAAAGAAAATATTGCGGTGGATTCAAAATGGGGTAAGTGTAGTTCCAATACTTCAATCCGAGTTAATTTTCGTGATTTCTGTTTTGATTCATCTGATAGCTTCTGGATTTGCGATTCGATTGTTCTGGATTTTGCAAGTGTAATTTCTTATACTCTCCTTCTGGTTTCTAAACATTTCTAGCTACCTATGTACTTAATGCAGTGACAGCGCAAGTTCATCAACTGTTCTGTACAAGAACGAGAAAGGTCTAATTGTAACCACTCAGCGAAAATTGTGAGGGCTTGGAAGTTGGACTGATGCGAACACTGGGAGCAGGTTTTATGGCTGTTTAGGGCGTAAGCATTGATTGAGGCAAGAGATGTCATTCGCGAGCAAAGAGAAGAGATTAGGAACTTGAGGGAGGCGCTTGGAGTGGTGGTGACGATGTGAAAGTGGTAGAAGAGTGGTGGTGACGGTGAATTATTGTTCTTAGGGTTTTGTTTTTGACTCGTGTTTCTGGGTTTTAATTGTTTTTTTTTTAATAACGAAAACTAATAAAAATTAACTCTGTTCCAACGGAGTTAACTATTCCGTCAAGTTATTTGGCGGCTCAAATTCGAGAGCTACTTTAATGGTTAAATGTGTAAATTTTTGTATTTTGATGATTTATAGTGATAATGCAAATGTTTTAGGGTTTAAAGTGCTAGTATATCTTACTTTCAGGGTTTAAAATGCCATTTTCCCGTTAAAGATCCCAATCTTCATGAATGTCGGTTTTAATGGTTAAAGTCACACCCATACCAAACCATCACATGTTGACGCTTAACCGAATCAGAAATCTAAACCCAACCCGCCGAACATTAAACCGACCCGTCGAACCAAAACCCGATTGCCTACTAAACTCACTCTCAACGGTAAGAAATCGAAAATCCCCAAATCAAAACCCTAAAATCATGTTCGTAAACCCAATTCTGTCGCCCGAAATCCATAGTTCTTCAATGGGGATTTCCAAATATGATGGTTCTTCTTCTTCGTCATCTTTTTCTAGGTTACGCTGCGAGCAGGTGAGAGTTGATCGGAAAATCTGATTTCAATTTCACTTTTGGGGATTTCCAAATCTATGGAACTTAATGAAATTGACTCGTTTTGGTATAGTATTATGTATAATCGTGCAGTTTATCCAGAGGAAAGCTTTGTGAAAGTGATACTGTTGAGATTGTATCTGTTTTTTTTTTTTTTGTTCAAAGAATGGCTTGAAGCCGGGAAGTTGCAGAGAGTAGTGTTAGTGATAATGATCAAAGCGACTGGTGAAGTCTTGGAGACGTGGAATTTCCGGATCGAAACCGATAACGAGGTGGTTGAGAAAGGGTGAGTTTCCGAAAACTTGAAACTTTCTCAAATGGGTTTTTCCTTGAGTTTTGTTTTCACCATATTCCTCCTTTCAGTGTGTCGAGAGAGGAAAGTGATAAGGAGATCATGAGGTAGATCCAAGCTATCATTAGACAGGTTGCTTCCAGCATAACTTACTTGCCTTGTCTTGATGAAGCATGTAAGAACCAAGTTTTTTGTTTTTTTTTTTAACTTGAATCAGGTGTGTGATGAGCTTGAAGATGTAAGGAGGGAACATAGTGCACTACCATGGGTGCGACTTCTTACCAGAGCGATGGTTTGATCGTGTCGTGGTGCTTCAGGCTGAGAACTCTGTCTTGTATGACCGTTTAACTAAGAGGTCAGAATCGAATCCCTCTTTCTTCATCACAAGTAAGTTTTTACTTGTTTTGCTTCAACAGGTTCTGATTTTGTTCTTCAACCAAAGCAGGGGTTATTCCGGAACCAAGCTTAGTAACAACATGGAGTGCGAAATCTTCCAAGTCATGCTCGAAGAAGCAAGGGAGAGTTATCTAAAGGGAATTGTCACCGCACTACAAAGCAACACTATCAAAGATATCTCTAACAATGTGGCCAAGCTTGACGGACTGGATTGGAACATGGCGGCCATGAGAATCATCATTACATCGGAATCTGATGACAATGCATCTTTAATAGTTACAAGGTTTCAGTTTTTGGTAGTTTCGTTTTGAAGGAGTCTGAATCGATCTTAATTGCAGTTTGTATACTGATATTCTGAAGCACTATTCAGCTGTTGCGATCAGCTTATGTTCTGTTCCTTTTGATACTTGATTTTTTTTTGACATCTACTACTCCTTTTGATACTTAATTAAAAGAAAAAGTTTTCATCTTTTCTATCGTTTTTGCGCCAATTTTTAAATGTGAAAACCTGGGATTCTGATAAATCATGATCAAGAAACATAATCTGGATCATACTCAGCCTTCATGGTCAGTGTGTGTTGTATAAGTCATATTAGTGCATAATTCAATTTAATCACATTCGGAGCTCAAAAGTTCGATAAACCGTGAGACAAGTAAGGTACGATTAAACTTGAAGAAGAAAAGTTTGCGTCTTTTCTGATTTGACGAGGTTAATCTTTCTTGTCGTCATTATTTCTGAGAGAATTTTGATTTCAAGTTTAGCATCGGATTCTATATTGTTAGCAATTGGAGAATATAATTTGGGAAAGTTTGTATCTTTCAATTTTAAACGGCGTGACTATAAGGTATTCGACAAAATTACTCAATGAGAACAATGGAAAAAATAAGAAAATTAATCTTTTTCACAATTTTTTATCACTTCCCTTTCTATAGAAAACCGACACGGATGAGATCGAGATTAGGATTGTGATTGGTGCTGATGGTCCAAGAAGTCCAAAGTCCAAAGGATGGATCTTCTGCAATTCCTTTGATTATTCAAATCAATCATTTAAATTGCATGTTTCAGAACCATTTTCTGCAATTCCTTTTGAGTATTCAAACATGCAATCGAGATTAGGATTGTGATTGATTTGATTTCTCATTTGTCAAGAGATCGTTTCCCCTAAGAACTTAGAAGTATTGTTTGGAATTAGAACTTAAAAGTATTGTTGTTTATTATTAGAATTATTAAAGCGTTGGTATTAGAAGTTTTGGAATTAGAAGTTTTGCAAATATTTGAGGAAAATCAGAAGGTGAAATTTAAAGTATTTAAAAAATATATAACCAACAACCAAAAAAGCAAAGTATTATTATTTTTTGTTGCTATTGTATTAAGCGATTGTTTTGGACGCTTTATTGTAATAACAATGTTTGTAATTAAAATGATTTTTAAAATATTTATAAATGTATTTTTCAAATGTTATTGTATAGAGAAAAAATGGTATTTCTTTTTTATTGAGAAACATTAGTTTAAAATGAAAAAAGAGTAGTGAGAGATAAACTACGTCACCGACTAGTCACTGTAACATTTCGCCCTCTTCTTCTTCTTCTTCCTCTTCCTCTTCCTCGTCGTGTTCTCTGATGGAACTGTTGTAATTCAGGATCACTTTGGGTGATTAAACGTTGCCGTTTGGGTGTTAAGCTTGCTCTCTTTCTAAAGGTTAGTGAAGAAAATGGCGAATTGGATCTCGTCAAAGCACAAAGCCGCCGAAACAATTCTGCAACAGGTGAGATGGGTCGAATCTCACTCAGTAGTATTTCTATTTCTGTTTGCTATCCTTTCGTTGGAATGATCCGATTTGAAATTTCGATGGAATCTCAGAGCACTCTTTTTTGTATAAATCTTTGATTTTCATTATTATCGATATGAATCTTCTTTTCATTGTCAGTTGCAATCAGTTGCAATCGACTTGGAACTGATGATGATATATATATATATATTTCATGTTTGGGCTTCCAGATTTAGAGTCGCTCTAAGTAAGCCATTATCGATGGTTTTGATTGCTTCAACAAAGTTGTTATTAGATTACACGAAACATCCCGAGTAGGATATTCTTTAGTTTGTGCAAGAAAAACAAAGCTTCTGTTTCAATAATTTTTAAAGTCATAGTCGTCATACATCAAGCATCTCAAAAGTCTTTTGTATTTGTTCCAGAAAGGTATGCATTCACTTTGTCCAGCTTTATGGTCAAATCATCCGAGGTGGCTTTCAATGCTCTGTCTCAATCCGTTAAGCTTGAGAGAGTAAGCTGTTCTTTCCCTTCAAAGTTCTAACAATGTGGCTTTCAAGAAAAAGTGTTTGTATAAGAGCATAGACCATTTATTTGTTTCTTATGAGAATGGCTTTAATCTCTCTAACTCTGTTTATTTTTCTTTTCTTTTTTTTTTTAAAATGTTTAACAGTATAGAAAATAGAACAGAGCTAATAGTATATATGTTTTTATGCAATTTATTTACTCACCTAATGCTTCATGTGTAGATCGTTGCCATCTCTACGGAAACGGGCATGTGTGGTGCAGTTTTGATTAGGAACTGCCAAAGGAACATATAATGGTTAGTTCTCTCTCTCTCTATCTTTCTTGAAATTTAGTGAAATCAGGGATTAGGGAAACTTAGGGAAGAGGCTAACCTTAATGTCACCATGTTCATCGTCGAGAACAGGTTCACCATCTTCATAGAAAGACATTTCCTGAAAGGAGAGATCGATAAGCTGAAAGTGAGTTTAAAAGCTACTTTGAATTGTAGTATCTAAAATTTATGATAAGAGAGAGTTATGAGAGACTTTACTTTCCCGTCTTTCATTCCTTTCTCAATATCAATTGTGACAAAGTATCCTTCACTGTGCATAGAAAATTTTAATACGGCAAATAAGGAGATATTAATAGAGAATATATAACACATTAAGCATAGCTATTTTTTTTCTATCATTAATTTACCTATCAAATGAACAATCTAGTAGATGTGATGCCGTTTGATTAGCATAGACTCTTACTTTTCATCTCTTAGTTCGAACTCAATCTTCTTTCTTTGTTTGTTGTTCACTTCATGTGTCAGCATTTCCCCAATATGGTGTTGTACTTGACTTGAATTCTCCCAGCGGCTTTGAAGTCATTTTCTCAAGCACGTTAATTGAGTTGAGGTATGTATGTTCATCTCTCTTGGCAATGGTATTTATTTCTCGATGTTTTTCAGATATTTGTGTTAACAAAAACATGAAAATAAGAATAGGTTTGTGTATCAAATCTTTTTTTTTTTTGGTCAAGTTTGAGAATTTTCTACAATTTTTTGGCAAGATTCTTGATTCGGTTTGTTCTGATAGGTTAGTTAAAGAAGTTTAAAACTATTAATTGATTATTTTGGTACGAAAACCACAGGTCTAACCAATTAAGATTTGATACACAGAATTAAGAATCTTGCCAAAAAATTGGAGAGTTTTGTACAATCTTAATTGGTTTTCCCATGTTTCTTCTAACATTAACTGCTGTATGTGTGGTTTACCAAACTCAAGCGTTAGCCATACATTAATAGTAACTAAAAACTAGTGTGACTAATATCTATCTATCTAGTTGGGTTTTTCTACTTTTAAGAGTTATGAAAGGAGGAATAGTTAAACAAAAGTATGGGCTTCAAAAAAGTGTAACCTACAAAATTGATGAGGAATGGCCATCTATGTTGAATAATAGGCGAATCTTTTCTTGTTGCGAACTGTTTTTTTAGGTAGTAACCATTGTTATTGTTGTTGCATTCTGGATTCTCAGTATCCCAACAAAAAAAAAAAAACGTGATTTTTTTGGTGGAAAGAGAATCAAGATGAGAGGTTACTACACTTGTTTCGGATTCTACATGTCATTTTTGATTCTGTATTCTAATCATTGGCTTTCGTCGCAAGAAACAGTGGTACTACAAGGCTCAAGCAACCAGAAGAAGATGTTGGTCTCTCCTCGTGATGTCTTTGAGATGGGTTTCTTCCAGCCTAATTTGACTGTTGGGCGCTGGTATCTCGGGATATGGTTCAGAGAAGACCCAATGAAAACCTCTGTTTGGGTGGCGAACAGAGATCGACATATCAACGGACCCAACGGAACTCTCATACTCTCCAACAATGAACTGGTCCTGTTGGATCAAGATGATACATCAGTATGGTCGGCGAATCTGAGCGGAGCTGGTGTGAGATCTGAGATAGTGACAGAACTTCTCGACAATGGCAACTTTGTCGTCAAGGATTCCAACGGATATTTGTGGGAGAGCTTCGATTCTCCAACGGATACTCTACTGCCGGAGATGAAACTAGGAATCGGCAAAGCCCTCCATTCCTGGTCAGGTCCAGATGACCCCTCCTCAACCGGGTCGTCTTACTCGTTTGAAATTCGAGATTTGTCTTTTGCTGTTGCCCCCATCACAATGTATGCAATTTTTATTGGGGAGTATCGAGGCGACACGTGGAACGGGTATCAATTTGGGGACATGCCCCCAGTTATCCAATTAGATGATAACACTGGTTCTTTCTCTATGAAGACCCACCCCGCGAGCTCTTTGTTATATCAAGCAGAGGGCATTGAAGTAGATATCACGACATAGGATAGGTACTGAAGTCCTTCCTGGATCTTTGTGATAGCTGTGGTTTGGTCAGAGCGAAGACTATCGTTGAAGGTGCTCGCTTTTTCTTCCATGGTCGATGTTTTCAGAAGATCATCTTTGGAATCATCATCATCAGCAGAAGCTCCTTTGATCGCAGCTGCGTATGTTTCAGATACATCTGATATACCTGCAAAAAGAGTATTCAGAGAAAGTATACACTCAATGAGAAATGCAATAGAGTAGTCATAATTAGCTGAAGTGAATTGAGAAATTGTGGATAATTTGTTTGTTTAACTATATGATGATAATTTGTTTAACTATAAAGTATAAACCATTATCCCAATTATCAAATATATGATGATAATTTGTTTTAACTTTAAAGTATAAACCATTAAACCCAGTTTTGTTGTTCTTAATAGATAGGGAATCTTGCCCAATGGAACCGTGGTTGCAGTAAAGAAATTGAGTGAAAGATCGTCTCAAGGGGCAGAGGAGTTCCGAAATGAGGTTCGCACCACCGTATTGAACGTGATGCACAGAAACCTGGTCCGGCTTCAAGGGTGTTGCTGTGAAGGGACGGAGAAGATCCTTGTGTACGAGTATCTAGAGAACTCAAGCCTGAACCGATACATCTTCGGTAATTGGTCTCTGTTTTCTAATAATTTTTTCGTTTTTTTTTTCTAGTTGAAATCTCAATTTGTTCCTAATCTCAGTCCTTGTGTATGTATGATGTGCTTGTAGATGAAGCTCGGAGTGGACTACTCAACTGGGAAAAGAGATTCCGTATCATCCGGGAAATCACACAAGGCTTGTCTTACCTGCACAACTACACGGCGAGCCCTATCATCCACAGGGACCTGAAGCCTAGCAACATCCTCCTCGATCAGAACATGACGTCAAAGATCTCAGATTTTGGGATGGCCAGGATTCTGGATGTTGGCATGACGGAGACGGCGACCCAGAAAGTGTCCGGAACATAGTACGGAATGTCTTCAATATATATTGTGTCTTTTTGAATTTCAGATATGATTCAACTTCTTTTCTTTTCTTTTTTTTTTCCTTTCATCACAGCGGCTACATGTCCGAGGAGTACGCCCTGTCGAATATAATGTCGGAGAAGTCGGACATATTTAGCCTAGGAGTGATGATCCTTGAGATCATTACAGGGCAACAGAACAGCAGGTTCTGTACCGCACGCCCTGGCCAGAGTCTTCTCGGCTTTGTAAGTTTACAGATTTGATAGCTTGCTGCAGGGGATTTCTTAGATTGCTAAATACACTAGTGTTGCTCTAGATTAGGCCATAGTTATTACATCTGAACTGGGCTATGTGCTCTACTTCTTTAGTAGACTGGGTTACTTGTTTAGTTTAAATATATGAAGTAGGATAAGAAACGCAACAAAGCAATAGGATCATGCTTAGAGTTGATTTGTTTTGTTTCCTGCTTGGGTCAAAGGCCATTATCATTTGTCAGTATAATGACCACTCCGATACATATATAGTCTGTGTTATACTGTGATGATCCAAATCATATCTAGTTTTTATTCTTCAGCTAGCAATCTCTAATGTAAATGCATCGATTTGTTTTAATCATGTATGAAATCTAATGCCTAGGCGTGGAGTACCTGGAAGGAAGGCAACGGCCTCCAGCTAGTAGACTCCCGCTTCCAAGACGAAACACTCCAGGAAGAAGAAGTCTTGAGATGCATTCAGATAGGGCTCTGTTGCGTTCAAGACGAGGCGGCCATCAGACCTAGCACAGGTACCTTGGTGCTGATGCTAACAAGCTTGGCGATCGTCGTTCCTGAACCGATCCAACCGGACTACTACTACGCTAGGTTTCTCGGTGAAAGAGTCGGTGCTGCTTCATCCTCTTCGCCCATTCAAGACATCGACTCCACCACCATTCCTACCCAAACTGCTAGCGTCAACCAAATCACTGTCTCTGGTGTTGCTCCAAGATAACAATGATGTATGTCTTATGAAAAACTTTAACAATGTTAGTAGTTTGTATGACGTTTCTATATTTTGTATGATTATGTTACTTTCTTTTTCCCAAGTCTGACTTCTTCTCCTCAACGAATGATTCTCTTTATTTTAATATACTGTAACTGTATGATGGTTTAAATATTTTTATTAGGTCTTAAAAAGGCTTAAAACATGGTCAACTTACTATTCCTTGAAAGAAATCCACAAGCCAAGTTTGGAGAAACGAATGGATCACATCAAAGTTCTAATTTAAGATACCACCACATTTGATCCTTATCATTTAAAAAAAAATTGCTTCAAATTACACAAAGATTGTTTGATTTATCAGTTGACAGAGTCATGCTTCAAGGGCAAAAATATTGGTAAGAAAACCTTCCGTGTCTTGGTCTATTTTGATCCCTCGTTCCTCCAATCTCTTCCCCATACCGGGACAAGCTTTCTCTGCAGCTATGTAAGTCTTTATACGAAGAGTGTAAGTTTCAGAGTACTCCATTACGTTAAGGTTTGTTCTGCTCCATCAACGCCTCTGCATTTCTCAAATCAGCTCTGAGCTCCAAGACCAATTCTTGTCTTGATCCGAAACAGCTGCTTCGAAACGCTTTAGAGCCAAATCCGACTTATCCTTCTTCAATAGATGCATCATAAAAAGCTGCCTGACCTTTACATTTTTTTCATGGCACCATTGAAAACAGCCTCAGCTTATTCGTACATGTTCTCTTTTAAGTAGCTGCTAATCATTACACCGGGCATCCTCATATCGTAGTAAGTCCAGCACCATTGATTCCCACTGTGTGAAGATTTTCTTGATTCCATCAAATGTCATTGAGTTTACTCAGTGCTTGGAGCATTGTAAGACTGCTTGAATTGTTGGCTTTAGGGTGACCCTTCTTTAGCAAGTCCCAAACTCGATAAAGCTCGGGAGCATTTGAAATCCCAGCATACAAGTTAATGAGGAAATGATAGGAACCACGCTCGTGAGGATTCATCTTCCCCTCCAAAGATCTCAACGCTGCTTCTGCTTTACTGTAGAGACCGGCTTTAGTGTAGATTGCTGCCAGATTAGCAAATGAGGAACCACCGTCTGCTTTCATTTCCTCTACAACTATCTCTACTCCATCCAAATAATTTAAACTTGCACAGCTTTGTATCCACATGGAGTAAGTGATATCCTTCTGTTTCATTGCAAGAACCAACGCAGGCACCTTCTCGGGTTGACCTAGCCGCAAGTACATGGCCATCAGAATATTAAACGGCAAAGAATTGCTCACGAGGCTGAACGAAATCACCCATTTGATCGAAATGTGCCTTTGCCCTAAGCCTTTAGTCATTGAAATAAGATCCAAACGAAAGGCGTGATCGCTGCCAGAAAAAAGGCCATTTCCTTTCTTGCCATCCCATTCAAAGACCTACACACGAGTAATGGGAAAGAAACAAAAACATAATAGGTATGGTAAGTGGTTGAGAATTTGAAACCAAACACAGCAAGCACGAACAGACAAACAAGATGACTTAATCACAGTAACTAAGCAACACTTTTTTTTGTATCAGTCACTAGAAATTTCAATCTTGAGAAACCCTAAAACTTTTTAAAAAAATCGTGCCTTAAATCCACAACCACTCCTTTCCGTTTTATCGTTCCCAAATCATATTTCTAGGTATGTTGTATCATCAACGACGAATCCACTAGTCCAAAGTTATATCAGCCAATGATCAGCAAACATAATTGCGAACCTCGAGGGCGCGTTGTGGTTGACGATGCTTGCGAAGATCCTTGGTGCAGCGAATAAGGTCGTGTTTCCATGGTGAACTGATTCAGCGATTTCTCCATTTTGCCTCCCCTCGTGCTAAGGCTTGAGAGTTTCTTGTACACCGAGCGATGCTTTTTCTCCGTCTTCTTCGGAGCAGCAGCGATCGTTGCACAGAACCTGCGTGAAGCGGAACGAATCGTCATCAGATATCGGGTGCCGAATTCTCTCAGTGAAATGTCAAAATCCCTTTGGTCGCCTCTCTCAAGCCGGAAATCTAGAGCGCTTTTACAACATGTCGTTTGTTTTTTATATTTTGTTCTTATAATTTCACAGTAGAACTTCGTGTCCTTTTAATATACATAAAACGGCGTGTAGTTTAGTTGTCTTCTCTTCTTACCTGGCTGGAGCAAACTTCTCCGAGGCCAGAAATGGCTATCCTTGTCCAAGTGACGACTATCGTCTTCTCTTGCTCATCTTCTCCACGGCCTTCCTTCCCACGAAGCCTCGTTCTCGCGCGCCGTGTTCGTTGCCGTGTCTCTGATTCCTCTGAGGTGGTTCCGATTTTGAGTTTCTTTCTCCGATTAACTCGTCTTCCGGTAGATGTACATGTACACAGTGGATCCATTCCGATTTGATTCTCAGGTTAAATCAGATGAAGGTGCTTCGAAGTTGGAGTACAAGCCAGGAATTCTCGATGATTTCTTCATGCATTCGTTCCGGAACAAACTGGTCGAGGTGAGTTTCAAATGCCGATGGGTTTGGTTTTTTTTTTGGTTTTCCTCCTGATTTTTCAGAGTGGTATCATCAGGTTTGCATTGAATAGGCTAATGTTCTTCGTCTTCTTCATCATGTTCAAGTATGTGTAACAGGAAGTCGGGTCGGATTCAGAGAAACCCGGTTACGTTGGGCTCATTGAGTTGGTGAAGCTTCTCTTGTTGAAAAGTCGAACTAGGTCGGAGACAAGTGATGCAGCGGTATATCTCTCGCTTCCTAGTCGATTCTTCAATTTGGTTTGAGAAGGCCACTATTATAGACAAAACTTTAGCTGCTAAAGTTCTGATTTTCTTCTCTTCTTGGTTCTTGCGAGAAAGCTTATGCTTACCTTTACGTTCTTTTGGTGGATACAGGTGCGAATCCTGAAATCGTTGTTTCCTCCGCTCATATTAGAGCTTTACAAGCTTCTCATTGCTCCTATAGCACAAGGGAAGATAGCTGCATTGATGGTTGGTGAGTTCTGTGTTTGAATCTTCAATCTCCTTGCACACATACACCTCCATGTCAGTGAAAAATTATCAAAAACATGGGTTTTACAATTACATTGTGAATCACGGATAGATCAGCAAGGCACCAAGAAGCTTTATGCTTTTGCTAAACGTTTTTTTTTTTTTCTTCTTCTTTCCCTCGTTGAAGCAAGAGTTACCGTGATTACATGTCAATGGCTCATGGGACCTTGCAAAGTAAATATCATCGATCTTCCAAATGGAGAATCTTGGGATAGCGGGGTAATGATCGTACTGAAGTCTGCATCATATGATTCCTTCTGTTAGTTCTTCTTCTTCTTCTTCTTTTTTAATCTTTCTTTAACAAAGAGAATTTTGAATCCAAGTAGGTTTTCGTGGAGAAATGTCAGTATCTAGAAGAGAGCAAATGTGTGGGAGTATGCATCAATACTTGTAAACTACCAACTCAGGTATTCTTATGCGATCCAACTTAAACCAATCAACCATTACTTACCGGTCTGAGTTAGTTTCTGTCTTTAACAAGACATGAATTTGAAGACTTAGCTTTCAAGCTTTTGGTAATGTTCTTTGATAAATCCCTGAAACTGTGGAATTTGGATTTTTCAGACATTCTTTAAAGACTACATGGGAGTTCCTCTGTTGATGGAACCAAACTTCAAAGATTATAGTTGCCAGGTGCTTCTTGCTTGCCCCTTCTCTAACAACAAATATATCAACTCTAAACTTTTAGGAGTTCTTATCTGACACTGGCAAATAGATGAGACCCCATTGATCGATCTAGTCAAATATACATAACTTTGTAGTTTAATTCAAGTCATTAGTGGTTGGTTAGGAGATGGAACCTCATCAACCATATTAAAGCCCGCTAAACTCAAACGGGATACTGATCCAAAAGTAAAGGATTGGTCCCAAATGAGCATTAAAAATTTGGGATTGAGTTAAATATATGTGTATAAGTTCATGGATTAACTTCACTTAACATGTTGGGTTCTTCGAATGTTTCTTGTCCAGTTAATAACCTTCTTTGATTTCTTTCTGAGTTTTTTTCTCTCTTTCTTGTGTGTGTATGTACCAATCACGACAGTTTAAATTTGGGGTAGCTCCACCGGAGGACGATGGCAATGTTAATGAACCGTGTCTTGAGACATGCTCCATCGCCGGGCGCCGGAAGTTAAATTCCGGGGAGTGTCCTATGGCGTAAATCGTCGTTTTTATGACAAGTAATATGTACATGCACCGACATTATGTCGTGTTGTGTGGTATCTCGATTTGATTCCAGTGATTACGAAATGGAAAAATACAATATCCTTTTGAAGTTGTATGATGTACTTCGTAAAGGATACTACAAATTTATTTATATCGGTATTTTAAAATGGCTACAGTATGAAAAGTGTAGTCTAGCAAAAAAAATAAAAATATATATATATATAAAAGTCATAGAATCGTGGAAATGGAAATGCCCTATTTTAGATCAAAAAGTTTGACAAGTTTGATGGTAATCTCAAAGAAGATTAAAAAAAAAAATCGGGTTTCCTCACTATGCTTGAAGAGATGTCATTGCATGTTACAATGTTCTCTTAGCATTGCCTCAAGATCTCTCACCAAGTAGTCAGCTACGAATGGCTTTCAACAAGCCTATTAGATGGAGTAAAGCCTATCGACCACCAAACCGGAACCTTACAAGGCCAATGACCATAAGATGGCTTACATTATCTAGCGACCCAATATTTTTTGTGTGTTCAGTTATTTTTTAATTAAATTAAGAATTTTGGCGTTGAAATGGTCAAACATTCTAAGCATATCTCAAGATTCTCAGCGTAAGGTTAGGGCTTTTTTTTCCATATAATCACCTTTTTTTTTTATTGGACGACTGAGACTCTTTTGTTGATTTTTTGTTACAGTTTTTAGGAACAACTATAATAATCCTTGTATATAAATTAAGAGTTTAGATACAAAGGTATACAAGGAATAAAGAGTTACAGAATCGTATAATCATTTTACTATTCTGTCGTTTGTGAATTGTTTAATCAGAAGTCAGATTAAGAACATATGGCATCTTAACCGCAACCCATGAAGATTTCCGGTTTAATATCGGTTTGGTTTTAACTTTTAACGGATATATAAGGAAAAAGTTACAGCGAATGAACAGAGAAGTCGGTTTGTGACTTGTGAGTAAATTACTGGACAGTTAATGTTCGTTTCCGTTAACGGCGCATTTTAGCGTGGGCATATACGCTCAAGTGCGCCGCACGCTTCTCTTCTTTTTGTCGCGCATTCAAAAACCGAAACGATCAGAACAGAATATTAAATAAACATTTGGAGTAAAGAATAAAAAAATAAATTCTGAAAAGAGAAAGAGAGAGAAGCTTCTACAGTACTAAAAGCGGAGTGAGGCCGACGAAATCTCCGCCAACGGAAAAATCCCGAGTGCTCAAATCGTTGGCGGCGATGGCGGATTCTCTGGCTTGGGTTTCCGGAGCTCCGTTTACTTGGGCAAATATATCTCCCTTCTCGGATCCACCCTCGAAAACCCCTGTGGATGCTCCTCGGGTTTAAGGTCTTTACGTTTCGTTTCTTCTTGGATTTCGCCTTCCGCTGCGAGTTTTGTGTAGATTATAGCAGATCTGAGGGTTCCCAAGCCAACGGAGAGTGTCGGTGATGTCGATTTTCTCACTCACGACCTTTGCTGGTAATTCACGCCTATCAATCTATCCAAGCGTAGTTGTTTAAGTAGTTAGTCTATGTTGTGAAATCGGAGGTCAAAAAACTAGTGGTGTATTGGATTTCTATTTTTGTCTGGTACGGGATGTGAAGAAAGCTAAACCTATGGGACCTATTGAGATATCTCTAGTTACTTTGTTTCTTTATCTGTTAGGTCACTGATTTTGGTTAGGAAAATCAAGTCACGATATAGATTTGGAATGTGGTATGGGTCTAAACTGATGGTGCTCATTATTTAGGTTTATAGTTAATAAATATGGTACACACGTTATTTGCTCTAGACCCAAATCTTGGATTACCCAGGCTGAAAAAGCAAGGTAAATTCTATTTGATTTTTGACTGTATACCCTTGTATCTTTTCATGAAAAGAAAAAAAAAAGGTAAGTAGGAACGGATTATTGCCTCAAGCCATTTTTCAGATACCTGTAGAAATATTACTCCCAAATAGTTGCAATTTCACCCATCACATCACATGTACTATAGCTGTAGTTCAGTTCTTCTCTTATCTCTATCTCAATGTCTCTAATGATATATCAATTACAGGTTTGCAAAGAGATGTCCTAATAATGGTGTTAAGAGCGTTGGTTTCTGTATATTGTGTGGTTTCTCTCGTCAATATTCAGTCAGCTGATGCTCTATATGAAGGACTGCCAATATCACCAACTTGGTCACCGCCAATATCACCAACTTGGTCACCTTCAACTTCACCAGATATCCCTGATCTGCCCCTACCAGCTGAGTTTCCGCAGTTTCACAGAAAGCATTTGGCACCACAACAAGCCCATCCTCCCCGCTATAGTCGATTGGTCGCTTCTGTTCACCCCCCTACCAGCTCACATTTCTCCAAACCATCAATGAAAAGGAATGCCCAGTCTCCTGGAGCCGGCTTGGTTGATATTGCTCCAACACAATCTAGTAATGGTGCCCTTCCTGATGACTTAATTCAGCCACCTTTGTCTCCCTCCATTTCAAGTAAGTCTTTATACCCTCTCATACTTGCCTTTGATAATATCCAAATTCATACTTGAATAGTTGAATCCCCATTTTTCACCTTTCCTTCTTCGTTTTCCTCTGATTTGGTTTTAAATTTAGTTTAATCAACAGTAGCCCTTTGAAAAATAATTGAACTGTAAATTCCCTTTCATTTCCCATTTTCATTTGACATTAGACTAGCATAGTAGACATGCGAGGTGAATACTCATGTGTTTATTTTCTCGTTCTTCCAGATTGCTGCAAACCAGACATGGTGCTGAAACGAGGAAGTATTGGTTGCCACTGCGTGTATCCTATAAAGCTGGATATCCTTCTAGTGAATGTTTCAGATACTCCTAGCTGGAACATGTTCCTGAATGAATTTGCTTCCCAGCTTGGTCTCCTACCTCACCAAATCGAGCTGATCAACTTCTATGTGCTAAACTTATCAAGGATGAACATTTCAATGGATATCACACCTCATTCTGGAATTAGTTTTTCAGCAAGTCAGGCAGCGGCAATAAACTCTTCGCTTATCAGCCACAAAATTCAATTTAGCACTACTTTGGTGGGAGATTACAAACTTCTTAACCTTACCTGGTTTGAGGCCCCTGCACCCTCTCAAGGTAAACTAGTTTTCTACCATTGTATTAGGGAAAGCAATATCCCGATGTTAATTCGAGTTCGCATCTATCGGTAAAGTGTATCATATTTTTGTTGCTGAAAGGAAGCTTTAAGTTTCTTATCTTAGGCTGATCTAGTTTTCTTTGTTAACAAAGTAGCCAATAGCATCTTCTACTTCACTACCCTTTCGGAGTATATCACCATGATTCCTTACATTTGGATTAAGACCTATCTTAAACTGTTTGCAGCACCTCTAGTGGCTTCTTCACCTCAAAAAGTACCATCACAAGGATCATCAGCCACTACATCAGTGAGTTCACCCGGAAAAAGGAGGCACCCCAATCTTATTCTTATCTTTGCTGTAGCCGCTGGTGTGCTTATCGTTGCCATAATCTCTGTGCTTATTATTTGTTCCTGTGCACTCCGAGAAGAAAAATCTCCAGATCCACACAAAGAAGCTGGTATGCACCTCTTTTCATTACAAGGTTTAAACCCTTTCATGTTAGATGGATTTCAGTTCAGAGTGCATGAATCATGTCAGAAAATACACCGTACCTAAAGCCCACATTTGAAAGTTAGCACGTGTAGGGAATATATGAAGTTTCCACAGTTCATGTCTTTTTTATTAAGTGTTATGTTGTGTCTTTTTTTTTCAAGACTAGAACTATCATTTTGCATTACTAAAAGCCAACCAACCATAGGCATCAGACAAAGGAAAGTGAAGAATGAGGATACATAGATGAGGAGTGATTGTTGTCAACGTTACCAGTGTGATTTATATTACTTTCTTAAATCCTGGCAATTAATCTGAAGCTATTGGTCATATGTAACTTTGATCACATCGTCCTTCTTTCAGTAAAACCAAGGAACCTGGAACCTGCTTCAGTAGGGGGGTCTCTTCCCCACCCAGCAAGTACACGATTTCTGTCATATGAAGAACTCAAGGAAGCAACTAGCAATTTCGAATCTGCAAGCATTCTAGGGGAAGGTGGGTTTGGCAAGGTGTATAGAGGCATCTTAGCCGATGGTACTGCCGTAGCAATTAAGAAACTAACAAGTGGAGGACCACAAGGCGATAGAGAATTCCAGGTGGAGATTGATATGCTAAGCCGTCTCCATCATCGTAATCTTGTAAAACTTGTGGGTTACTATAGCAGTCGAGATTCTTCTCAGCACCTACTTTGTTACGAGCTTGTTCCAAATGGCAGCCTCGAGGCTTGGCTCCATGGTAATATACTCTTCACTTCCCTTGCTTCCTATATTAAGAGCAAGCAGTAGTATCATTCACCGAAAGAAGTTATCATATACTGTCACGTTAATATATCTTACAAGAGGTGATTTATTTATGTCATTTTTCTTATGCTTCAGGGCCTCTTGGGTTGAACTGTCCTCTTGACTGGGACACCAGAATGAAGATTGCACTTGATGCTGCAAGAGGCTTAGCTTACCTTCAAGAAGACTCGCAACCATCTGTTATACACAGAGATTTTAAAGCCTCTAATATACTCCTTGAGAACAACTTCAACGCCAAAGTTGCAGATTTTGGCCTAGCCAAACAAGCTCCTGAAGGCAGGGGTAATCACTTATCTACCCGTGTTATGGGCACATTTGGGTGGGTTTCCATCTCTCTTGAAAGTGGTTCATACACACACCAAGAAATTGTGATTCGCCCATTAAATTCGAAGTCCGCTTTTCTTTTTTTCAGGTATGTAGCGCCTGAATATGCAATGACCGGACACTTACTCGTCAAGAGTGATGTTTATAGTTACGGCGTGGTCCTTCTCGAGTTATTGACTGGTAGAAAACCTGTGGATATGTCACAACCTTCAGGCCAAGAAAACCTTGTCACTTGGGTAATACTTCTTGCCTTGTTTCGCCTCTTATCTCAATATTTTTGCCATCTCTGAAGTCGTGAATGTAAAAAGATGTTGATTCTGGATGCAGACAAGGCCAGTTCTTAGAGACAAAGACCGGTTAGAAGAACTAGTTGATTCAAGACTCGAAGGAAAATACCCAAAAGAAGATTTCATTAGAGTCTGCACAATCGCTGCAGCTTGCGTTGCACCTGAAGCTAGCCAAAGACCAACGATGGGTGAAGTGGTTCAGTCACTTAAAATGGTTCAACGGGTTGTTGAATATCAAGACCCGGTGCTAAACAATTCTAATAAAGCTCGTCCTAACCGGAGACAATCATCAGCTACGTTCGAGTCAGAAGTAACTTCTTCTATGTTCTCTTCTGGTCCTTATTCTGGTCTAAGTGCCTTCGATCATGAAAATATCACACGAACAACTGTTTTCTCTGAAGATCTTCATGAAGGCCGGTGAAGAAAGAACCATGGCCTTCTTCTTTATTCTTAATCTCACTTATTTTTTGTTTTAATCATTTTTCTCCCACTTAAGGTGAGAAACATTTCGAGCAGGGAAGCTTTGAGTTTGGGACATCATTACATTGCTCTTTGGAGTTTGAATATTGGATTCTCCTTTATTGGAGAATAAAATTTTGTATATACTTATTTATTTCTTTATGTATAACAAAAATATTTACCATAATCATAATGTATAAAATTGAAGATAATCAAAAATGCTCAACGTATATCGGCTACTATTTTAGTAAGGCCCATTATAAGAAACCTCGTGACTCGGGTAAAAAAAGAAGAAGAGAGAGAGAAGAAAAAAGGAAAATATATTAGTATATACACACACGTATAAGTAGTGTTCAACCACACGTGTGGCTTTCCTTGTATGTATCCACACTCCCGTTCGTCGTTCCGTCTCAAGTCCGATTGTGAGAAAGCAGAGATTCGAGTGGGAGAGAAGCGGAAGGCTCGAGGAGACATCAATGGTGACGGATTATAGCGACTCCTCTGGGAGAATTGGAGTCAGATTTACCTTTCAATCTCCTCTTTCTCTCTTTTTGCTTGAAATCATATCTGAATTTGTTCGTATTTTCGCGTGATCATTTGTTTCATCTGTGGAATCCGTTCGATTTTATCAAACTATATCCGCTCTCTCGTTTACTGTTTTCCTCCCAAATCGAATAATCACGATTTGTTAACAGCCTTGTGTTTACTGTTGGAGTTGTTTGATTGAAACTTATATGATGTGGTTGATAATCGAGACTTCTTGTGTGAGAGCTGATATTAATCTAATTATGGAGATGTTTTTTTCCTCGTTGATTTTCTTCACAGCTTGTGTTCTGAATGTTTTAACGTTTGTTCTGCTTCTAAATAGAAGTCTCATGTAGATGATGATGATGATGCTAATCGTCTGGAGGGTTTGGAGGACAAGTTGAGTCAGCTTAAAAGGAATATTCAAGGAGAAAGAGTTAGGTCTGTTAAAGTAAGGGGTCCTGATGTTCTTTGTTAGTTATATACTCATTCCTGATTGTTCAATCATTCATGTGTATCCATTGAAAACATCCTCCTGGAAATACAGGAAAAATTCGAGGCTAACAGGAAAAAAGTGGATGTTCATGTTTCTTCCCTTTCATCTGCTGCATCAAGCCGGGCTAACGCAGGGGATATTGGAAATAGCAATATTTTTCCTTCGAGAATGGAAAAACCACTCTGCAAGTTAATTGGTTTTCCTCATGGGGTGGGAGATAGAGACTATATTCCGACTAAGGATGTTATATCAGCAAGTATCAAGCTTCCGAGTGCTGAGAGGATACCGCCATACACTACCTGGATATTTTTGGACAGGCATGCACTTTCTTTCTTTTTTAAATAAAAAAAAAAAAAAAAAAAAAAAACATAAATAAAAAATTAATAAAAAAAAATTATTTTAAATTCTCAAAATATCCCTTAACAGTGCAGAAATCAAAGAATGGCTGAAGATCAGTCTGTGGTTGGTCGCAGACAAATCTACTATGATCAACATGGTGGGGAGACACTGATATGTAGTGATAGCGAGGAAGAGCCAGAACCTGAGGAAGAAAGACGTGAATATTCCCAGGGTGAAGACTGCGTCATTTGGTTAGTTATGCAGAGAGGGTGAATTATGGACTGTTATATGTTCCAATGGGGATATTGGTATACTTATCTTGATATTTGGAGGAGGAAAGAAGTACCTGGGTGGAACTTATTAATCAATGAATCGCATTTGTTGATGCTAAAGATAGATGACATCTACCGTGTTCATATCAAATTTCATTCTGTAAAGACTCTGCATTAGCAATAGGTTTGAAAATATTCTCCCAGTATATGAGATGTCTTAATAACCGTTTGAGTTGAATTGGCAGGTTGATTGGGCAGGAGTATGGCGTGGGTGAGGAAGTGCAGGATGCTCTCTGCCAGTTCCTCAGCTTAGATGCTTCAGATATTCTGGTGTAGTTTTAGCCCCCTTGTTCTTGTGGTTTAACGAATGATGTGTTTCTGGGCTTCCTATTCTTCTTCATGAATGGTGTTTGACATTCCTTTCTGCTGCAGGAAAGATACAATGAGCTCAAGTTGAAGAATGAACAGAGCGTTGAGAACTTTTCTGATTCCGGAATCAAGCTGGGAATATTTCTGGAAAAGGGCCTTAGTGCTGCTCTAGATTCTTTCGATAATCTTTTTTGCCGTCGTTGCTTGGTACTTGGATCGTTCTTTTGTGACAGAGAGATCATGAATTACTAAGACTTTGTTAATCATGTTTATCCTTCTTTTGTTATTTTTTAACAGGTATTTGACTGTCGTCTGCATGGATGTTCTCAGCCTTTAATTAGTGCTGTAAGCTTGAACTAGTCTATACTCTCTTTAGTTTTATTGCTAAAGTCTCAGTGAATAACATAACCGGAGAACTTTGGTTGACAGAGTGAAAAGCAGCCTTATTGGTCTGATTATGAAGGTGATAAGAATCCCTGCAGCGAACATTGTTACCTCCAGGTCTATCTCTCTATGTCTCTTTACACGCTCACTGACACGAGGATATTCGTAGCACAGCATGAAATGTTTTCAGTTTAGTGTATCCCCTCAATAAACTATATTTAAACAGTAAGATCAATTTTGTCATATATATCCTGAAATAGGTTGTGGTTTGGAATGTATGCGTCTGCTCGAGTAGTGATCTTTCATCATAGTTGTAGGAAAGCATAGTCTTGTTTATGTATGAGTTTCTCTTGGAACAGAGTTTAAATCACCATCATTCTTATATTAATGGTTATAACTTAAGGCGGTCAGAGAAGTACCAGGAGCAAGCAGTAATTTTGCATCTAAAACGGAAGACAAAGCTTAAGAAGAGGAATGCAGCAAGGCTGTCTACTCTGATGACCCTCATGAAGCTGGTGGTGGTTCCAAGAATTTAGATTCATCCTCTGGTGTAGAACAAGACCACGAAAGTAGGGGAAAGCGTGAGGTCCGGAATCTCGAAGACTCCAGTGATCTGCATAATTTATCAAACAAGAAACAGAAGACTGCATCCTCAGATGCAAACATGTCTTTTCTCAATCCTATCCCTAGCTTAGATCATGCATTGGGTAGCACAAAGGGAGATCAAGGTGGAACACCTGATAAAAATGAAGTAAATAGAGACTCAGGAGCTGATATACAAGAAGTAACTGAGCCTATTCCAGACAAGTCGGTCCATGATGGTGTTTCCTCAATTTGTCAGCCAGAGCATGGTAGTGGAAACGGAACAATAATTATTGGAGAAATGTCTGAGACAAGTCAACCATCTACAGAGTGGAAGCCTATTGAGAAGGATCTTTACTTGAAGGGAGTCGAAATCTTTGGGAGAAACAGGTAAACTGGATCTTGGTAAATTATTGTCTTCTAAACACAAAACGCGTATTTACGTCTAATAATGTTTGTCCATGCTGTTTCAGCTGTCTTATTGCAAGAAACCTGCTTTCTGGCTTGAAGACATGCCTAGATGTGTCCAGTTACATGCGTGAAAACGAAGTTTCAGTTATCCGAAGATCTAGCACCCCGAATTTGATGTTGGATGATGGCAGGACTGACCCAGGGAATGAGGTAAGCTCTTGATCTTACTAGGTTCTTTTTTCTTTTCAGTTTTCTACAGCCTCTACCACTTTGGACATTTCACTGTATAGAAAATTTGCTTGCCAGACTGGTAGGGTTAGAGATCTAATCCACACACAAAAGAAAAAGAAGTTCTGATCTGGAAAAGCCAACGTCCTTGCTTAGTTTTCTCTGAAACTACATTTGGCAAGAGAAAACGATAGTTGACTAAGTTGGCTTAGACACGTGGTTATTTTGTTTACGATGTTCTCGATATTATCATTGCCATGTCTGTCAGGATCATATATTAGCTCATACTGCTCTCTTATTATTACTTTACTTGACAGGATGATGAGGTGCCTCCAAGGACAAGATTGTTCCGTAGAAAAGGCAAAACCCGGAAGCTGAAATACTCTACAAAGTCTGCTGGTCATCCATCTGTCTGGAAAAGAATAGCCGGTGGCAAAAACCAGTCCTGTAAGCAATACACACCATGTGGATGCCAGTCAATGTGCGGAAAGGAATGCCCTTGTCTAACTAATGAAACTTGCTGCGAGAAATATTGCGGGTATGCAAAAAAATTAACGTGAAATGAGGCAATTCAGAATTGTCTTTAACCCATCGGTTGATTTAATTCAGGTGCTCAAAAAGTTGCAAAAATCGTTTCCGAGGATGTCATTGTGCAAAGAGTCAATGCAGAAGCAGGCAGTGTCCCTGCTTTGCTGCTGGCCGAGAATGCGATCCAGATGTTTGCAGAAATTGCTGGGTTAGGTAGTCCGTTTAAACCCATATCTCTTGATTTGCCGTACACAAATCAAAGTACATTATTCGGTAACTAATTGTAAAAAGAGTTGCTCATATACTCAGTTGTGGAGATGGTTCTCTTGGCGAAGCACCAAGACGCGGAGAAGGCCAATGCGGAAACATGAGACTTCTCCTGAGGCAACAACAGAGGGTATATATAGTCTGTCATCAGATCGCGAATTGCTTTCATTGTTGACAAATCTATTTTCTTCTTGTGAGTTATTTGCCAGATTCTCTTGGGGAAGTCTGATATAGCTGGATGGGGTGCTTTTCTAAAGGTAAGCATGTGAATGTCGTCTTCCTACTTAACCGCTGTTTCATATCCCTTCTCTCTATCTGTAAGTAACCTGATCTTCATCTGATCATCAGAACTCGGTCAGCAAAAATGAGTATCTTGGAGAATACACTGGTGAGTTAATCTCACACCGCGAGGCGGATAAGCGTGGGAAAATATATGACCGGGCAAATTCTTCCTTCCTCTTTGACTTGAATGATCAGGTGACTAGTGTCTCACCTTCCTTCGGAGGGTTTTCCTGTTGAAATTTGTACTCACAAGTAAGTTTTTTTTTATAAATATCTGTAGTACGTCCTCGATGCTCAACGTAAAGGAGACAAGCTGAAATTTGCCAATCACTCAGCAAAACCCAATTGCTACGCCAAGGTACTAAAAGCTTCTCTCTCGCATCTCAGTTATTGTATGACAAAAGCACATGATCATTTAGTAACTCTTACCTTCTCTCTCGCCTCTAGTCTCTAGAATTATTCAGAAGGAAACAAATGATCAAAATCTAGCTATATGACCAATAGACAGACACTTGTCTCTACAAATCTTTACAAGTGTAGTCGAAAAACGGGTAGATCCAAAGGTATCTGTGTAAACCCTATGGGTGTTGTTTGTAGGTGATGTTTGTGGCAGGAGATCACAGGGTCGGCATTTTTGCAAACGAACGAATAGAAGCGAGTGAGGAGCTTTTCTATGACTACAGATATGGACCAGACCAAGCACCTGCTTGGGCTCGCAAACCCGAAGCCTCCAAGAAAGATGATTCAGCCATTACTCATCGTAGAGCCAGAAAGCACCAATCTCATTGATGAATGCTGAGAAAAAGGTAAAATAAAAAGAATGAGAAAGAAAAAAAAAAAGAAGATGATTTTGAAGTTGGGACTTTGTGTATAGAGGCCATTTATGATTTATTGTGGTCGTCAATAAGGACAAGTATTATTTGTTTAGTCTGTGTCAATTAGTGTTGTTTTTCTTGGGTTTATCAGCGTCGGTAAACTGGATTATCTTCTTGTTAGATCACTTAACCACCAGACAGGACGGCTTAAGTCCAATAGATTTATGATTTCTTACCTTTTATTGTAATAACAAATACTATATTAATAAAAACTTAAAAATGATGAACTAACACATCCCTGGATTAAATCTTGTAATCGAAATCGAATAAAGATTATTTTGTAAACCGACCAGAGCTTCACTCGTATCGATTTTATCGAATAAATTTTATCAACTGACAAACGAACGAATTAAGTAATCTCCCACTAAACCGGTTTCCGGTTCTTGAAACTCTTAAACACAGCTCGGTCCGGACCAACCTAGCCGTAGTTCGAGTCGGATACGGCTCCGTTTCCAGTTTCTCAGCTTTGCAGGTGACCACCATCTTCCTAGACCTCACCATGTATGTATGTGTGTACACAATGAACTTTGCTCATCAAAATCTCATAATCAATTGATTGATCGGATCCGTTTTCAGTTCGCATTTCGAATCTGCGTGGGGTAAACTTTTGCTTCCGGTAACAGAAATTTTCGTCGCCGAGAGAGGAAATTAGGAAGAAAAATGGCTACGGAGGCGGCTCCGATGGATGAGAAGGCGAAGAGGATGAGAGATCTATTGTCGAGCTTTTACGCTCCGGATCCTTCCATCTCGACGAGTGGTTCCTCGATCAACGCCTCCTTCGATAACATCAACAGCGCTTCATTCGATGCTGATCAGTACATGGATCTCATGGTTAGTCTTTGCTTTTTGTCCTTTCTGGCAGAATTATTGCGTGAATCTCTTAACACGGACCTCCGTTGCTTGCAAATGGTATCAGTTTCTATTGACTATTTCGATCAAGTTCCATTTGAATTCACTGAGGTTACTTAGATTCGGCTCCCTTTACTCCATCCATCTCAGGGGTTTGTTAGAAACTTAGAACAGGTAAACCCTACTTCCCAGATCCGACTAGTGTCTTCTGGAGCGTGAGAATAGTTGCTAGTTTTGAATTGTACCTTTCGGATGAAGTTTACAGTGCAAAGTGCTTGTAGAGGGCTTTTTGATGTGGCGGGTCATGAATTTCTCCTAGCCGGTTTTGTTTATTCTTATGCTGTAGCTATCAAAAGATCTTCCTGCAATGGTTGATGATAGTTCCTCGCTCAATTGGGTTTATGAGGTTTCTGTTAAGTGTCTGTTAAGTGTGGTGCGAGCGATTTGATTGAGAAATTTGTAACAATCTGGTGGCTTTATTGGCTTGTGCAGATTAAAAAGTCTAATATGGAGGTGCTTCTGCAACGACATGTTCAAATGGCTGCCGAGATCAAGAATCTCGACACAGACTTGCAAATGCTTGTCTATGAAAATTACAACAAGTTTATCAGTGCAACAGATACCATCAAAAGGTACTTGTAACAACTCGTAGATCGTTTCAGGTGTTAAGTGTGTGATTCTCTTAACCACCTTTTCTGTATAATTTATTACACCGCTCAGGAATATGTGTATACTAAGTTCAAAATGTTGCTTCTTTTACCTGGTAGGATGAAGAGTAATATTTTTGGGATGGAAGGCAATATGGACCAGCTTCTTCAGAAGGTGTTTTGGACATATGGAATAACGTGTAGTTTTAGGCTTCGACTTAATGTTCTATGAACTTCTAACCCATCGTATGTTCTCTCAACTGACTGCTGCAGATAATGTCAGTGCAATCAAGGAGTGATGGGGTCAACACTTCTCTTTTTGAAAAGAGAGAACATATAGAGAAATTGCACCGGACACGTAATCTTCTTCGTAAAGTTCAGGTATGTAATGAATCTTTGTTGCTAGCTCCTCGTTTTATATGTTATATTATATTTTTGCCTTGTTGTCACCTGATCGTTATAACAGTGGAATGCTGCTTGCTGCTTGCTGTTGTGAATTTACTCAAAAACTTATTTTTGTAAAAAAGAGCAGTTCATTTATGATTTACCTGCAAGACTCCAAAAATGCATCAAGTCAGAAGCCTATGGCGATGCTGTCAGGTTCTATACTGGAGCAATGCCAATTCTCAAGGTTTATATCTGTCCTCGGATAACTTCCCATTTGTTGTTGTATCCTTGTAGACTTGTAGTGTTAATGGGGCATTTTTCTTTCTTAATATATATATGGATATATTTTTGACAATAAGAATTTCTCTCTCTGTTCAGGTATATGGTGATTCATCATTCCAAGACTGCAGACGAGCTTCCGAAGAAGCTATAGAAATCATCATAAAGAACTTGCAGGTGTACCTTTTGGTCCTAGTAGTCTATGATAGTCTGAATTAATAGAAGTCTACGTACTGGTTTATTAACCTGATAAACAAATAATTTTGTTTGTTACTTTTTTGATTTCTTGGTGCGAGAAACTTAATTTGTATTTTCCAACAGACGAAGCTATTTTCAGATTCAGAATCCATACAGGCGAGAGCTGAAGCTGCAGTGCTTCTTAAGCAGTTAGATGTCCCTGTTAGTTCTTTCTCTCAGCTCAATTATTTGTGACCTGTTTAATCTGTTAAAGCATCTATAATTTGGGTGAACGCTGGAGCTACTTACAAAGTTCCGAATGTTCATAATCCGTTATATGCAACTGAATTTTTGTCTTTGTTGCATAGACGTATCAACTGGTTGGTGTGACATATATTTGGATTGCACGTCCTGCAGGTTGATAGCTTAAAGGCCAAGCTGTTGGAAAAGCTGGAACAATCTCTTGATGGTCTTCAAATAAATCCCGAGGAGGCAAGTAAACTTGCAGAGCACAGTGATTCATCTAAGGATGAGGAAAGCAATAACCAAGGTCCTGTTAAAATTCATGAGGTAAAACATGGACTATTCCACCTCCTCGTGTCTTGTGTTTCTGATGATTGCAAGTTGGAGCACAGTAATACTGAGTGTATTTGCTAATCACCTTGAATATCAGCAACTACTTTCAATGGATTTTTTCTCATTAGCCATCAGATTGAGAATTCTTTTCTTTTACTTATATTGTTCTATTAGATTTTATGAGTTTTTTTTCTGCACTTTCGATATTTTAATGTGTGCCCCCTTTTTCTGATAGGAAGCTGTACGTGGATTTTCTGAGGCCATGCGCGCTTACAGAGAAATATTCCCTGACTCGGAAGAAAGACTTTTTAAACTCGCAAGAGCCTTAACGACAATGTAATGTACTTTTTCTTTGATACATTTATCCATAAACCATGATTTTGTTTGCGTCTGACCTGCATAATTTCTAACATACGGTTGTTAGGCACTTTGAGAACATGGAGGTATATATAAGAAAACGGGTATCTGCAGGAGATTTTCTTGGAATTTTTCGTGAGTGCAGTGGTTTTCCTCGTGCTGTTGTCTCTTACTTCCCTTTCCCTCTAAAAGCTTGGATTAAATCAGTCTAATAGTTGTATATCTTGTCTGACATCTGTTGGACATAGGAATTATATGGGAAGATGTGGTACTTATGGACGAGGTGCTACCTGAGGCTGCACTCTCTGATTTATCTGCAGAGGTGCTCGTTCAAATTGTTCTCTGTCACTCTTCTTTTTGTTATGATGAGTAGACCTATACATATATGTTAACTAGAACTCATCATCTCAGGCTGCCCAGGTCACTCTTAAGCAATTTGTTGCTAGGACGTTCTCTCATCTTCAACAAGATATATCAGGTTCGCTGTTTCCTAATATCTGCTGGATTTGGAATATCTTAGTATGGGAAATAGAGAGAATGAGTATAGCTAGAATAATTCATAATACGTGCTGTGACCTGGTCTTTATGAGTAATTTGATAAAGGGAAGGGGCCAGCAAGTGTTTAAAAGTAAATTAATTTATTCATGAAGTTTAGTCTTTAAAGAAATCAGAACTTAAATAAAGTCTCTATACGTGGCAGATACTATCTTGAAATTCGATATCAACCAAAAGGAAGTAGTTGACGGGGAGATATTGAATGTTGTCCTTGAAGCTAGCAGAAAGGCAGTTCTGCAAGGCACCGCAGATTTATTTCAGGCAGATTCCTTCTTCTGTTATTTATGATAATGATTTATTTTGGCTATCATTTCCGCTGTACAAATTTCATGCTCAAAAACGTTTATATTTGTTTCATTGTTTCAGGGCTTCCGTCAGCTTCTTGATGAAGATACTGGAATATTTGTCAAGATGAAGAACTCACTCATTGGTTGGATTCAAAAAGGATTTCAAGACTTCTTCAGGTCACTTGAAGCTCACTTTCTAGTGCTATCAGGAAAAACTAGCTCATCAAACGAGACTGAAGGTTTGATAGAAGGAAAATCGAGTGAAAAAATTCATGCTGGTCTCATCCTTGTACTGGCGCAGCTCTCTGTCTTCATCGAACAAAAGGTCATCCCGAGAATCACCGAGGTAACGAGTCTTACACCTGGTTTGATGTAAAAAACTTCAAAACACATTGGTAGCGAAATTGAGAAAATTCCATATGTTGATTCAGGAAATAGCTGCTTCCTTCTCTGGCGGCAACTCCCAAGCGTTTGAGAATGGGCCTGCTTTTATTCCTGGAGAACTTTGCCGGGTCTTCCACGCAGCCAGCGAGAAACTTCTCCAGCATGTATGAATCAAACTACAAATGTCGAGATCGTTTACAAAAAGTTAAAACATCAACTAACTGAATCAATTCATATTTCAGTACATAAGCACAAGAACACAGAAGATATCGATTGTACTAAGAAAGAGGTTCAAGACACCAAACTGGGTTAAGGTATTGCAGTGTTCGTGTGACTAATCTTCTTAAAGAAGCAGTTCACCAGTCAATTGTTTTCTAAAGATTCTAAATATTCCGCAGCACAAGGAGCCGCGAGAGGTTCACATGTTTGTGGATATGTTTCTTCAACAGGTTCGATAACTCTTCTCTTATCAGTCTGGAAAAGAATATAACGAAAGAGAAGAACATGCAACAATTTGACTTTCTTTTTGGACCTGGGCTTTGCAGTTAGAAGAAGTTGGTAAAGAAGTGAAACAAATTTTACCTCAAGGGACTTTCCGTAAGCACAAGAGATCAGACAGCAACGGAAGTAACACTACAACCTCATCACGGAGCAATACACTCCATAACGATAAGATGGCACGGTCGAATTCACAGAGAGCTCGAAGCCAGCTTTTCGAGACACATCTTGCAAAACTGTTCAAGCAAAAAGTAGAAATATTCACCAAGGTGGAATTTACACAGGTAAGAAACAAAACAAAACAAAACAAAAATACAGACTGGAGCGGAGCGTCGTGTCCTGATCTTTTTTTCTTTGTTTCATGCTAAAATACTTGCAGGAATCCGTTGTCACGACAATAGTAAAGCTCTGTCTGAAGAGTTTGCAAGAATATGTTCGGCTCCAAACGTTTAACCGGAGCGGGTTCCAACAGATTCAGCTAGACATTCAGTTCCTAAAAGCTCCTTTGAAAGAAGCAGTTGAGGACGAAGCTGCAATTGACTTCTTGCTCGACGAGGTGATTACACCAAAAGCTTATTCCTTGGCTTTTCTTCTCGTAACCACCAAGTATTTGTGTGTTTTTTGGTTTATGTTTTAAAAGGATCTGTGTCTAAGCTGTTTTGCAACTGACCGTTCATTCTCGGACCGTGTTGTATGTACCAACAGGTGATCGTTGCGGCTTCAGAGAGGTGTCTTGATGTGATTCCATTGGAGCCACCCATCTTGGACAAACTCATACAAGCTAAGCTCGCTAAATCGAAGGAGCACAACAACAACAACACTGTGTCCTCTTGAAAATTACCAATCCATAAATAACCCAAAAACAAAGTGTGTGTGTTGTGTGTGTCGTGATTTTTTTGCCATATTTTTGCTTCTTATTATATATATCATCCGTAGTGTAAATCAAAACCATCAAATTGTTTTGTATTTCAAAAACTCTAGTACACTATTTAATTGTTGGCAAAAGCTGCGTTTATAAAACAAAATGGATTGTGGTATCACTTTTGAAAACGAGTTAATTTTGAAGTACAATTCCATTAAAACCTTAAATCAAGTAAAATAATATTCTTGGGCGGTCGAGTCACAGAATCTATCTATAGTATATAAGGGGTGCCCTTGAGTCCATCATATCTTCGAGTATCTTTTTCCAATCAAAAAGCCTAAAGCGATGGCCACTGCGATTCTCTCTTCTCGGTTCGATCACGAAGCCCTAAGCCACCGCAATCCTAATTCTCGCCTTAGCCGTCACTCTTACGCTGCTACGACGGCTCCTCGACGATGCAAGCGAAGCCCTACGGCGCCTCAGTCGAAGAAGGTGGTTGTATCTCCGGCGGCGAATACAAATCTTGTTATGGGACAGGTCAAGATCCTCAAACGCGGCGAGACATTGAGCGCGTTCCGGAACAAGGAGAGTGGTAGCTGCGTCGTTCGAGATGATAAGAAACGACCTGTTCCGAGGATGCGCGGTGTTGATCTGGTTGTAGCTTCGGCTAATAGACTTGGGCCCGAACCAGAGATTGTGCAGAAGCAGATCGGAGCTTTCAAAGGATCGGAGATCGTCGCCGGAGTTTATGCCGGTGCTGGTTCCTCAGTTTCTCCGCCTCCAAGCTCTGTTCCTATTCCATGTTTTTTGGGGAAGAACAAGCTCCTTGTTTAGACGAAGAATATGGAAACCCTAAAACTGCTCGCAAACATGGTCTTTGTTGAATCCTGAGAAGAGAAGAACCAATTGTTTTGTTGTTTTACCTCTTCAAGAAGAAGAAGAAAGATGGAAAATTGTCATCTCCAACGCCAATTGCAATTTGCAACCAATCTTTGGCTGCTTAAAACTCTCCCAACTTTGTAATCAGTGGAGTTTCTTTCTTGCGGGGCAACAGTCACTTGTGCTCTTTCTATGGCTTTTGTGTTGTGTATGTAGTTGTCACACATGATGATCACATCTGTTTTTTTCTTCTTATGCAATAAAATCTCAGTACAACATAAAAAGCTTGTGTTTAGGAAAAAAGTAATAATGATGACAACAAAACTACTAATCTTACAGAATCGGTTTATATATATTCTCTCATTAGACACAAGTATTTGTCTCATTGTTGCTGCTCTCAGCTTCAAGATGATTTGTTGCAGGTAATATTTTTTTCCAGAACCAATGTTTCTTCCACAAGAGTGTCATCTCTTCAATCGGCACTCCTTTGGTTTCAGGCAACAGGAAATAGACAAAGATGGTCATCACTGAGACCCAACCAGCAAAGAAGAGGAAGATCCCAAACTTGAATGCACAGAGGAGAGAGAGAAAAGCTTGAGCTATGATGAAAGTGAAGAGGAGATTCACAGCAACCGTGATGCTCTGTCCCGCTGAACGAGTCTCCAATGGGAAGATCTCGCTCGGTATGGTCCATCCGAGAGGTCCCCATGACCATCCGAATGCTATAACAAAGAGGCAGATGAAGATGACTACAACGACTGAGTAGCCTTTTGATAGCTCTTGCTTGTCTCCAAATTTCACTCCCAAGATCACTGCGACTATGACCTGACAGATTATCATTTGTAACCCTCCACTGATGAGTAGAGCTCGTCTTCCCAGCCTGTCCACTAATGCTATGGAGATGAAGGTTGAGAGGACGAGAACAGCTCCTGTTAAGGCTGATGAGTAGAGTGATGCGTTTCCTCCAAACCCCATCGTCTGGAACAGAACCGGTGCGTAGAAGAGAATGGAGTTTATCCCTGTAAGGATCTGAAACATTGGCATGAAAATCGCCATAACTAGCTGAGGCCTGTGTCGTTTCTGCAGGATGTTCCTGAATGGATGTTTGATTGAATTCGCAAGCTCGCTCGCATCTACCATGTCTTGAAGCTCGGCGTCGACGTTCTTCGTTCCCCGTAGCTTCTCAAGAACTCGTCTTCCTCTCTCCGTCAATCCTCTCTCGACCAAGCTGTTGGGAGTCTCGGGTAAGAGAAACCCGCCAAGCGTCATAAGCAACGCCGGAAAAGCAGCCAGGCCAAGAGAGAGCCTCCATCCCCAAGGCTTAAGCTTCTGAGTACCATAATTGACCATATTCGCCGTGAAGAACCCAAGAGTTGTAGCTAACTGAAACATCATGTTCAAACCACCTCTGAGATGTGTTGGTGCCACTTCTGATAAATACAAAGGAACCGCCTGAAAGAACACAAAACCAATCATAAAGATGAGATTGGTTTTATCACCCGAATCCAACACTCAATAGTGAGTGTCTGTCTGTCTGGTCTTACCTGGTTTCCAAATCCAATGCCAAAACCGAGCAAGATCCGTCCCGCGAGAAGCATTGCTAGATTCACAGCTCCAGCATTCAGAGCAGCTCCAATGAAAAAGCTGATTCCACCACAGACGATGCTCGCACGCCTTCCGTAGTTCCTAGTGACCGGTGAAGCGACCAGAGTCGAGACCAGACCAGCCAAGTAGAGTGAAGAAGTGAAAGCAGCTAGCCCTTGATTATCGTATTTGCAGTAATTACTCTCGTGAGCATGCTTCTTCTTCTCATAGACCGTATGGAAAAACTCCTCAAGGAATTCATCCATTGATGTGACTCCTCCTGTAAACAAAAACTCAATTTTCGTGACCACCCAGGTTTCAGATTTTTGGATCCCAAAGAGGAGGGAGAAGAAGATGATAAGAAGAACCTGAGATTCCAATGTCATATCCAAAGATGGATCCACCAATGGCTGCAACAAGGCAAGCGATGATGACATAGCTAGTGACTTTCCCTTGGTATTGATCTGCTCTTTCCTTAGCCACACCGGTCGGACCAAACGACCCTCCTGCCATTTTCTTCTTCTTCTTCTTCTCTTTAGTTTACTTGGAGAGTTTGCTGTGACTCTTTTTTTTCTTCTTTCTTAATAACTCAAATTTCCAGAATCTGTGAGAAAACGAAATTAAATAAAAGAAATATTCATTGGCATCTTGACGTGGCTCAGATTCAGTTTTTTTTTCTTCTTTTTGGGATTTGTGATAATTGCGTGAGAGAATTCGTGTTTGGTAGATCATCGTTTGGGTTTTGCCAACAAAAAGAAACATATAAGACATGTCATTTTCTTGACCTTATCTTCACATATATGTTAAATATATTTTAATTACTGGTTTGCATGTCTTCTTAATTTGATCTCCATTACCATTTTTCACGGATCTTCTTGATCATAAATATCCTATTTCCTATTATTGTATTAGAAAAAAAAAAGAGGATTTCTTTTTTTAAAAACCTTTTTTGCCAAATGCCAAGTTGGACAAAAGTGTTACTTCTTTTCACTTTTGATTCCGATCTTATTCACACCTGGGAAACACAACAAAATCGTTTGCAAATCAATTCCTTCTCTTAAGTGTTGAAAGTAAGTAATACTATGAACAGATAATAATCGATTTTAAACAGAGAGTAAAGAATCGAGACATGTGTAGGTTTGAAGAAAAACAGACTCGGTCCTGATTCCGGAAGAAATTCGGAGAAATTATCAAGAAGACTTGCAGGAGAAAGAAGAAGATGTGACTATTTTTTCTAGACTGGAATAATTCAGACTCCATTTGCTATTTATTCCATGAATTAATCGCCTAAGATGAAGGCGATGTTAAAGATGTTTGTTGACCAAGTTTTGATGAAAGCAAAAATAAAATAAAAAAATGGTAAGAGTCGAAATAGAAGATGATCCGATCAAAAAGCAAAACCTAAACACTAACCGGATTCAAAAAAGTGAAAGAAAAGGAGAGGGATGGATTTGAGGAAAGTGTGTAAGAAGAAATAACACAAACTAGTTAATCACCGTACGTAAGGAGGGAGATGAGTTTGTCCACATTTGCTTTATAAAAATTGTCAAAACTAATCAAACCAATTATTGGATAGCAAGAAACTCATTAAATAACAGAAAGTTGTGCAGAGAAACAACAAAGTGGCTGTAGTTTAGTGGTTAGAATTCCACGTTGTGGCCGTGGAGACCTGGGCTCGAATCCCAGCAGCCACACTTTTTCCCCCTTTTTAATTTTATTTTCAACATTTGCGCTGATCACAATCTGGACCGTCCGTTCGCACCCCGCCCTTTCTCGTCGTCACCCTCTGTAATTTTCCCGCCTAAATCTCGTCTTCATTTACATCGCTTTGCCGCCTAGATTTTCCAGTCACTCGTCATTCCTTCGTGTTTCTCTCACTCTCTTTCTCGACGACTCTCTCTCTCTCTCTCTCTCTAGCCTAATTTTCAGCCATGAAAGAGCATGATTTCGAAGCCGACAAAGGTAAAATCTCTCCGCTACTATCTCTCGATGAACTCTTCCTCTTTTGTTCTTCTGTGGTTGTGATTTTGACATTTTTCTTCCGCAGTGCTTGCGAAGGAATTTCTCGCGAATTTCGCCGACGCCAATGGCGGATCTAAGTATTTGGAGATTCTCGTGAGTTTCTCCTGATTTTGTTTACCAAATTTTCTTTTCTAGGGTTTAGCGAATCTCCGTATAATAGGGTTTTACTCGAGAAACTAACAATGTAATTGAAATTGGTGATTTAATTTATGTCCGCTAGGTCGAATCATCGTATCTATTTGTTGAATCAGCGTTTTGGTTCTGTGAATTTATGTCTAGGCTACGACGATAATCCTTATATTTTCCTCCTTTTGTATGTTCTTATGATTTCTGTAGCAAGAAGTTGCAAATCGTAAGATTCGGGCTATTCAGGTCGATCTCGAGGACTTGTTCAATGTGAGTTGTTGTTGTTTTTTTCCTCTCGTGCTGTTCCTTTATGGATGCTGCAAAGCCAAGTGAACTTATACTCGTCTCTTTGCTGTTGCAGTATAAGAATGCTGATGAGGAGTTTTTCAGACGGCTGACTGAAAACACCCGCCGATATGTTTCCATTTTCTCCGCTGCTATTGACGAGTTGCTACCTGAACCCACAGAGGCGTTTCCAGATGACGATCAAGATATACTCATGACTCAAAGAGCCGAGGATGTAACTGAGAATGCAGATGTTTCTGATCCGCGTCAGCAGATTCCTTCGGAGATTAAAAGATTTTAGTAAGTTTATACCGCTCTTTGGTAGCTTTTGTAGCTTAAGCGTGATTACTCTACTCTTTTGTAGCTTTTTCAAGTGATCTAGTCTATATGTATCAGAGAATCTTCATTGTCTGTGGATTTGCTACTGATATAAACTTAGTCGAGGACTATTATTACTCTTTCTTGACTGATTCCATTTGTTTGGATTCTTTGATGACTCAATATGTAGGTTGGATATTTCTTACAAAAGTTTGCTAATGAAATTATTTTGATTCAGCGAGGTTTATTTTAAAGCTCCTTCAAAGGGACGGCCATCTACCATCAGGGAGGTTAAGGCTTCACACATTGGGCAACTGGTCAGGATATCTGGTATTGTGACTCGCTGTTCGGATGTCAAGCCACTGATGGCGGTTGCTGTTTACACATGCGAAGATTGTGGTCATGAAATTTACCAGGTACCCAACTATGCCTGCCAGACCGTAGTTTCTTTTCTATTTTTTTTAACTACTAACTCTGGTTATCTTTCTGTTACATGCTAAATCAGGAAGTTACATCAAGAGTTTTCATGCCTTTGTTTAAGTGCCCCTCCAGCCGCTGCCGCATTAACAGCAAAGCCGGAAATCCTATTCTTCAGCTTCGAGCATCAAAGTTTATAAAGTTTCAGGAGGTTCTGTTATGGTTGATGGGTATCATTTATGTGAATGTTGCACTGATATCAGATTAATGAGTAAAAGAATTCATTATATTGCAGGCTAAGATGCAAGAGTTAGCTGAGCACGTACCTAAAGGGCATATTCCGAGGTCAATGACTGTTCATCTAAGAGGAGAGTTGACAAGAAAGGTTGTTTTTCTTGGAGTCTAGTTGTTCTCCTTTCAGAATCAATAGCTAGGTTGCTTAGGAATAGTCCAAGGTGCAAGTATTATTCGGCTTATAAGTTAAGCAGTTATTGAATAAAGCGAATATTCTAGCTTAATGAATTCGAAACAGCTCTTAACAGAACAGTGAACACTGCAAGGAATCTAGAA
Source organism: Alliaria petiolata (assembly GCA_020283515.1). Taxonomy (NCBI): domain Eukaryota; kingdom Viridiplantae; phylum Streptophyta; class Magnoliopsida; order Brassicales; family Brassicaceae; genus Alliaria; species Alliaria petiolata. The sequence goes on from JAHZTW010000001.1 coordinate 156,891,680, forward strand.
ATTTTCATTAGATGCGAAGTAAATAACTTTTTTATGATGCAGCTTGCAAATTGATTTTTTTTTTATCAGTACTTGCCCTGCAATCAAGAAGAATATTTTCCATTGCTGTACCGGGACTTGATCACTATAAATTGTTATTTTCAGTGTCACTTACCGTAGTAGAATTGTTAATTTCTTACTAGATACCCTTAAACCCTTGCAGGTTACACCAGGTGACGTTGTTGAGTTCTCAGGGATTTTTCTTCCCATTCCTTACACTGGGTTTAAGGCACTTCGAGCTGGCCTAGTAGCAGACACATATCTGGAAGCAACATCTGTAACTCATTTCAAGAAGAAATACGAGGAGTAAGCCATTGCTACACCTTAACTCTGAAGAAATATCTGATTAAGAAACCTATTTCATGTTTTTGGCATTTGGATTTGGTGTGTCTACAATATCAGAAAGCATCTTGACCCTTTTTATTATGATCTAAAGATATGAGTTTCAGAAAGATGAGGAAGAACAAATTGCTCGTTTGGCTGAGGATGGTGACATTTACAATAAGCTATCACGATCTCTGGCCCCTGAGATTTATGGACATGAAGATATTAAAAAAGCTTTGCTTCTCCTTCTTGTGGGTACTCCTCACAGGCAGTTGAAGGACGGGATGAAGGTGAAGTCTCTTGTCCTTTATTCTTCTCTTGCGGTGTATTCATGATGTTGCTGGCTTTTCTGATAAAAATATATATTCACTGGTTAGAAAGCACTTGTTTACTCTTGTTTATATCCAACCATATCGTTTTACCTCTTTCCATCCAGTAGCAGTGTCCATAGTCATCGTTCATTGAGTTATGGAACTATATAATTTATATATTGGATACGGATGTTCAGCCATTCAATAGCAAACTAAACATGATTAGAACATATTTTATTTGTTAAGACAATCAAAATCACATGTGCATATGTCTGATGAATTCTTGCAGATTAGAGGAGATGTGCATATATGTCTGATGGGTGATCCTGGAGTTGCCAAAAGTCAGCTTCTCAAGCACATTATAAATGTTGCTCCAAGAGGAGTCTACACAACAGGAAAAGGTAGCAGTGGAGTTGGTCTAACCGCCGCTGTTATGAGAGATCAAGTCACAAATGAGATGGTTTTAGAAGGAGGAGCACTGGTGAGATACAATGATATTTTTTTTTTTTTTTTGGATTTTAGAATATATGATGTCTTGCTAAGAGCTATGTGATTTATAACATTTGAATTGGATACGATTTCTGTTTCAGGTCCTGGCTGACATGGGAATCTGTGCAATTGATGAGTTTGATAAGATGGATGAATCAGATCGTACTGCAATTCATGAGGTCATGGAGCAACAAACTGTAAGCATTGCGAAAGCTGGGATAACCACGTCTTTGAATGCTCGAACAGCCGTTCTTGCTGCAGCCAATCCAGCCTGGTAACTAACTTTTTAATGATAATGAAAAGAAAAATTGTTGTGTGCGGGATCGTTGCTATCAGTTATTAAATCGTGTAACTCTGGGTTTATGAAGGGGAAGATACGACTTGCGGAGAACTCCAGCAGAAAACATAAATCTTCCGCCAGCGCTTCTTTCAAGATTCGATCTTTTGTGGTTGATCTTAGATCGAGCTGATATGGACAGCGACATGGAATTGGCTAAGCATGTGCTTCATGTGCACCAGACAAAAGAATCTCCTGCGCTTGGCTTTGAGCCGCTGGAACCTAATATTCTCCGGTAAGTTAAAATCGCTTCTATAACATTCTTCTTGCTCTGCAGAGTCACACACTTTAACATGAGCATCTCTGGTTTCTCTAGTGCATACATTTCAGCTGCTAGGAGATTATCCCCATACGTTCCAGCAGAGTTGGAGGAATACATAGCAACAGCTTATTCCAGCATCAGGCAAGAAGAAGCTAGATCAAATACTCCTCATTCTTACACAACAGTGAGAACTCTGCTCAGCATTCTGCGCATATCCGCTGTAAGTAGAAGTTAAAAAAAAAAAAAGGGACTTGGAAGTAGGAAACTTGGGTTGTGGCATAATTTGAGTAAATGATTTTGCATTTTGTTCTATAGGCACTAGCAAGGTTGAGATTCTCAGAATCAGTGGCACAAAGTGATGTGGATGAGGCGCTTAGACTAATGCAAATGTCGAAAATATCATTGTATGCGGATGACAGGCAAAAAGCAGGACTGGATGCAATATCAGACATATACTCAATCATAAGAGACGAAGCTGCAAGATCGAACAAGACCCATGTGAGCTATGCAAATGCTCTTAACTGGATCTCCAGAAAGGTTAGTAGCTTCTTCTTCTTCTTGTTGGTTTTGTAATGGATGATCGATCACTGAGACGAGTGATTTGGATGTAAATACAGGGATACAGTGAGGCTCAGCTTAAGGAGTGTTTGGAGGAATATGCAGCTTTGAATGTTTGGCAGATTGATCCTAACACCTTTGACATCCGTTTTATCTAGATCCTTTTTTCTTTTTAAGAAATTCAGTAACACCACCACCAAAAACATGGATTTTGAAACCAAGTATGTCTTCTTTATGTTATGTGTGCTCTCTTTGTCATCTTATTAGTTTTCTTCTTAACTTAGAGGCGGTAAAAGTTATGTTTTTTTACCTGTTTAAGGATTGCAAAACAAAAACTAGTCTGTATAATACTTGGAAAACTTAGGTGTGCTTTGGTCTATGGTTGTTGTTTCTTGTCAGTACTTCTGGTTTATGGTTTGGATTTTGTTTATATCAGAGTACTTTTAGAGATGATTTTTTTTGGTAAGTTGGAAACACATCCAACAAAACTAAACCACATGGACGTTACTGTGGGTAAGAAAATGATTCGACCATGCTAAGTACAAAAGGGATTCTGGGAGGTGGGTGCAATGCATCCTCTCTTTGAGTCTGAAAGGAAGGTATCATACTATGAGAAGGCTCGTCCACCATTTACACGGGGAAAAGGGACGCCGATTCTTGCATGCATGATTAAGACTTTGACGCTGATTTCAACATAAACTAAGGTAGTTTAGCCGAATACTTGCGTTGACCGAATCGGTGTTGTTTTAGTCAATCTATTAGTGCGTGTTACGACTTACGACCAATGTTTTGATATAATGATACCGTCAACATCAACCAGCGGATTCTACAAGCAAATGTTGTTTTGAAGCCCAAAAAAAGGGATCGGGTTCAAGACAGTAGCCACCAGGAACTACTGGGCCTTGGTGGACACCTTTTAGGCCCATTACAGTAGCCACCAGGAAAAGCCTCTCACCAAAGCTAACGGCATGACAAGACAGTAGACACACCCACCTATGGCGGCTATTACTCTATTTTACTAGGCGTTGTTTCCCGCCATTTCGCCGGCGTCTTTCCCGGTGAAAATCCCGCCCATTCTCCACACTCCATTAAGCTCCCAATCCCATCGCCACTCTCTTTCACTTTCTTTCCCTCTCCCCACCTTCCCTCTTTCCCTCTCCCAACTATCTGTTCGCTTTTTCCTCTCCCAATGGCGCCCTCTCGCCGACAGATCAGCGGAAGGTCTCCGTTGGTGAACCCGCAGCGTCAAATCACCGCTTTCTTCGGTAAATCTTCCGCATCTCCATCACCACTCTCCAATAAGAAAACCCCCAAATCTAACCCTAACCCTAGTTCTCCGTCTCCGTCACCATCTCCACCGCTCCCCACTAAGAAAACCCCCAAATATAACCCTAAACCTCTCTCTGATCCACCTGCCCGTAGTCCCAGTCCCGGTCCGGCGACTCCTTCTCCTGTTCATCCCAAGCTTAAGAAGCCCCTTCTCGTCATCGGACAGACACCTTCGCCCCCGGAAATTACGTACGGAGACGAGGTGGTGGGAAAGCAAGTTAGGGTTTACTGGCCGTTGGATAAGAACTGGTATGATGGGAGCGTCACATCGTATGACAAGGGTGAAGGTAAGCATGTGGTCGAGTATGACGATGGTGAAGAGGAATCTTTGGATTTAGGAAAGGAGAAGATCGAGTGGGTGGTTGCGAAAAAATCAGGAGCGAGGTTTAAGCGACTGAGACGAGGGGCTTCGGCTTTCAGACGAGTTGTGACGGATGATGATGATGATGATGATGTGGAGATGGGTAATGTGGAAGAAGAGAAAGAAAATAAAAGTGACGTTGATGATTCTAGCGATCAAGACTGGGGAAAGGAGGTATGTGAGAGCGATGAAGATGATGTGGAGTTGGATGATGAGAACGAGATGGATGAAGAAGAGCTAGTGGAAGAGAAAGATGAAGAAACACCCAAGGTAAATAGAGTCTCCAAAATTGACTCTAGAAAACGCAAGACTAGTCAAGTAGCGAAATCAGGTGCTGTGAAGAAAAGCAGGATTGATAAGGAAACTACCTTGAAAGGTTTTAAGGCTTCTGTTGTGGAGCCTGCGAAGAAAATTGAACAAGGTAAACCCAAGAGTCAATTGTTTGATGTAAACATACAGTGCTTGTTTTTGCATTTTCCGTTTGTGATATCATCTTGTTCACAGCTGAGAATCATGCAAATTGTCTCTTGCACTGACTTTTGCTCAGATGGTGTTCGTTGTTGGTTGCTAAATTTCCTTGTGTCTTGTTACCGCAGCTGAAAGGGTGGTCAAGGGGTTGGATGATAACGTAATGGATGGAGATGCTCTGGCTAGATTTGGTGCACGTGAGTCTGAGAAATTTCACTTCCTGGGAGTGTAAGTCTTTCACGATTTGGTTAGGAGTAGATAGAATCTAGAACATATACATATGAACTTCATCTAGATCTTCTTAAGTTTAATTTGTGTCTTAAGCAATAATTATCTCGATTGCAGGAACATCTCTAATTTTCTTTCAAACTTCATGACGTATTAGTAGGTCGCATGATCCCTATTTTAGCTAAGTTTAAATATGTTTGTTCTTGTACATTATTTCTGGAGAGCAGAGACAGAAGAGATGCAAAAAGGAGACGCCCTAATGATGAGAATTATGATCCGAGGACACTCTACCTTCCTCCTGATTTTGTGAAGAGATTAACCGGAGGCCAGGTAAGGGCACATGGAAATCTGCTTCAGAATATCTAATGAAGCTAATCAAATTTCACTTATTTGATTTTGTGGCCTTTTTTTTCAGAGACAATGGTGGGAGTTTAAATCAAAACATATGGACAAAGTTGTTTTCTTCAAGGTAGATCAATAATTGCTTATTTAATCAGAACTTAATTATTGATGGGAGATTTGATGATTAAATGGGTTTTTTTTATGACACGCAGATGGGTAAATTCTATGAGCTTTTTGAGATGGATGCGCATGTAGGAGCCAAGGAACTTGATTTGCAGTACATGAAGGTAACTGTCATTTCATAATTTGTTGATGCTTTCCGATACATCCCTTAAAAATGTACCAAAAAACAAAGGATTGACATCAAATCATGCTAAAAAGGTCCCTTTCATTGGTATTACACTATTCGTTTCTCCTTTACTCTCTCCATCTAATGTTTTTCACTTTAAAAGCACCTGATGTAGGTTTTTGTTTTTCTAGGGAGAACAACCTCATTGTGGATTTCCCGAGAAGAATTTCTCTGTAAACATCGAGAAATTAGTTAAAAAGGTTTGTTTCCAGAAACATAGCAATTCCAATCTAAGTATGATTTTTTTTTTTTTTGTTATGTGTGGGAGAAATCACATTCATGGGCAGAAGTTATACTGTTGGGTAGAAATAAAGTTGATTGAACTGACTGGAACAGGGCTATCGAGTTTTAGTCGTGGAGCAAACAGAAACACCTGATCAGCTGGAGCGACGCCGAAAAGAGAAAGGCTCCAAGGATAAAGTAGGTCTCACTATGAATTTAGGCACCATCACTTTCTAGTCAATTAATTTGATTGCTAATGAAACTAAAATTAATTTACTATGGCTGGTGCTATTGTTAGAAAAGTATGATAGGGAGGACTCCTAGTGACATACTGACATTACTCCTGTTCTTGTAGGTTGTGAAGCGTGAAGTATGTGCAGTTGTTACAAGAGGCACGCTGACAGACGGGGAGATGCTATTAACTAATCCGGATGCATCTTATCTGATGGCGTTGACTGAAGGAGGAGAGAGTTTAACTGACCAGAAAGCAGAGCACGAATTTGGTGTCTGTTTGATTGATGTTGCAACAAAGAAGATCATTCTGGGGCAGGTGGGTTCTAATCATTGAATTGATTGAAAGAAAAGCGATGAATGTTTAGCATATGTAACATTTTTCGAATCATCTCTCTTAGGAACTATGTGTATATACTTTTACTTTTAACTTTTCTATTCTATTTAACGGCATTGTTTCCAATTCCTAACAGTTCAAGGATGATCAAGATTGCAGTGCATTATCTTGCATGCTCTCTGAGATAAGACCGGTGGAAATCATTAAACCAGCTAATGTGCTGAGTTCTACAACAGAGAGAACAATAGTTAGACACACCAGAAATCCCTTGGTAAATAATTTGGTTCCACTTTCTGAATTCTGGGATGCAGAGAAGACCATACAAGAAGTTGGAATTTTCTACAAGCGAATCAGTTGTCAACCATCTTCTGCTTATTCCGGCGAGGGGAAGATTCTAGGTGATAGATCCCTTAACAATGAAAGTAGTTCAAGCTTCCTACCAAAAATGTTGTCTGAATTAGCAACTGGAGATAAGAATGGTAGCCTGGCACTCTCTGCTCTTGGTGGTGCCATTTACTACCTGAGACAAGCTTTCTTGGATGAGAGTCTTCTTAGGTTTGCCAAGTTTGAATCCCTGCCTTACTGTGATTTCAGCAACTTTACTGAGAAACAGCACATGGTTCTTGATGCTGCTGCTCTCGAAAACCTTGAGATATTTGAAAACAGCAGAAATGGAGGCTCTTCGGGGTAAAGCTTCTCAATCTTACTATATTATCTAACATTTTGATGTGTTCTAAATAAATCTAAAGTGAGTGTTGTCTTTTGAAGAACGCTGTATGCACAACTGAATCAATGTGTCACTGCGTCTGGGAAACGGTTACTGAAAACATGGCTGGCAAGACCTTTATATAATCCGGAACTGATCAAGGAACGTCAAGATGCTGTAGCAATTCTGCGGGTGAGTCTTTAAAAAAATTGCTGAACTTTATATGCTGCTGACATTTGGTGCATTATAAACAATGGGATACATGTCTCTGTTTTTCTAGTAGACAAATAACCTGACATCTTGGTTTCTCATTTTCTGTTTTGCAATCTGTTGAACAGATATCTTGAGAAATACTCTATTTTCCGATTATGGGTGTGTAAGATCTTTTTATGCCACAGTATCTCAATGGCAAAGATGATGTTTCCCTATGCTTTTAAATGACCATTTATTTCTGGAAATTATTTCCTTAATATTATGAAGCGTACTCTGCATGCAATGTGAAGACTCTCATTTATGCTATCCGTCTGACAACTCTATGAATTATGGTACTGTCCCTACCTTCAGGGGGAAAATCTTCCGTACTCGATGGAATTCCGGAAGGCACTGTCCAGACTTCCAGACATGGAGCGGTTGATTGCACGTATCTTTTCTAGCATGTAAGGGATTAGATGGATTGAGATGTTATTTTTTTGCATTGCATGTTTATACCAGTGATCTACTTAACATTTTTGCTAAAAACATTCGTTGTGCTACATGTCACAGTGAAGTTAGTGGAAGAAATGGAGATAAAGTGGTTCTATATGAAGATGTGGCAAAGAAGCAGCTACAGGAGTTCATATCAACTCTACGTGGTTGTGAAACAATGGTAGAAGCATGCTCTTCCCTTCGTGTTATTTTGAAGCATGACAAATCCAGGCGGCTGCTTCATTTACTTACTCCTGGTATCGTCAGTACATAAATTTTCATATTCACATTCTTAGACTGGTAAATCCACAGCAGCTAAAATACTTTTTTTATGTCAGGTCAAAGTCTTCCAAACATCTCATCCTCCATTAAGTATTTCAAGGATGCTTTTGACTGGGTAGAAGCTCATAATTCTGGACGTGTAGTACCCCATGAAGGAGCTGATGAAGAGTATGATTTGACCTGCAAAACGGTAAAAGGCTTGGAATCCAGTTTGGCAAAACATTTGAAGGAGCAACGAAAATTACTCGGAGATGCATCAGTGAGAATTATTCTATATATGTTTTTGCTCCTTAAATGGCTTATCGACTGGAGGGTGCTGATCAGAGCTTTGGTGATATTGTTCAGATAAATTATGTTACAGTTGGCAAAGACGAATACCTCTTGGAAGTTCCTGAAAGTTTAAGTGGGAGTGTTCCTCAGGATTATGAATTATGCTCATCCAAAAAGGTAAACAATCGACCAAGTCTCGCATTTTAAAGAAAATGGCATTTCATTCTCATCTCAACAAGTCAATCTGATGCTTTAAGTTGAGTCTTTCTGCCTCAGCATTTCGGATTGTTTTCTTGTGATCTTAACCTCGCTGTTAGGAGGATATATAGTCTTTTCGAATTTGCTGATTTATCCACTATAAAGAGACGCTTGATTTTAATCATGGGGTTTTCTTACTGTTTACACCCATCTTTTCAGGGTTCCTTTCGATATTGGACTCCTACCATCAAGAAGTTATTGAAAGAGCTATCACAAGCAAAATCTGAAAAAGAATCGGCTCTAAAGAGCATTTCACAAAGACTAATTGGACGTTTCTGCGAGCATCAAGAAAAATGGAGACAATTGGTTTCTGCAACAGCTGGTATGGACAAGTTCATGTTTTCTAATTTTTTGTTTAAATTATAACTTTGATTTTTTCTTTTTAAAAAGTATCTTCCTCCAGAAAATGCATTTTTTCTTAGTCAACACCTCTTAATTACTGCCACCCAGGTGTTAGCTTTGTAAGTCATGTTTTGGACCCTTTCCGTTGTGAGCATTTGTCAAACCAGTTAAACTTGAGTTTGATTCCACACTTAGTAAACTGAGTTAGAAGTAGACATGCAGAAGAAAAAATGATTCTTAGAGTTCCCTGCAATTTGTTGTGTGAAATAGATCATGCTGTGGCAGAGGTATAGTTCAATCACATCTTATAGCAAGAGATTACTTTGGTAGAAGATTGTTTAATAGAATCAGGCATGCAAACAAAGTGTGCACTTAGATCTCTCTGTGGATGCGTTGTTGACATGAATTATTTCTATTGCAGAGCTAGACGTGTTGATCAGCCTCGCTTTTGCAAGTGATTCTTATGAAGGAGTAAGATGCCGCCCAGTAACATCAGGTTCTACATCTGATGATGTTCCGCACTTGTCTGCCACTGGTCTAGGGCATCCAGTACTGAGGGGTGATTCAATAGGCAGAGGCTCTTTTGTACCAAATAATGTAAAGATAGGTGGTTAGAAACAGGCCAGTTTCATTCTCCTCACAGGCCCTAATATGGGTGGAAAATCAACCCTTCTTCGCCAAGTTTGCTTGGCTGTAATCTTGGCTCAGGTAACGCTATCATATTTTGAGTTTTGAAGGCGATGGACCTTGGCATATTCAATGTCAATGAAAGATACTCAAGCAATGATTTTTTTTTTTTTACATAGATTGGAGCAGATGTTCCAGCAGAAAGCTTTGAACTCTCGCCTGTTGACAGAATTTTTGTCCGGATGGGTGCAAAAGATCATATAATGGCAGGGCAAAGCACGTTTTTAACAGAACTTTCAGAAACTGCTGTAATGTTGGTAAGTAATGTTCATACTGTTTGTCAACTTGATTACATGAAGCTTTCTAAGATTAATGTGATACTTACCACAGCTAATCATCCTTTCGAGTTCTGTTCACATGCTTTGTTAAACTATGCGAAATACCAACAACCACATTGACAGAAGGTTATAAAATTTGCAGTCATCAGCAACCCAAAATTCTCTGGTGGTGCTAGATGAGCTTGGACGAGGAACAGCCACATCAGATGGACAAGCCATTGCGTATGTTGAACCATTTACTGGTGTATCTTGTTGTTGGGACTTGCTGTTATTGTTCTAAAATTCATCATTAATTTCTTACAGTGAATCCGTACTTGAGCACTTGATAGACAAGGTGCAGTGCAGAGGAATGTTCTCTACTCATTATCATCGTCTCTCTATGGATTATCAAACCAATCCAAAGGTATCGCGAGAGTGTCTGGTTCAGATTATGATCAATAGCAGCACTGTTAAAGCACCTGTGACTATCCAGTCATCTTATTGTTTTTGTGGATTCTGAAACTTAAATAAATAAATAAAACCGATGGTTCTTGGATAGGTCTCGCTTTGCCATATGGCATGTCAAGTTGGAGAAGGAACAGGTGGAGTGGAGGAAGTTACATTTCTGTATAGATTGACGCAAGGTGCATGTCCTAAAAGCTATGGAGTTAACGTTGCTCGGTTAGCAGGTAAGAACAACATTTTTACTCCATGGCCTCAAGCTTTTCCTTTGTCTTTTCACTTAAACAAAAGCATCCACTCATCCTTGTTTCTTCTTTTTCTTTTGCGTGTGGGTCCAATCTCCCCATAGGTCTTCCAGATTATGTACTTGAGAGAGCCGTGACTAAATCCCAGGAATTCGAGGCCTTGTATGGTACTAAAAACCATAGAAAAGACGATCGTAAACTGGCAGAAATGATAAGGAAGATCATCAGTAGTGTTGCATCAGATTCTGATTACTCAACTTCAAAGGACTCACTGTCTGAGCTACACTACATGGCCAACACATTTCTCCGGTTAACCAACTGATTCAGCTGCTCTAATGCCCTTTCCGGTTTGTCATTCTTCTTTTTAACACCCTTAAACCAAGCTCGGGTCGATGAGCTTTCGATTGTGGTGTATATTAGTAGGCTCGGACAGTTTTGTGAATATATAAATGTTGAGTTCCTCGCAGATTCTGTTTTTCTTAAATGATGAAACAAGTAATCGAAAGTAAATTTCATTTCAATACAATTATCTGACAAAGATACTTGTATTTATTTTAATTTTGGTTATTATTAATTAATAGTATAAAACAGTTTGCCAATATGGAAAATAATCAAACGCGAAACTAAAGTGGATTTTTCTTCTTATGTAAAATTTACACGTCTTTTATATTTTGCTTTGTGCTGACTGACAAGTGACAATGAGCATCGAATAGATGCTTTTTTTTCGTTAGTAAAAAAAGAATGAGAAATAAGAAAAGAAATCGTTAATTTGAGGGTTTAAGCCAAATGTTGTTGTTGCTCTTCTTCTTCTTCTTCTTCTTCTTCCAACTCATCGTCGTCGGAGCTCAACGTATCTTCTTCTTCAGATTCCTATTTTTTTTTAAAAGTCAAATACATCACCAAAAGTCAACAAACAGAGAGAAAGTTGAAATCTCACACTTGGCATTTAATGATATATATATACAGTTTTGGAGTTCGTGATGATGATATTCAAAGTCAAACAAAAATCGTTTTAGGATTTTTCCCTATGATCCCACAACACAAATCTTTTCAAAACGTGGTACCTACAAACTATTAATTCGTCCTACTCGCACGCGTAAATATTCACATTACACATGCAAATAATTTGGTAAATATATTTATGGTCAAAACATTTAATAATATACATCCATATCATATGCATATACGTAAACAAATGAATTTTGGAAATTATAAAAAAAATTAAGTGAATTTGGGTGGAACTTACGGGATATTGATGGCGACGGAGAGCTTTTTGAATAGCTGCGATTGTTCGAATTATAATCAACATTGGCAATAGGATTCCAATGGCTTTTAATGTTAGTACCTGCAATTCATTTTTCATTCACCCAATTCTTACTTTTTTGACTGAATGATTTGCGTTGTCTAAAAGGAAAATATCATTATTTTTGTTTTTTTTTACCGTAAATACAGTGAATGGGTACTCTTCGGTTCCATAAATCACATCGAATGTATGTTTCATCAGCAAAAACACCGAAAGCTGCAAATATACATTAGTTTTAACAAATGGTTTCATATGCTAACATTGGTTTAAAGTATTATCTGAAATTAACTTTTTAACTAAATGGCTATAACTAAATGTTTTCATATAAATTTTCAGCGATAAACTGGATCTTTTAGCGGTAAGTTGGAGTGATAAAGTGGTTATAAAATAGTTGAAAACTGTAAAAAAAATCTATACGTCAAAACTGTACAAAAAAATTGAGTGTAATACTGTTGGTAACGCTTTCTGTATTGCTTTTGTGATTGGTAACTATTAAAACAGTATAACTTGTACCGCATCTTTACGGTACAACTTTTTGTTAACAATCAAAAGCCAGTAACATTGGTTTAAAGTATTATCTGAAATTAACTTTAACTAAATGGCTATAACCTTTTCACATAAAAAAAAACTAAATGAATATAAAAAAAACACACTAAAAAAATGTTTACCCGAATTTGGTAAATTGGTAAGAAAAATATTTTGGTAGGAAGTTGTGGTCTTAGGTGAGACAATGGTTTATAATATTGTACGGCTCAAAACTCAAATTCTTGGCCAACCACCAACTTACCCAACCTATGTGTTTTTCTTTTGCTACAATATTCCAACCATTAAATATTTATTTTCTAATCCCCACTTTTACAACAAAGTAAAAAAAAAACACAACTTTCTCTTCTCAAACAATATTGGTCAAAAAATGGTAAAAAAACAAAAAAAAAAAGACTGAATATGGAAAATAGCGACACCGTCTTATAACGGTAACATCTTACATTTGTTTTAAATATATTAAAGAATTATTTATTCGTGGTGGGAAAAGAAACATTATAATATATCACATTTATAGCCTTTGCCACATAGCTACGAAATAGATTTGGCCAAAAAGCTTAGAGAGCGGTAAAGTTAGTGGTTGCCATATCTATTTCAGAGCTCCCTAAACTAAACTAAGGACTTTTTCCTTTCTCATCATCATTTGTTTTAACTAATTTATTACTATTTATTTATCACTTTCTACCCAGAAATCATGGTAAATAACTAAAATCAAAAAAGACGAGAGAGAGAGAGAGAACCTACCGTGAAAGTTAATGATCTGCAAAAAGTAGCTCCTCTATCAGCAACAGAGTTACACTGAGTAAAATCCGATTCAGCTATTGACACTAATCGTCGTCTTCTTCTTCTTCTTCTTCGTCCATTTTCTCTATTCCATTAAAAAAAAAAAAAAAAAGATAAAACATTCGCAGTGTTATTATTATTATTTGTAACTTGTATGTGAACAAATAAACTATTTGCAAGCTAATCTTCCTTACGCGTAAGCAAGGAAGGGATCAGGAAACCACGTCATAGAGATAGAGTCCATTATTTGCAATTCCATTTTTCCAATTTGTTTAACTTAATTTCTTTGTGATCTTTTTAACGAAATATAAATTACCTGATTGTGACTTCTGCTTCAATCAGTTTAGATTGTTTTGAAACCGCTGTATATCCATCTCTATAGACCTTCAGGATTTAAATGTTAAATTAGTTTTTTTTTTTTTTCATTATTTCTCAAATGAATATTTATATCATTGTCACTCGATTATAATAAAACAAAAAACATTCGGAATCCTCTTGCTAATTTTATTGGGCCACATAGAACCCCAAAAAATGAAAAAAAATTGAAAAAACGAACCCAATTATCATATTTGGTTTCCAGCTTTAATTTTTTAAAATTCACTGAATTTAGAAAGAAAAACAAACAAACAAAAACCCTTTAAGTTGAGATAGCTACGATCAAATTATATTTATTTTTTCTTAAATTATTATCATTATAGGTATGAAAATGATTGACGACAAAAAAAAAACCAACAAGGAAGAAACAATGACGCAAAAAAATAAGCAATTCAAGAATTTGGAAAATATTTAATTGTAAATGAAAACAGCGAAGCGCACATCACAAAATCAAAACCAAATCCTCACCAAAAGATTTAAAAAAAAAAAAAACTTTTTCAAAACCAAAAAAATATAGTATAGTATATTAAGAGAGAAGGATCGGAGAAAATGAATTGATTATTCGAGAGAAGCAGAAGAACCTGAAGACAGATTTCACAAGTCGTGTTTCCTTTCTCGTTGCACCAACGTTGTATGCAGTCTCTGTGTGCGAACTGATTAGAATAAAGAACCCAAAAAACTCCATTAGTTCTAAATTTTGAAAAACGCAGAAAAGAAAAGTCGAAATGATGAGAACTAAAATTAGATGTTAATTAAGTTTTTTTTTTTTTTTTTTTGGTTCTTTACCTTAACAGTTCCTGAGCAAGCACAAGGAACTTCGAAGAAACTTTCTGCTTCTTCTTCATGGCAGATTCTGCAACGCGTAATTCTCAATATCGATTTCGTCTCATCATTGATTAACAATACCACATCTCCCATCTCTCTCTCTCTCTCTCTCTCTCTCTCTCTCTCTCTCTCTCTCTCTCTAAGTCTCTGTGAATCCTCTTCTAGTTTTGAATTTTTCTGGAGAGTTCTTTGTGCCTCTGTTTTTTTTTTTTTAAAGAAATTGCTCTGTTTTTTGTTATCTTCTGAAGAAGAAGAGCTTTATGGCAGAGAGAGGAGGACTGCAACTTTATACACAGCTTTTTTAGAAACCAAATAAATGTATGCGAATTCCCGGTTATACCCTTACTCATGTCTCTTTTATATATATATATATTTTTATCTAAATTCCATTGAGAAATCATTTTCCGTAGCTATAAACATTTTATTTTTGTTTATTCAGTTACATAAATTTTCTTTTACTTCACGTAAAACATTACAATCTACTTGAAAAATTGAGTCAGAAATCTTTAACCAACCAAACAAAAATCCCAAATTGAAAACATGTAAATTCTAAATGAACAATTGCTTTCAAAATCTAAATTATAATGTTTAAATCATACATTCATACATACTAATCATGCACATGGCAGCTTTGACGTGTTTCAAGAACTTTTTTTATTTTGGTTTCAAAAAATTATTATTAAATGAAGAAATAAGGGAATAATTATGGGGGTTTATAATATTTTTTATTCCGTAACATAGTGTCCAATCATATCGTTCTCTAAGAAGCTAAGAAACGGCCAATAAAAAACAATGAGAAGTTAATAAAACAAGACGCGGTTCTGTAAGAGCTGGAAGGATGATTATAGTCAACAATGAGATCGCATTAGTCAACATAAACCTCGACTTTTCTCATTTATTTTCTTATGAAAAATTCTCATTGTTGACTATAATTAAAATATGGAAACAACTTTTTTACATATTTTAATTTTAATTAACTTGGTTTGTTGCATCTTTTTTTGTCTCAGTGAATTGGTATGCTGTGTAAATAGAAGATTGTAATACATCACCCCCGTTTCAAATCATTGTGGTGCTTGTTGATCTACCCTAAAGTAGAACACAATACATTAGGACCTTAGGTTAGCTTTCAGTTGGTAAAGATTATTGTCATTTCTTGCAATTCCATGTAGATATTTAGATTAATTATGTCTAACCATATGATTGACTGGTTAACTAAATACACCCCATCACAATCAATGCCATCAAAATCCAATCTCTCCTTGGAATTGTCGATTTTATACATTATGCTAATTTTGTCAACTAGTAGTAGTATATTATGTCAATATCGAAAAGAAAAGAAAATCACGTTTTACAATCTCAGTAAGAGGCAACAACTAAACTCAATAGTAGGATGATAAGCAAACAGGGCCGGCTCAAACATTTAGTAAACCCTGGGGCAAGACTCAAAAACAGGCCCTCTTATAGATAAAAAAAATTAACATTGTTGCTACAGTCAAAAACGAACACTAAACAAGACTCATCTAACAATTTTAGTAAACAAAAAACAGAGTTGCAAAAAAAAACGGAGTTCTTCGCTCTTCCTTCCTTCTTCCTTCTTCCTAGCTTGCTCCTCCTTCTTCCTAGATTGTCTTGCATGTGTCCTCTTGAATCTGAGAAAACAAAGAGAGAAACCCGTAGTCATCCGAAGATAAATGCAATCATAAGAAACGGTTTTTTCGAGCTTTACTTGATGCAAAATCATGAATGACAGTTTCAAAATCAATGCTCTCTAATATGTTCTTTTCAATGCATAAAATAGCTAAACCATTCAATCTTTCTTGAGACATTGAAGATCTTAAATAATTTTTCAGCAACTTTAATTTTGAAAAGCTTCTCTCCGCCGAAGCTACAGTCACAGGGGTAGTCAAAAGAATTCGATAGGCAATTGAAACATTCTGATAACAATCCACACTTTCAACAAACTCAAGAACTTCAGTAGGCTCCATAGATACATTGGGTAAAGTCGTTTGCAGCATTTTCAAAACTATTGTGATTATAACTATAAAATTTTCATGTTAATCATATGATCTGAACTTCTCTCATGTTGTTTAAGCCTCTCGCTAAGATGCTTCCAATCTCTTAATCCATCATTAGCTAAGGAACTTAAGCAACCACTAGATTTGAACAGTTTGCAACAAAAACAAAAACATTTGTCCATATGTTTCGAGTAAACAAGCCAATTTCTATCACTTGTTTCTCCATTGCTCAATTTCCTAGAATAATATGCATATGAAAAACGCCTAGAGCTTTCATCTAAAGGAAACACAAGATTCATTTCTCTTTTAACCCCTTTTTCAACCAAAATATCTCTCATTTTATTGTCAAGATTATCCTAATATCTAGGATCATAAATATTAATGAAAGAACTTGGGTGTTCATGAACATTTGATGCATCTAACACATTAGCATGCTCACTCAAATGGCTAGTGCCATCATCAAAATGATCATTTAATTGAGAAACATTCTCCACACTAGCAGGTTCTGGATTTTCATTAGCACCTCCTCTAGTCACAAATTTATCCATAGAACCTTTCTGTGATCTTATAAACAATTCTACTTCCTTTCTTTTTTTTTCTCTTTTGACATCCCGACATGATTTAAACTAAATGTCAAGTAAAAAAAAGCCAGAAAAATATCACCTTGATTTAGGAATAGAAAATTGAACTGGATGTCTACAAAGAAGCGAGAAAAATATCACATTCACCGATTCACGATCACGAGCAATACTGTGTAAACCTGAAATTGAGTAAGAAAAATAAATTTTAGTTGTGTGCAAAATCAAGTGGAATCATCAATAAAACAAAAAAAAGAATCACAAAATCAGAACAAACAGATTTTCTCATGATTGTGTGCTATCTGCAAAAAACAGAGAGGATATATATTGGCGTGATCTAATGGATCATGGATCAATTACCTAAATCGAGATCTAATAAAAGTAGAGGATGGTAGGAGCCTTGCAAAGTTGAAAGAGATCCAAAATTTGTGGGATCAAATCCAGTTTTTGGTTAGAAAAACAAACTTGTCGAGACTTGGAAGAAAAGATGAAGGGTTGTTTGATTGGGAAACGGAGAAGACAGATGATGCGTTTTGCAAGTCATCGCCAAGCTAAATTAATATATGGGCCCTCAGTTACAAAAATTTGGATTTGTCTAACTAAAATTTTGTTGGGTTTTTTGTCTAACAATTTTGTTTTTTACTATCACGGGCCCCTTTTTGACCAGGCCCAGGGGCATCGCACCGTTTGTCCTGCCCGGTAAGCCGGCCCTGTAAGCAAATGATCCAGCAAAAGAAATTTGATACTATTCTGATCTATAAGGCTTAACATATGTGACAAACTATGTTTTAAAAAAAAAGTGAAATTGAAAATTAAAGCCGATATAACAGCTAATATAATAAGTTTTGAATTTCTATTAATCAGGAAACCACGGAGAATGATGTATGTTGTTGACTTATACAGTATATTGGAAAGGGGAACAATATATGTATCTTGCGGAACAAGTATTGTGGATTGTCAAAGGTAATTTATAGAGTGAAGCCCGTGAAATTCAACCAAAAAAACATTCTTATAAATATCCTTTTGTGATATTATGATGATTTACATTATTTGGTGTTAGCAATACACTACAAAAAAAACTTACTATTGTTACAAACAAATTATGGCTAATTATTTTGTAACAACGATTTACATACGAAAGCCTGCCGAAATTATTTAGCCATAAAAGTGTTACCATTTTGTCATAATATTGTGGCCAAATTAAAGGTAACAAATTTTTGTCTCTAACCGTGGCGTATTTGTTACAAAATATATAGTTACAAATATTATTACGGATTTGCGACCAAATTCAGTAACTAAATTATACGATTTTTGTGACTAAACTTAAGTCACTCACAATTACAAATATTTTGAAAGTATGTCGTCACAATTAGTTACTGTTTTAGTGACCATTGCGTTTGGTCATAGATTGTGATATAGTTGTTACCACTTCGTGACAAGATTAAAATCATCCCTAAATAAAAAAATAAATAAGAGTATAACTTCAATCCTCGGAAAAAAAACCAAAAAATTATAATAAGTAGATAATAAAATGTAAAAATGTTATTCAGATTCATCACAAGATAATTCGATATCAGAATTTCCATCTTCAGCGTTTGATCCAATTTATTTTACTACTTCTGGATCGTCAATATCTTATGCTTGACCATATGCATTTGTTAGTGTGTCAACGTGCAAGGATAGATGTTAATGTTAATCAATATATATATATATATATATATATATATATATATTATTTGTATAACCAACACAAACAATCATTTAATAATATATTCATATTCTATAATATTCTGAGATTTATTCTACAATTTAGAATTTCTCAAGATTTTTGGTTTCTCCTATTACGAGAGAGTTTGGTTATGGTTTTAGGGAGTTCTAGTTAGAACGATCGTGTTCTTTAGGTCAGTTTTTAGTCCGATTTATGGACTGTCTGAAATGAGGACAATTATTTGTGGAGTTACAGTTGCACCCACATTATGTTATTTTCCCTCTATTATCAAGACCAAAGACGAGTTGAAGTTTCATCCCTATGAAAATTGAAATTTAATTTGGAGGAATCAGTTGACATGTTTTGCCCGTCCTCGACAAGTGTCCACGACAAAAGTGTTCGCTTTGCGATTGTGGATTTTGTGTTTTGCATCCACCTTTGTCGTGTGAGAGAGTATTGGAAACATCTTGGAGAGCAATATGTGTATCTTGTGGATTGTCAAATGCTGTTTATAGAGTGAAGCCCGTAAAGCTCAATTAAAGAATATTTTTATAAATATCACATTGTGATAAAAAAAAATATGAAAATTTACATTATTTGGTGTTAGCAATATGTTAATATTAATCAATACATATGTATCTTATTATTTGTATAATCAACACAAACAATCATTTCATAATATATTCATATTCTATAATATTCTACATTATATGTAATAGCAATAGCTAAAATTTTGGTTTAAAAGTATCTGAAAATCGAACCATGTTTGAAAATGTAGGCTATAAGGCTCACGAATTACATGATTGCTTTATCAACGGTCGCCTGGTCAGCTGCGGAGAACACCAGAAGATTTAAAATTGTAGGTCCCTCCACTTTTGTGAAACAATCAAAAATATAATCTTCTTTTTTCTTTTGGCCAAGGGTAAAGAAATCCACTTTTGTGAAACAATCAAAAAAAAAATTTTGATCTCTCAATGTACTGATTGAAGATAATCGATTGCGAACTTACTTGTCAGTGAATTGTATGAGACTGGATGGAGCAACGGAGAGAATTCACCATGCCTTTTCACGTTCCCTTCTTTCTAAATATCCTCAGTTTGAAATATCTACCCTAAACAACTTTGAATTCAATCAACAGACGTATTATTAATACTTCCTCCGTTCCTTAAACAATGTAGTTTTAGAAAAAAAAATTGTTTCAAAAAGAAAGAATTTTCAATTTTCTAAGTGTAGTTATTGTCCATTTTTACTTAATTTGCCCTTATAACATTTAATATTTAAAGAATAACTTAAGTAATAATTAATAAAAACAAGATTAAAAAAGTCTTTTGTAAATTTTTTTAATATGTGTGTAAAAACTCAAAACTACATTTTTTAAGGAATAGAAGGGAGTAAATAGTATCTTATTATATAAAGTAGAATGCATCAAAGTTAGTTTTTAACATGATCGTGACATGTGTCAAGTTAATCGATTAGATTTTGACACGTGTTAAAAAAATTTAACCAATTAGATTTTAACATAATGTTTACATAAATCTAAAAATTAGTTTAAAAAATAAAAAGGAAAAATAAGTATCTTTTTCAATTACTAATACAAAAAAAATCGAAAAAGTAAATAAAAAAATTAAGAAAAAGGAAAATAAGTTTTTTAA
Organism: Alliaria petiolata; assembly: GCA_020283515.1. NCBI lineage: Eukaryota > Viridiplantae > Streptophyta > Magnoliopsida > Brassicales > Brassicaceae > Alliaria > Alliaria petiolata. The sequence goes on from JAHZTW010000001.1 coordinate 156,911,842, forward strand.
TGTTTTTCATTTAAATTAAGTAAAAATAAAAATTGAAAAGGTAAATAGGAAATTTAAGAAAAAAATAAGTTTCTTTTATGTTTTTCATTTAAATTAAAGAAATTGTATGATCAATTACTAATACTAAAAAGGAAAATCAAAAAATTACTAATACTACAAAGAAAAATCAAAAAGGTAAATAATAAGTTTCTTTTATGTTATTATTCAATTAATTTTTTTATGTTTAAATTGTTAGAAAAGATTTAACCATTTTGTTATTCGGTTGTTTAGCTAAGGTTTAAAAAATAAAAATGTCAAATTTATCGATTTAGATTACAATAGTAAAATAGAAGCAACTAGGATGTATTAAAATTTAAGAAAAAAAAATAAAATAAAAAAAATTATTTCAATTTAAGAAAAGAAATAAAATAGATTAACTATGATATATTTCAATTAAAAATGGAAATTCGAGATGTTAGAGATATAACATTAGATGATGATGAGCTCAATGAGGAGGATGGTAGCAAGAATCATGTAGAGAAGCTTTTGATGCGAGTCTTGAGAAGCATAAATTCTCTAAAGAGTAGAGAGATCATATACGAGAGAAACAAAAAAACAAATTAAAAACAAAAAGTAACTTTGATTAACTAGGATATATTGCAATTAAAAAAAACATTAGTTGCTAAGAAATGACATTAGACGATGTATCTTAATACATTATATCATATCGTGTGAACTAAATTACTGTATCTATTCGATACGCGTCTCGGTAAAATATTGTTTTTTAAAGAAAAAAAGGAATTTGCAAAAAAAGAGTCAAATTTATTGATTTAGATTACAAAAGTAAAATAAAATAAACTAAAATATATTTTAATTTAAGAAAAAGAAAACTAAAACAAAAGAATCTATTTCAAAATAAAAAATAAAAACAAAAACAAAAAGTAAATTAGATTAACAAAGATATATTTTAATTAAAAAAAAAAATTCTAGATGTTAATGATATGACATTAGACGATGTTGAGATCAATGAGGAGGATGATATCAAGAATCATGTAGAGATGTTTTTGATACGAGTCTTAAGAAGTATAACTTCTCTAGAGAGCAGAGAGATCATATAAGAGAGATGAATGTGAAGACAAAGAGATATTTTATTTACTTGAAGAGAGTTAATGGAAAGATCGTTAACATATTCGAAGGACTCAAATTAAATACCAAAGTTTTTAACGTAGCGTAACAGAAAACGATAATTGATAAAATGTGTGAACTATATGACAAGTAGGGTTAATGTTGTTTAGGATCTGCAACAGATTCTATGTTTTGAATATTTTAATTGAAAATAAATGAGAATTAAAATAAATAAATAACTTTTAAGTTTAGATTTTGCGTTTTTCATATATTGTTTTAGTAATGATCAGATTTTGCTTTCTATTTTCTTAAAAAATATTTTAACGGATTTTAAATTTTATTATTATAACATGCGGATCCTAATCTAGATTTTAATTATGATAAATCTAATTATAATAAAAGTAGGATAATTAATTCGTCAAAAACTAATTTTAGAATAAATATTAAGTAGGATACGCGGATCTACTTAATAATTAATATTAAGTAGTATTAATTCGTCAAAATCTATTTTCTTAAAAAAATATTTTAACGGGTTTTAAATTTTATTATTATAATACGCGGATCCTAATCTATATTTAATTATGATAAATCTAGTTATAATAAAAGTAAGATAATTAATTCGTCAAAAGTTTAGAATAAATATATATATATATATATATAATATATATAAATATGATCGTGACACGTGTCAAGTTAATCAATAACTCAATTATTTTAGAATAAATATATATATATATATATATTAAGTAAATATTAACAAAGTAATTTTTAGAATAAATAAAGCATTAGAAGTAAATATAATTCATATAAGAGTATTAAAACATATATATGTGGAAATATTAATAAAAGTAAATTTTTTTTCCTTACAGATTATTAGATTTTGTTTTAATTTGTTTTTGCGGGGTTTTATATATACGGATCCTATTCTAGTTATTGATAAACTAATATAATTTCCGTTACGACACAACAAAAAAAAATACAAAATATAACTTGAAAATAAAGTGAAACGATAAACCCAAATGAAAATTGACAGGTATGATCATACTACGTCCTATTATCATTATTTTAACAAAACACATCTTAAAAAGAAAAAAAAAATCAAATTTCTGTTTTGGATTATACTTCGTAGGTAGGTGATTCCATACTCTGATGTTTTCTAATTTAAAACGAAAACAACGGCTTATGTAGTACTAGTATCATTAGCATATCACGACAAATAATAAACGATTATCTCATTTATTTAATAATCATAATAATAAATATGATTATGTATAATATTTGCTTCTTTTTTAGATATGTGCTTATCTCATTCTTTCAGCGATCTTTTTTTTTTCTTTCTCTACGTTGGATTTTTGTTGGCGTAATTAAACACTTGGCCGCAAGAATATCTAAATATTACCGGTAAGACCAAAATTAACTTTGGATATTTTGGCTGTTCAATTTAATTAAAGACTGGTTGATGTTTCTTGGGTAAAATATATATGATTGTAAGAATAGTTGTTGCAGACCTTCAAATCATTTCATAAAAACTTTTTCTTCTTGCCCTTCATTCTTTTTATTGCATTTAGATGTCAAACCATAGGATTGACTGGATGAACAACAAACAAACCATCACAATCGAGATTCAATATCTTCTTGAATTTGCCGATTTTATATATTCTGGCCGTGGAAGTAAACTTTGTCAACTATCTGTCGCTTGGAGACCAAAGGTTTGTCGACAAGTCAAGAGGAAGAAGGAAAAACCAGATACAGTCTTAAAAAGATGATTATCGTTTCAATCTTATCACAAGCAAGCAACACGGACCATCATAATTCAAACTAATTCCAATTAGCTCACACATAAGATTTAATTAATATATCAATCCTATAATCTTTAAGATATTTTGAAACCTGACTATATCAGTCAAAAAGCCTACCGAAAATTCCACAGTGATAACATTTCGTCTAGAAATACTTAAATGGTCTCGGCGGTCTGAAATGCCAGTGCTCAGAGTTCTGTTCTCGGACTAAATCGACAATTCCCTTACAACGTATTGTAAATACCATAAACTCTGTAAAGAAAACACACACACACACACACACAGAGTTATTGCCGAAATCATGCGAAGTGCTGTTGCAAAACATCACAAAGAGGTAAGAGGACTTTGCGGGCATGGGCATAGTTGATTTCCATCATCACTGATGAATTCTACGCAGCTACATTTGTCAAATCTTTCACTGGGACAATTTCCTGAGGCTGCACACATATCATTTACCACAAGTTTAGAATAGAACCCACAATTTGGAGTAGAAACATAACTGAAAAAAGGAAAAAAGAGATTACGACATCCACTGGCTCTCTCATTCAAACCCATGGCAATCTCAATCACCTCTTGTCCATTTTCAAAGGGAGAGTGGACATTTCTATTACCTTACATCAATTCTATGGAATAGTCGTCACCCATGTTTACATGTGTTCAGTTACCAGATTTCACATTACGATGCTTGGAAAATCCAGGATTTATTGCCCTACCGCTTTTAAGAGTTCACAACATGATTTGAAGATTTTTAAATCAAGCTTAAACATTCAGAAACGCACCAAATGAAAACAGCAAGACATAGACAGAGACAAAGGATATGATTTGACGAGTAAATGGTCTAAGATTTTTCCAGAAAAACAAAGACAAATTGTACGTACCTCTGCTAATTCCTCTTCATGCTTGGGGATGAAAGCTGTATCAACTATTCCGTTCTTGAAATCCTGTTACCAGCATGTAAATTACATAAATTCCAATACTTTAATGATAAAAAGGGTTCCCTAACAGTACATCTAGCTACTTCTTTCACACACCTCAACCTCAAGGATAAGTTTGTGGTACTCAATGGTGGTGGGAACTCCTGATGAAAGAAAAACAAGGAAAAAAAAATTTGAAAACATTTCATCAAACGTGCAACAAAAGAAAAAGTCGCATTTCATGGGTAACAGAATCAGAAGAAAGTATAACAATGGCAAAACATGAACAAAGCAGAATCAGCAGAAAGTTATCCACGGAATACCTGTAATAATAGTGTCATTAAGTGCACGTTTCATCCGCTCGATTGCCCTTTCCCTCGTTGGAGCCCATACAATAAGCTAAAATTAATAAAAGATACACCGTGAATGTCAAAAAAAACCAAAAAAACCACCAATGGAAAAGGCCTAATAGCAGCAAATAATAACATCAACTACAAGTTCTGGAATACAAACACAAAACAGTTCAATGTAATATTTCATAATAGAGCCCTGCAGAAATGAGGATGCATATTCCAGTGTTGGGGATTTCAATGCATTAAAGTGATTTTTATGATGTTAGTCTATCATGATGCCACAAATTGCTCTTAAACAACAAGCCAGATACAATTCAGAATAAATAAATAAAACACAGTGTTGTATACCTTTCCAAGAAGAGAATCATAGCTTGGAGGAACAACATAGTCAGGATATACATGGCTATCCATTCTCACAAAGGGACCTCCAGATGGCAGATATGATGTTATTCTTCCTGTTATTGTGACAGAATTACATTTTTAAAAATCAAAAAGTCATTTGCTAACAGTTGGTAAATGTAGCATATAAACGGCGGAACATACCAGGTCCAGGTCTGAACCCTTTAAATGGGTCTTCTGCATTGATACGACATTCAATCGAGTGTCCTCTAAGCACAATTTCCTCCTGTAAAGAAAATTATTCCAGATTGAAGAGCTTTTTTAGCACCCCCTTCCTCTATTTGGAATTTCACCAAGAATACTGATAGGCACCAGTCATACCTGTTTATAACGAAGTTTCTCTCCCATTGCAACACGAATCTGTTCTTCAATCAAATCAACGGAGTAAATCATCTCCGTCACAGGATGCTCCACCTATGTAAATCCCCCAAAAAAGGTAGAAACAAAATATGTTTCAAATACTTATAGATTAAAAGAAAGATTCTATAGCCAAATTATAAATATATACTCTGCAGTCATGATAACTTGTCCAACCTGGATTCTAGTGTTCATTTCCATGAAATAGAAGGAACCTCTCTCATCCAATAGAAATTCAACGGTACCAACGCCAATGTAACCAATCGACGCTGCTGCTGCAACTGCTGCATCACCCATGGCTTTTCGCAACTCAGGGGTCAGTGCAGGAGAAGGTGCTTCTTCCAGCAACTTTTGGTTACGTCTCTGTGGTCAAGAGAAGATTTAGTTAGACGAGCCCAAAAATTACCAACATTTTAAAGTGGAACTACGGAAAGCAAGCCGCACTCGTAATTCCAAAATTCTGAGAACACAAGTTCGACAATTTCGAACCTACTACAGAGAACACTAGTGTAGCAGATCAGCAGCTGAAAGCATGTAGGTATGCTATTTAAGAAGATCAGTAATGAGAAACGGTCTAAATATTTAGCAGTCAGATTTTCTTTGTTTCGAGACCACCAAGCAACAAATAAAAAAATCGATACTGGAAATGATACCTGGATGCTGCAGTCACGCTCGCCAAAGTGAACAACATTACCAAATTTATCTGCAAGAATCTAAAAATCCAACAGATGTAGATGAGAAGAGTTGATAGCACACTAAAGATTTAAGAATATTTTTGCTCGGTAGTGGAAGTCTAGAAAAAGACAGTTAAAGTTCTTTAGATCAATTCGTTCTTTTTTTATGAAGAAGCAAAGAATGTCAGAGGTTCCATTTAATGAGACGTAAAACAATGAAAGTGAACTCTAAGAATCAGGATCAACCATCTTCTGAAAACGATCATCTTTTTATAAATCCTCAAATAATTTGAGCCAGTTCTGCAGAAAACTATATACCTGGAACTCAATATGCCTAGGATTTTGCACGTACTTCTCCAGATAAACTCCATCATTTCCAAAAGCAGCAGCGGCCTCACTCTTTGCTTGCTGTAGAACAATCGAATTGAGCCAAATTCAAGGTTGTTAAAAAACTTACAGATCTTTATGGTATAGTTGTTCAAGGATATGGTTAACATTATTATACTTGTATTTTACTACAATATCTTAATACATATAAAGTTCTTCCTCAGAAAATTCGAAATATGATGCAGATCATGAAACTCTAGGTTGTTTAAGGGTTAAGATTCTATGTAACATTCCTATCAAATATCTGAATATGTAGAACTGTTCTCTAGAACAACCCTTCTGAAATTCAAATCATGACCATTTGTGGATCAGTTTGCCTAGATTTCCATACCTGCAGCAGTTTCACAAACTCTGACGGTTCATTAGCAAGCCGCATTCCACGACCACCACCACCAGCTGTTGCCTTCAAACCAGAAAGACACCAGTTGTGAGAATCAATACTCAGTGACACATTCTAAATAGTACAGAAATAACTTTTGAAAAGAAAGAAAGCTTCAGCTAATGCCTATTTAAGCGAATCCTAAGTGAGAATCAAGATGATCAGTAACATGAAAAATAGTGCAAAACACCTGAATTGCTGCTTCGGAGTACCATAGAAACAAAATAATTTACCTTGATCATTACAGGGAACCCAATCTCATTGGCGAGCCTGACTCCTTCTTCTGTGCTCTGTAATAATAAATTTCAATGCATGGAAGTTCCAAGGGACATTTTAAAATGACTCAACTTGAAATGCAGAACTGATGGTCCAACATATACCTGCAATAGTCCATCACTCCCTGGTACAGTTGGGACACCTGCATTTTTCATCGTCTCTCTGGCAGTTGATTTGTCACCCATGACACGGATGCTATCAGGCTGCAGAAATTAAGGAAGAGATGCAGATGAACCAGTTAGCGAGCATTTTCTCTATTATTCTAAACATGTCTTAAACAATGAAACATCAGATTGACAGTGTCTCCGTCTCATTTCCCATATTCTGCAAAATGTTTTCAAAAACTTACATTTGGTCCAATAAAATTGATCCTATGGTCTCTGCACATCTCTACAAAGAGAGCGTTCTCGGCAAGGAATCCATATCCAGGATGAAGCATTGTACACCCTCGGCTAATTGCAGCTGACAGAACATTCGGTATCAACAAATACCTGGAGACAATTCAGAACAAAAAGCTAAATCTTTCTCTCCCAGTCATCAAGCATATAGTTGTGGCTAGCAGAATACTCAAGATAGTACTAACAACAGAAAACATTATGCATAGAACCACCACCCACGGAATGGTAAGAAATTGACAAAGGAAATGTAAGAAATACATAGAATACAAAAAGAAGAGAAACTTACGACTGGTTGCTTGGAGCTTCACCAATACAAACGGCTTCATCAGCCAATTTCACATGGAGTGCATCCTTGTCTATAGTTGAGTAAACAGCGACACAGGGAATCCCCATTTCATGAGCAGTCCGGATAACGCGGACAGCAATTTCACCTCTATTAGCCACAAGAATCTTATCCCCGCTGCACCTAGCGGCAAGCGCGCCGCCACCACCACCAACAGCCCTCTTCACGTTCCGGCTAACCTTCAAAGTCTGAGTTTTTTGCACCGGGAAGCTTACCGTCTTTCCCATCATGACATTACACTGGGAGCTTGTAAAAATACCTCCCGACCTCCCCACCAGGAATAAAGACTTGCATATATCATATAAGGATACGTACGTCAGAGAATAAACTAATTATATTCATCAGATAACAAGAACAATCGAAAGAGATTATCTCAATAATCAAATGGGACTATTAAACAAAATCTCAAGTTCCAAGTGAAGTTACAAAAAATTCAGCAGCTAAACACCAAACAGATTCAAAACCGAAATCTAATTAGCATAAGAAAATGTTCTCAAGAGGATAATCAAATGGGACTATTAATCAAAATCTCAAGCTCCAAGCGAAGTTCGAAAATCAGCAAGTAAACGCCAGACAGATTCATCAAAACAAATCGATAAGGGAGATCTAATTAGCATAAGCAAAAGTTGGAAAGAGATCTTTTTTGCTTACGGGAAGGGAGGCAAGGGATTTGCAATTAGTAAGCATCATTGAGGCGTCCATCGCTGGTTCTGATTTTGTAGAGGAAAGAAACCGTCGAATCTCACCACAAACAATGCAAAACGAGGAAGAAGAAGAAGAAGAAGGAGAAACGTTTCGATGTAAACGAGGGAAATTGAGAGAGTGAGTGAATCGTCGGCTTGAAATGGTTAGGGATTGGGACCCATCCAATTTTTTTTTATTCGGTCATTAATTAATTTTAGTGTTTTTTTGCTCTATAGCCATATCACATACGTTATTTAATAGAATGATCATAATAAAAACGGTGTCATGATATTCTTTGTATATTATATATAATACCGATTATGTCATTCTTTATATTTCCAAATGTGACAGCTCTATACTGTTTTGCATATTCATATAGTATAGTTTGATCCATTTCTTTTGTAATCTCTCGTTTATACATTTCTGGTTCTGTCGTCTAGATCGGCAACTCTCGTGCTCTCCAGTTTATCTCCCTTATATTTTTCCATCTTCCTCTCGTCGCCCTCTTCCCCGTCTGTTGGATCTCTCTCCTTCTAACATGTTATACTATTATATTTATACCAATATACAATACAGAACATAATGAACTACTAAAATAGTATTATATTTTATGTTAATCGAAAACAAATTTGTTGGCTAAAACATGATAAATAACTAAAACATTTGATGATATCTATAGTTGAATAAAATTCCTAAATCAAGTGAATATCAGTTTTTTTATTGTATCAAAAGAATTAATCAATTATTTCATATCGATTGAATGCAAAAAATAATAATTTTATCTTTTCAAATCCGAGATAAATCTATACTATTTCCAATCGTAATATAGTATAGGGTGATTTTAATATATATACATGGTTGACCAATTAATTAACTAAAGAGTAATAGATAACTGAAAATTAAGTAATTAACAGAGAGAAATAAATTTTAATCCAAGAATATCCTTATTGATTTTTTTTAATTACGAAAAATGCCATTATCGAAAATACTGTTCATTTAGCGTTAAATCGCTAGCTAACATTATTATTATGCAATTAACGTGTCAACCATTTAACATATCATGTGAAAATAGCATGTTAAAATAGTTATCATACTATAAAAGACATAAGATTATCATGTTAACTGAGTTATTATATTATAAAATTATTATGTTAAATCGAATTATCAGCTCATAAATATAGAAAACACGATAATATGAAAATTATCATGCTAACTAATTATTATATTATAGGATATGTAAATTATTTATTAACTAATTTGGTTAACTTAACAAAATTATACCAATAATCAAGTAAGTAACTTTGTTATCATTTAAAATACGATTGTTATCTGTGTTGTTGTGAAAACAAGATTATCATGTTAGAAAATGTAATTAATTTATAAAGATAAGGTTAAAATAGGATTTTTGATATATAACTTACCATAATAAATACTACTAGATGTGAGAGAACTAATTTTTGTATTATTACATACCACCAATTGCAAATACTCTATAGTATATTAGATGTTATATGTGTGTCTATATAGAATATTATGTTTTTTTTAGCAATACTATATAAGACGAATTGGTGGAGGTAGAGATGCAACTTCGTCCAAGAAAATAGCCTTTAGCTATGCAATTAATTTATAAAATGTTATGGTTATATCCTTTATTTTAAGATCCAATATAGTTATTGAACAAAAAACCCTTAATTTTATATATCGAAATAAAAAAAAAGTACAAAAACAAAAAAAAATTTTGCAATTCTGCTTGGACAACCAAAATCGTACTACATTAGTGTTTTTTGCAAATATTTCGAGCCTCTGACTATTAATGCTTCCAAGAAGGAGAAACTCATCCCGTAGTTATTGGAATCTCGATTGTCGATTCGATATTTAGACAAGCATGATGCACAATGTTAGATTATGAACCTTTTGTTCGATAAAGTAAGGTTTTTGTATTAGTCTCTTGGTCGAGTAAAACTCTCTATCTGTTGTCGGGAGCTAATTCAAGCGGTCATTACAAGCATTACTATTTTTCTGATTTTCTGAACATGTGTGGTGCGCATTTACAAGATATGTTACATTGATCCCAAAAATATGACTTTATTTCTGAGACTAAAAGGCCAAAAGTTTTCTTAGTGGATTCTCTATGTAATTTGGGCTTAGCGGATCGTCCATGTGATCGGGCTTGCCTTGTATATGTGGACATCGTCGTGGGTTCGTTTGTGATTTCTGAACCCGCAGCGCTTGCCGTTTCTTCAGTTTTTGCTTTTCGCCTCTTGAGTGGATCTCGAGTAGCCATGTTCTTGGTAGATTGGTTCTATGGTGTTCTGGCTTCGCTAGGGTTATGGCAGAAGGAGGCCAAGATCTTGTTTCTAGGACTCGAATCACGAGCTCCGTTACCACTTACCATCGATCTAGCTGATTCGAATGCAAGACCATCGGAGGTTTTCATGTGCAGCATCGTCAGAAAAATGGGTTATGGCCAAGGCTTCAAATGGCTCTCTCAATATATACATGGCGTTATTTCCAAACCAACCGTAAATTTCTATATAATCCCGCTTTTTTGCCTTTCTTCTTTTTTTTTTTCATGTCTTGTCTTTAAAACGTAGCTTCTCTCGTTTGTCTAATCCTCGACTTGTTTGTTTCTTGTAGTGATTTTAAAAAAAAAACATTACATACTATTATTGAAATAAGGGAATAAAGTTTGGATTATATAACTTTGTGAAGTTAGTTAACTAAACCCCAGTAGAGAGAGGTGTGGTTGAACAGTTTTTTCACTTTGGTTTCACGCAATGATAATATATGTATGATGAGAATAATAAAAACTCAAATACGTGTACAAGATGTAGATATAGATGTAGTAGCAGCAAAAGAGTTTCTCCGCGGCGACCGATGCGGTGCTGCTACGTCGGTTGGAAAGTTGGAGGCGGAGATGGAGGAGGAAGAGAGGCCGGAGTTTTTGAGCCGGCAACTGTCGGGAAGAGGGTGGAAACCAAGCTTGGATCCAATCAAGGAGAAGAAAGCACACAAGAAAATCCATCAACGGTTGTTTTTTTGAACTTTTAAAATGCTTGAATCGTTTTGTTTAGTCACGTGCGTGTGTGTATATGTACGCCGGTCACGAGAAACCCACGTGAACCCCACAACTCTATGTTTTCTCCCGTCTACTACGTACTTCTAGGCCATTTGTTATTTCTTTGCGTCGCGAGTTCCACATTTCTCTGTCAACAAAACCTTTCCCTCTTTTGATAGTTGTTTCTGCGATCATAACCTTTTTAGCCGTACTGTAATGCTAACTAAAAACTCTGAAAATAAAATTGATATGTAGGAAAAAATGTTGACGAAGATAGCATTTACGATGGAAATATATATAATTAAATTCAATTATAAACATGTAGAATTTCAAATTATTCTAGATGCTTTTACACTGTTTCGGCTATCATAAATTTTACACTGGTGCATTTGCGACGTAGGTATGTAAATCCGTTTACAATACCTTTCATCCATCGTTCATTTTATATGAATTATCGCAGCCCACAATTCTCCTTTTTTTTTTGTAATGAGTGTAGTTTTTTTTTTTTGGAAACAAGTTTGTAATGACAGTGTAGTTTCGTGCATTTATTCATCTTCTTGATTTCTTTGTGATATTATTTTCCGATTCAGAAAAGTTTTATTATAAAAAGATTTTCTAAACAAAAGAAGGAGATGCTTTTTTTTCCCCTTTTTTCTAAAGAAGGAGATCTTGCATGACTTCTTGTTGTAAAATTAATCTATGATTTTTTACGAAAGTGTGTGTAGCGTAGATTTACGTACTTTGCATAAAGCAATGTATGTGAACAGGGCAAAGTATCAGTAAAAGAAATTTCTAAAGCATCAGTAAAAAGATAATTCTTGCATGTTAAAAAGTCGAGAAAAAAAAAGAAAGGTCGAGCAAATANAATCTATGATTTTTTACGAAAGTGCGTGTAGATTTACGTACTTTGCATAAAGCAATGTATGTGAACAGGGCAAAATATCAGTAAAAGAAATTTCCAAAGTATCAGTAAAAGGGTAATTCTTGCATGTTAAAAAGTCGAGAAAAAGAGAAAGGTCGAGCAAAAAAAAACTAAATATTTTTTATCAAAAAACTAAATAATTTTGTAGGATCCTTCATCACATTTGTTAGACTGTCTTGGTATTGCTACCATTTTTTAAACCAATATATTACATTTTATTTTATTATATCAATATATATTGCGAATATAAATAGGATAATAGGTTAAATATTTTAAAAAATCTAAAAAATGAGTTGATTGCGCCTAACTCCAAACTTAACAAGCTATGTCTATTTCTCCCTAGATTACACTTCCGCATATTTCCTCCCAAACAATTCTTTCCGCATATTTTCCCACAAAACGTAATCTGCCCAAAATACGATTTAATGAATTGATCGCGATTTTAAATTTTAATTGAATTTGAAGAAATATACAAAAAAATAGTTTAAGGAGGAATAGGCAGAGGTCTATAGTTTGGGGGTGATGAAGCAGAGCATGTATAGTACATGGGACTGAAGGCAACCAACTCGTTATTAAATGATAGATCTGATATGAATATGTAAAAAATACAAGAAAAATGAGTAAAAACGTCATCAATGGTGAAAAACAGATGGACGGTATAAGTTAGGGTTTTTTTATCGAACATGTGAGGAAGAAGATGAAATTAATCTGCTCATTTTATGTTCATTAAAATTAAAAACGAAAGAATTGACAAAAACGCACAAGCCCTAGATCAAACTCGTGACCTCTGAGATGGATATGACAGCGCATACCACTATACCAAACTATATAATTATGTTTTGTATGCATATTTTAATATTATATATAATAAAAATACAAAAAAAGAAATCATCGATTATTCTCTGATTTATTTTTGATTTTTTAAAAAATCATTAGAACCAAATCGAGCGTTCGACTAACGCCTAGCGCATTTTTGAACAAAAATGATAAGTGACATACATATACCAAATAAATCCGTATATGTACCGCCAAAAATGAAGTAATACTTATAAGAAAAATTAGTACATATCTAAAAGTGCCCATTAATTTTTTTTTCCCTTTTTCTGAAAATTTTATTTTATTAATTTTTTAAAAAAAATATAAATTATTATACAAAATTTTTGAAATTAAATTTCGATATAAGAGAATTATGCACCATATATTGTAGACCATATAAAACAAAAGAAATGAAGTTACATGATACTTTCCCTAAAAAACTTGAACTCACAAACAGATTACTAAATCTTTTACTTTTTATGATTAAGTTCACTTGAATATGAATTATGTACGTGTGTAATGATAAAAACCTAATGGTTTTTACAACACGCCTGAATTTTAATAATCTGGTACATTCGATAACAGAATTATTATAAAAACCTTGATTTTAATTTTCTTCCACTACAAGAAAACACTCAATTTGCGACGGAAATTTGCGACGTCCAATATCCGTCGTAAATTTGCGACGCAATTGCGGCGACATTGCGACAATATATAAATACCGTCACAAATCCGTCGCAAACGCGTCGCAATTTGCGACAGTTTTGCAACATATTTGCAAATGGCATGCCGTACAGTCGCAAGTCTGTCGCAAATCCATCGCAAACCACGAATATTTGTAAAACCCTATACCCTAAATTGGAATATGCTTTGTAAGTTTAATGCAAATATTACATGAATTTCTAAGTTTATATACAAATTATAAGAAAAAATAGTATTTATAAACTTTTCATGAAGTCATTTCATATAGAGGAGTAGAAGGAGTTAATGTTTATTCATAAATATAAGAGTTTTATAAAACTCACATTTGACAAGAAGAATTTGTAAACTTTTGAATAAATTAAGATTTATTACAATTTTATACTATCATAAATATTTTTTAACTTTTCTAATATGATAAAAAAAAATTTACATAACCAAACTTAATAAGATTTTAAATATATAAGATTTGCGACGTACTTGCGACGATCCGTCGCAAACGACGAATATTTTCCAAACCATATACCCTAAATTGGAATTTTCTTTGTAAACTAAGTCATATAAGTTAAATACAAATATTACATGAATTTTAAATTTATATACAAATTATAAGAAAAAAGAAGAATTTATAAACTTTTTATGAAATCAAATTTCATAGAGGAATAGAAGGAGTTAATGTTTATTCAGAAGTATAAGAGTTTTATAAAACTCACTTTGGAAAAGAAGAATTTGTAAGCTTTTGCATAAATTAAGATTTATTACAATCTTATACTATCATAAATGTTTTTTAACTTTTTAATATGATAAAAAAACATTTACATAACCAAATTTAATAAGATTTTAAATATATAAGATTTGCGACGGATTTGCGACGGGTCGTCGCAACGCTGTCGCAAATCTTATATATTTGCGACGGACTTGCGACGGCCCGTCGCAAATCCGTCGCAAACGACGAATATTTTCCAAACCCTATACCCTAAATTGGTATTTTCTTTGTAAAGTAAGTCATATAAGTTAAATGCAAATATTACATGAATTTTAAGTTTATATACAAATTATAAGAAAAAAAAAGAATTTATAAACTTTTCATGAAATCAAATTTTATATAGAGGAATAGAAGGAGTTAATGTTTATTCATAAGTATAAGAGATTTATAAAACTTACATTGGACAAGAAAAATTCGTAAACTTTTGCATAAATTAAGATTTATTACAATCTTATACTATCATAAATGTTTTTTAACTTTCTAATATGATAAAAAACATTTACATAGCCAAATTTAATAAGATTTTAAATATATAAGATTTGCGACGGATTTGCGACGAACCGTCGCAATGCTGTCGCAAATCTTATATATTTGCGACGGACTTGCGACGATCCGTCGCAAATCCGTCGCAAACGACGAATATTTTCCAAACCCTATACCCTAAATTGAAATTTTCTTTGTAAAATAAGTCATATAAGTTAAATGAAAATATTACATGAATTTTAAATTTATATACAAATTATAAGAAACAAGAAGAATTTATAAACTTTTTATGAAATCAAATTTCATAGAGGAATAGAAGGAGTTAATGTTTATTCATAAGTATAAGAGTTTTATAAAACTCACTTTGGAAAAGAAGAATTTGTAAACTTTTGCATAAATTAAGATTTATTACAATCTTATACTATCATAAATGTTTTTTAACTTTTTAATATGATAAAAAAACATTTACATAACCAAATTTAATAAGATTTTAAATATATAAGATTTGCGACGGATTTGCGACGGGTCGTCGCAACGCTGTCGCAAATCTTATATATTTGCGACGGACTTGCTACGGCCCGTCGCAAATCCGTCGCAAACGACGGACTTGCTACGGCCCGTCACAAATCCGTCGCAAACGACGAATATTTTCCAAATCATATACCCTAAATTGGTATTTTATTTGTAAAGTAAGTTATATAAGTTAAATGCAAATATTACATGAATTTTAAGTTTATATACAAATTATAAGAAAAAAAAAGAATTTATAAACTTTTCATGAAATCAAATTTCATATAGAGGAATAGAAGGAGTTAATGTTTATTCATAAGTATAAGAGATTTATAAAACTCACTTTAGACAAGAAGAATTCGTAAACTTTTGCATAAATTAAGATTTATTACAATCTTATACTATCATAAATGTTTTTTAACTATCTAATATGATAAAAAAAACATTTACATAACCAAATTTAACAAGATTTTAAATATATAACATTTGCGACGGATTTGCGAGGGGTTGTCGCAAGTCCGTCGCAAATCCCTCGCAAAATGAAAATTTTTGAAATTTTGGTCGAAATAATTTGAATTATTTAAAAATTCGATGAGTTCGCGCGTAATTTTTTGGGCCGCCCATATTGCGACGGATTTGCGACGGATCTGTCGCAAATCCGTCGCAATATCTGTTATTAAATTGATTCTCCTTCTTTTCTTCTCTTCCTCTCTCGATCCTTACCTCTTTTTTCTTCTCTTTTCCTTCTCTTAACAAGTCTATCTCTCTCTCTCTTCCATTTTTCTTAAGCCTCTCTTCTCTCTCTCTCTCTTTCTCTCCCTCTCTCTTTCTCTCCCTCTCTCTTAACAAGGTTAGCTTTCTTTTTCTTTTTTAGATTTAGATTTGTTAGATTAATTAGTTAGATTTGTTTTATTTTAGGATTTGAGATTTGTAAAGTGTTAGATTTAGGATTTATATTTAGTTAGATTTATAATTTGTTGAATTTAGCTTTTATAATTTGTTAGATTTGAAAATTGTTAGTATTTGTATTTTGTAAGATATAGGATTTGAATTTTGTTAGATTTAGGATTGGAGTTTTGTTAGATTTAGGAATATTTAGATTTAGGATTTGTTAGATTTAGATTTGGAATTTGTTATTTAGAAATTATTAGATTTATGAATTCTTAGATTTAAGTTTGGAATTTTGTTAGAATTAGGAATTGTTAGATTTAGGAATTGTTAGATTTAGGTTTTGAATTAGTTAGATTTAGGTTTGGAATTTGTTAGATTTAGAAATTATTAGATTTATAATTGATTTTTTATACTTTCAAATTGTTAAATTGCTATAATTTAAAAAAGTAATTAGATTAGTGTGTTTTGTTAGATTTAGAAATATTTTTATTAATATTATTTATTTATTAAAAATAATTTTCGGGATTTTTTTTTTATAAAAAATATATATATTCCATAACATGTATTTCCACAACTCATACACATGGATCCTAAATTTGATAGATTTAAACGCATTTATTTCAAGATGAATAACAATCCAACCGGAAAACAAACCACTTATATGAATATAGTTTGGAATAAGTAAATGTTCAAAAAAAAATATATATATATATAGTTTGGAATGCATGCGGATAAAAGAACCGTCAGAAGAATGAACTGTGGGCACATTACTCATAACCATTCCACAAGATTTAAAAATTGCAGCATAAAAAAAGAATTTTGGTAGATGGATGCTAATTTTTTGATATGAAAAGTTCAAGGATCTTGTAAGCTAATTTTTTTGGGTATCCTGGTATGGGCCTTTCTTTGTCTCCCTCATTGGCTTTGTTTATTGCCTATCCGCTTGTATATCTCTCTTCAATCAATATAATCATCAAGAAGAAAAGAAAAAGAAAAAAAAAAGTTCAAGGATCCAACAATGATAATTAAAATACATTATCATAAGCTACAGATGTAGATGTGGGTGAAATTTGGATAAGGGAATCTTTAGGGCTTTGCAACAAAGTTTTGCCTCATTGGACACCAACACGTATTGAAAATTGAAGAGCTTATACATTTAATTTAGAGACAATTACCTAGAATAACTTTACCCCTTCATGAGGATGTAACTAAAATAACTTTACAAAGTTGGTTAAAGACATAAGGATACAAAAGTTGGGAAAATTTTCGAAAATGCCATTTTAAAAAAAATAAAGAGATTAGATGAAAAGTAATTAGATAAAAAGTGAAAGATAAAGAAAAAAAAAACAGTTTAGGTTTTCGCAAACGTAAAAAAAAAAAAAGTTATCGGAAGAGCTCTTTCCCTTTTGCGACGACGGAGGCGATTAGGGTTATCCGGTGAGCGGTTCGGTTGACGGGAGGAGATCGGCGAAGAAGCGGGAGGTGGTCCGATATCGGTGAAGAAGGTAAATCTCTCGATCTCCGACGATTCGCACTATCAATTTTTTACGAATCCGTTTACGGCGGCCGGTCGTGTCGTATAAATTTTGGGGGGGGGGGTCGGACGTTTATTTCGCCGGAGTTCTCCTCACTTATTGGCGAGAGGCGGCTTGAGAAAGATAACCCTAAATTTGTGGATTTATTTCAAATTTATAAACGATTTTGGGCGACTATTAGTGGCGGAAGTCGTCAGACGGAGAAGAACCCTCTGTGGTAAAATCTCTGTTCCAGATCTGGTAATTTGTGATTTTTGTAAGCTATAATGTGGTAGATTTGTTTAAGATTATTGAGGTTTATATCGTTATTTTGTGGATTTATTTCAGATTTGTAAACGATTTTGGGTGACTATTGGTGGCGGAAGTCGTCCGACGGTTTCGAACCCTCTGTGGTAAAATCTTTGTTCCAGATCTGGTAAATTGTGATTGGTCTAAGCGATAATGTGGTAGATTTGTTTTAGATTATTGAGGTTTATATCGTTGTTTTAGATTTGAGGTTTATATCGTTGATGGTAGATTTAGTTATTGGTATTACTTGAGGTTAATCTACCACAATCGTAAATACCTTTTGGTGGTAGAGTTATGTGTAACATTGTAGATAAAGATTTGGTGGTAGATTTACTAGAATAATGGTGGTAGATTTGTTTTATTACCGACATATGTGTGAATGTAGTTTAATCGATCAGGTTTTGTATTTTGAATGGATGCGATGATATATGTATTGACATATATGTTTCATTTTGGCAGCATAAATGGCATCTTCAAGCAGAGGAAGGGCTGATTACCCACGGAGGTTGTTTCCGCCGGGGAAATCTCCTGTGCAAAAGAGGAGTTTAAACAATTATTGTCATTTGACGGATTTTGGGATGATGTTGGAGGCTGTTGGAGATGAGGTATACAACGAGCTAATGCACGGTTCTCAGGTTGGAGTGATTTTGAAGCTTGCAAAGAAGCCTTATGTATGGGCTGCGAAGACGGTCCATAACTTCGTCACAAACCAATTGTATGTGGACAGGATTTACGAAATCTGGTCACTTATTGGTGGGCGTCCAATCCGGTTTTCGCTTCACGAGTTCAAAGATATTACCGGCCTCAATTGTCAGCCTATAGTGGATGATGGGTGGGACATTGATCACAACGAGTTATGGGCGGAGATTGGTGTTAATCCGGGGGTGGGGCCTAACTGGCATGAGTTAGTTCATGTTTTTGAAATTTGCAAAACATGGACGTTTGAGAAGAAGAAAAAGGTGGCATTGCTTTTCGTATTGCACGTAGGAATCTTTGGCATGAATCGGAATTGTCGAATCCCTTTGGAGTACGCTAAAAGAGTGTTGGATGACGCAGCTTTTGAGAGCTATCCATGGGGTCGAGTCGGTTTTAAGGAGTTAATAAAGTCTATTAAAATTGCATCGTTGGGAAAACTTAGTTACACATTCCATGGATGTGTCCATGCCCTTCTCATTTGGGCATATGAGTCAGTCCCAATATTGGGAGAGAAATTTGGGAAGCGTCTAGACAATGCCCGTATATTTCCGTGTCCTTTACTTCGATGGCGTTCGACAAGAGAGCGTTACAACCTTGAGAGAGTTTTGGAGGAAGAAATAAGCACAACGCCTGATAAGAAGGTATGTTTGATTGTGTTCTGTGTTAGTAGATTTGTAGTTTTGTCTAGATTTGCGAATCTGTGTTAGTAGATGTGTTGCGGTAGATTTGATAGCGTTAGGGTGTGGTAGATTTGATAGCGTTAGGGTGTGGTAGATTTGTTTGCGTTATACATTATGCGTTGGTAGATTTGTTATGGATAAGTTTCGCGAATCTGTGTTAGTAGATGTGTTGCGATAGGTGATGGTAGATTTGAATGCGTTAGGTTCTGGTTGCATAGTTGGTACGTGGTGTGGTGATTTGTTCGCGGCCTTTGTTTGCGTAGGTAGATGTTGGTAGATTTGTTAGGGTTTGTGGTAGATTTGATAGCGTTAGGGTGTGGTTGATTTGTTTGCGTTGGTAGATTTGTTTGCGTTGGTAGGTTTGTTATGGATAAGTTCTCTAACAAACAAACTCGTGCAGGTTAGGGTGAGACATCTATTGGAGGTGCCGCGGGAGGAAATATATCCGATTTGGCCAGATGAACCTTCAACCCCAGATGTGGATCCGAAACTTCATAACATGATCACCGATATTCTCGATGGTCGTTTGGATGAGACGGCATGGGATGTGGGTGGAAATGATAGTAAGGAAAAGAAGACACCTAAGAAGGATAAGAAAGAGAAGAAGGAGAGGAAGAGAAGAGAAGAGAAGGAAGACGAGAAAGAGAAGAAGGACACTAAGGGGAGAGAGGAGAAGGAACACAAGAAAGAGAGAAAGGAGAAGAAAAGCAAGAAGGAGAAAGAGAAGGAGGAGGAAAAGGACAGTGAAGATGATTTTATAGAAGAACCTAGAACGAAGAAGCGTAAGGTTAAAAGTCCTCCTCGATCTTCTAGGGAGAAGAAGAAAGAAAAAATGACGAAAGAGAAGGAAAAGGAGGTGGGAAGTAGGAAGGATGTCTCTGATACTGAGATGTTAATGTCCGTAGGGGCGTTTAAGAAAAAGGTCAAATTGACGAAACCGAGAGAGGAGGAGAATAGTGGGTTACTACGGGCAATTCAGCTTTTGGCATCCAAAATTGACGCCATCGATGACAAGGTGAATTCTTTTGTAGCGAAGGAGAACGTTGATGTTCAGGGAGGTGAAAAAGGACCTCTCGAAGGAAAACCTGGAGATGCTGAATCCAATGCAGATGGAGCTTCCAAGAAGAAGGATCGGGTACGCAAGTCTCTCTTCTAGTACGCAAGTTTATGTTCTCTAACTTACTTGCCTAATAAATTTTCAAACTTTGGTGTGTGTCATACAAGTTTGTTTGAAACTTAAAACGTGAATTTAAGGTTGAGTTTATCTACTAAACATTGCATATTTTTATTGGAATGTAGTATGTATTTATTCAGTTTAATGTTATTTTCGAGGTTCAGGCAACAAAGTTAATAAATCGCTGTAAAATATAGATATGAAAAGACGTACTAATTGGGTAATTGTCCAGCAGTCGTGGACGGTTGAGATGCAGGATACGTCGGATCCGCAGTTTCCAATAGCAAAAGCGGTTAGAACTCGAAAGTCGAAAGAGACGACACTTCGTAAAGTGAAAGTAGAAGGGCGTGAGTCGAATGCGAAAACAAAAACTCAGACTGTGAAAAAGAAAGAAGTTATTTATGAACAAAAAGAGGTGCCGCTTAGAGCAGACCAAATTAAGATTCCACATTTGGTCGACGAACCGGAGAACGACATGTTACAAGCTTTGGAAAAGCTAATGGCCCTCCCCACAGTCATTCACCAACACCCTCCCAGGATTCGAAGGGGGCGCATCATTGCAGCCACTCAATACTCACCCTTCGCTGGGAGTTCGGTTGTGCGAAGAATGATGGGTGATGGACCGCAGGTCGATCCTTCGTACAACCCATTTGAGGAGGTCGAACGGCGAAAATTGGATTGTTTGATCCAATTTATAAAGCAAGATTTGTAAGTCCTTCCAACCTTTTATTACAAATTCTGGTTAAAAATGTAACATGAGTAAGAGTTTGTATTTATTTTCATCAATTAGGGAAAACCCTTTCGACGAATCAATTGCAGCTGTTGAATTCTACCTGACGCTCATGACGCCTAAAGAAATGTGGCCTACTGACGAATATGGATGGTTGTCTGGGAAGGTAAATTGTATTCACGATTTGGTAATGGTAGATTTAAAATGTTGTGGTAATGTATGGCGGTAGACTTTTTACATGATGGTAGACTTTTTACGTGATGATGGTAGACTTTTTACGTGATGATGGTAGATTTTGTAGTTGAAGATGGTAGAATTGTTTGTTATTGATGGTAGACTTTCTAGTTGATCATGATGGTTGGTAGACTTTTCTAGTTGATCATGATGGTTGGTAGAATTTTTTGTTGATGATGGTAGACTTTTTAGTTGATCATGATGGTTGGTAGACTTTGTTGATGATGGTAGACTTTTTAGTTGAAGATGGTAGACTTTTTTGTTATTGATGGTAGACTTTCTATTTCATCATGATGGTTGCTGGTAGAATTTTTGTTGCTGATGGTAGACTTTTTAGTTGCTGAAGGTAGACTTTTTAGGTGATGGTAGACGTTTTTATTGATGATGATGTTTGATTGTAGACTTATTTGGTTATTGTGTTGGATGATAGATTGACTTATCTATGTTCCCTTTCGTGTTTCAGCACATGAGTTCTGGATTTGAGATGCTCAGATATAGGTCTTTTCGAGTTCCATCACCGTATCGGAACGGACGGGTTGCATTTCTGGACCCTTTCTTCTCATATATATGGTGTAGAGATTACTTGACAAAGTATGTACATGACGAGGAGAATTGGATTTTCCCAGAGGCGTATATCAACGTTGCGAAAGGGATTTTAAATGATTCGCCTTTTCCACCGAGGAAATGGGGTGAGGACGTTGATTTCTTGTACATCGCCCACAACATGGACAACAGACATTGGGTGGCACTTGAGGTGGATTTTGCTAAGAGGAAGATTCGTGTGTTTGATTCTGTTCGTTGGTTATACAATGACGCCTACATAGAAGAGTCAGTTAAGCCATACACGAAGATGATTCCTCTCTTGATGAAGCAGATTGCTCCTCCTGAGAAACGGGGAAAAATGCGTCCGCAAATGTACACCACTTACCGAGTCAAAACTGCTCCACACAACACACAAACTGGCGACTGCGGGGTGTATACATTGAAGTATTGCGAGTGTTTAGCTCTTCAGCATGGCTGGGATCCGCTTAAAGATAGTAACATGGCAGGTATTCGTCTAAAACTGGCAGCAGAGATATTGGAAGAAGCAGATGCAGAATACCATTTTGAAAGATCTGATCCTAACCCAAGAGGTGCATCGGATGATAGGTATCCATTTCAGACAGGGTCAGCCAATTTATGATGATGTATCTAGTCTATATCTTTGTATATTATGGTAGACTTATGCTTTTTAGGAAGATTTGACCGAACTTCTAAAACCTGTGTCTTTTGTGATGGCGGTAGACTTATATGAGCCATTTGATGTTGTAACAAAACTAAACTAGTACCGGTGCTCTTTTGTATGGGTTTGTAATGATGTAGCTCTATGAAGTGCGGTTCTATTGACCCAATTATACATATACTGAGTTCGAAAACCAAATGACATAAAACATAAGCATCTTGTACATCTCTATTGACCCATATCTTATTACACACACTGAGTTTGGAAACCAAACCATGTTCTTTGTAAGTAAAGTAAAGGAGTTGTGAAGCAGAAATCAAACCCTCCAGTTAAGCATCACAAGTTGTCCGATTATGTCCACGTTCATGACACCGAGAACATTTGTGGTCTTTCCTAGGACGTTTTTTGTTCATTGCCACTTCAAATGCTCTCTTAATACGCGTTTTCTTAGGCCTTCCTGGAGGGTTTCTGTACTCGGGTGGGAGACACACTTTTGTGGCCACTTCATCAGGCAAAGGTAATGCAATATCTCCTGGTAAAATAGTTTTGGAGTAGGCGTTGGACAAATAGTTCGTATGATAGTACGGATGCGTAAGGGTGATGGTTGTAACCGTATCGGGATTGTGAGACTTCTTCCATGCTTCAGCCGCTGCAATGGCATGGACACAAGGAATTTTATCCAAATTAAACCTACGGCAAGTACACGTTCTTTCTAAAAGGTTCACTACATGCAATGTTGACGCAGAAGTGACTTGCGTTAGATTGTCATCTATCTCTTGTACTCCCAACTGCTTCGCATCTTCAACTCTAACCTGTTGAGGACATAGAAAGAAGAATATAAATCTACCACATGTTAAGTGTGTTAACACAAAACAAACCTACCATGACGACGTACCGCAAGCAACTTTTCCACTGCTGTTGTCAAAGATGTTTCCATTAGACGAGCAATTCGGCGTCGTTTAGCAAACCACCTTGTTAAAAGCATCCTAATATCTTCCAATAGACGAACAATAGGCTTACTTCTAGCACTAGCCAACACCTTATTCAGTGATTCTGCTATGTTGCTTGTTGTGAAGTTATATCTATCCCCTTCAAAATGAGCACGACTCCACTTACACTCATCAGCTTTTTGCAAATAACTATACAGTTGAGGATTCAAAGCCTGAATTTGTGCATAGTAGGCATTGAACTCTAGTTCCGTATATGCCGTAGCTGCCTTTTTCACTAGGCCAAATGTTTCACCCCCTCTGAATTTCAACAAAATGTTCTTGTACAAGTGATATGTGCAAATACCCCGGTTTGCAAGGGGATACACATTCCTTATGGCCTTTCCTATGGCTCTATGCCTATCCGATATAATGGCTAGCCCTTGATCATCTGGAATGACACGATTAAGTTGTCTAAAGAACCATTCCCATGACTCTTCATTCTCAATATCTACAACACCAAACGCTATAGGAAATATATTAAAATTTCCATCTTGCGTTGTTGCAAGTAGCAGTGTACCTTTGTATTTCCCATGCAAGAACGTCCCATCTACCACAACTACTTTCCTCATGTAGGGGAACCCGTGAATGCTTGCACCAAATGCGAGGAACATAAACTTGAACCGATCTTCATCGTCAACATCAAGCTTTATAAGTGTCCCCGGATTAGCTTGCCTAAGTTTATATAAGTACGCCGGTAGTTCTTCATACCCACTTTCCGCAGTGCCACCAACTAATTGACGTGCATATCGTAAAGCCCGATGTGCTTTCCAATAATCGACCTGTAAAAATAAAGTCCTTAATAGATGCGTTATCAATTCTACATAAATCTACCACAACTTCCTACATAAATCTATCTTCTTCCTAGAAAAATCTACCAGTACATCTTTCATAAATCTACCAGTACATCTTCATAAATCTACCACTACGTCTTCATAAATCTACCGCTACATCTTCATAAATCTACCGCTACATCTTCATAAATCTACCACTACACCCTTCATAAATCTCCCAAAAAACTGTCTTCTTACCTTAAGTCCAAATCGTTTAGTCAGAGCATCTGCGACATGGTTTGGCAATATAGTGGGTTCAACACCACCTACATAGTCTTTATACAGACGTCCTAGAATCTCGTAAGTTGCATGGCGGTTACGGAGTGATCGGACCGTTACCGAACATGTGTGGGTGCGGACATACGTCTTAATGTGGAGTACACAACCATCTCCTACGGTTGAAGCACGCACTCGCCATTTGCATCCTGGAACCCAACACTTTACTGTCAACAGTGTGGGGGTTGAATATCCAACGTCAAAATCGAATTTTTGTGTAACGCTAAGAATTTGCAACCGCGTCATCAAATTTTCTTTTTTCGCATAAGTCTGGCCGACGGCTAAATCTAGTGAACTAAGCTCCATGTTCAAGACATCCGGGATATTATGTGACACTTTTTGTGGTGGTAGATTTATTACCACTTCATCTTCTACATCAGAACTCCTTCCATCTCTTGATTTTCCACTACTCCCGTATTCGTCGTCATCCGAACTAGCACCATCCGAATCTTCGCACCCGTCATATCTCGAACTCAAATCTTCGTCTTCTTCCACATCCTCGTCATTTTCGTCTTCTTCATCTTCTTCATCTTCTGCTATATGATATTCTTCGTCTCCATCGTCTTCTTCAACCTCAACATAATCGGATCTTATTGAAGACTTTTTCCCAACACGACGGAGATCTTCTGCTGCTAAAGAACTTCCGTCGACTAGGTTTTTTTCTTTTAGCTGAATGCACAAGCGAACCGGATCTTCTTTCAATTGATCGAAATACCCACTCAACTGTCTATTGTTTCCCACAAATACAGGTGGTGTATCTTGGGGTAATCTTTGCATAAGTTGCTTAGACAACATATAGCTCAGCTGCACTTCTTGATATCGAGGATCGAAACCAAAATCTTCATACACCATTTGAAGAAAATCAACATAAGAGGTTTTTACATCAACCCGTAATATTCTACATCCCTTCGACTTGTCAACGACAAAGATCCACCGATTTTTCTCGAAACTCCATTCACCACAAACCAATATTATTTACTCCATCCCCCTAATGTGAAAAAAGAAAAGAGACCACTCGAATGGATCCGAAAATTGTATGAAACGCGAAAAATAATTTGACAAGAAATTTATGTGGGAGAAATTGGATTTGACAAGATATTGAGGAAGAAGATGATGATGAACGTAAAAAAAGAGGGAGGAGAAAAAGACGGCAACCCTAAAGTACAACAATGAATATGTGGTTGCCAATTTTTTTATATATTATATATTTTTTTTATTATTATTAAATTTAATAATTTACACACATCCTCCTCCTCCTCTTCTCGACATTTTCGCCTGAAACCGGAACTCTACGTTTCGTCGGCCGTCCTTGTTCCACCATCAACACCGGATCGGAAATTACATACTTTATCGGATTTGTTTTCAAGGATTCAGTAAGTTATCCCTATCATTTGTTGTCTTCTTCAATTTTAGATCTAGTTCCACACTTTTTGATAAAATCTCCAACTAGAGACGATTTTCTGGCGAGCGTAGCCGCCATTTCCAAAGTTGATTGTTAGAGTTGGGGAATTTCGAGATTTCCGTCGTCACTGATAACCTTTTCTCAATTATCTGTCTTCTATATAAGTTCGGGGGGGGTATTGATGGTAGATCTACCATCGGTTGTGGTAGATTTATAATATACGAATGCCACTTTTCTTCTGTAACAATTGCTCACTTATCTGTCTCATGTCGCTGTTTTTCAGCGGAGAATGGAAGAAAATAGTGGACTCCAACAAATAAAAGACCTACTACCATCGATTCTACAAAGGGTGGGACGATTTTCTGCGAAGGACGCATGTCGTGCAGCTTGTGCGTCAAAGCTACTGAACTCAACATTGAAGGACCCATCCGTAATGCAAGCGCTAAACCTGTCAAACTTCATTGCTGACCCAAATTTAGTCGATGTTTATCCTCGGTTCTTCAACTTGGCTATGTCATCTGCCAATCCTCAAGCTTTATACCTCCACGGGATGAGGACAATAGCAATAGCCAAAGACATCAACAATTCTGTCAGCTTTTTCAACAAGGCTTCTAAAGCCGGGATAGACCAAGCAACATTGATGATGGCTATTTGCGCTACCGCATATGGCCAATATCCAAGAGCATTGGAGCTGTTGGACCGAGTTCAAGGCTGGAGCTCACGTATGCTTTACATGGTTGAACTCGGTGAACAGGTTGCTACAACCAAGAAGGCAATCCAGAGTGACTGTGGAGGTTTGTTGCCAAGTGTATTCGGCGCTGAAGATTTCCCTCCTAAGTGCTTTTTCAAACACAGATTAATGTGCTGTGAGATGTGCTACCTTTACATTCAGTACCAACTGCTTAGATTTGAGTTCTAATGTAACATGTTAGGTACTACTTACTACTCTGTTTTAGATTTCAGCGCTATGTCAAAGTACTACGCCAATGTAAAGGTAGCGCTCTCTTAAAAATAGTAAAGGTGTAGTCGGATGAAGTTTCTCTCATTTTCTGATGTAATTGAATTGGTTCAATCTCTTATCATATGGTAATCACAAGTTGCTTTTAACTCTTCAACATACGAATTTCATCAATTTAAACATAACATACGTATGTTGGATGCCATACCATTCCTTATTTTTCGAAAAGACTTAGTCTAACGTCATCCACCAAGTGCAACTCAAATACAAGTCTACCATAACATAAACACAAAGTCAAATATCTTCCACCAAGTACAACTCAAAAACAAGTCTACCATAACATAGATTCACAGTCGCTGACCATCGATGTTACTATAGTAATTAAAAAACCTAACAAATCTACCACTACATACAATAGGTTAATCTACCACCACGTCTTACTAATCTACCACAACTAATCAAATCTACCGTCAAAGAAATAACTCTCCCACCAAGCATAAATCAACCGTTCCACGGTTGAGACCTAATAAGTCTGCCACTTCATTAAATAAATCTACCAGATAAACGGTAAATCTACCGTCGTTAAAAATAAATCTACCATTTTAAAAACAAATCTACCACGGATGTCGGTCATGGAAGAGGCAAAAAAATAAATCTTTCATCGTTGCAATTAAATCTACCATTCATAAAACAAATCTACTGCTCTGAAAAAGTCTACCGCCACGTTATTATGGATCTACATTAACAAGTCTACCAAATTCTACGATGCGCATTCGTACGTTGACCAACAGTAATAAGTCTACCGTCAAACGCATTGCCTACGTGGCAACCCAAAAGTAATGGCATTATCGTAAATATCATTTTTCTCACCAAAGGCTTGAGGGGCATTTTCGGTACCCTAGGTTATTTGGGTAATAAAAAAAGATGTGCATCAAACTAGCCGAATCACTACTTTTAAAAGTTAGTTTAGTAATCCACCCTTTATAATCTATTTTAGTTATCTAAATAGCTTAAATCGCAAGTTACCATTAGATGCGATCTCATCGGATGGGTTATTATTATATCTCACTACTTTTACATTTTAATTAATTACACAATAGAACGCTAATGGTCTAATTAATGGACCAATCACGATATCACATTTCTATAAATTTAATACTTTATGATTTTAACCGGTGACCATTAAAGTTGTTATAGTACTATGTAACTAACACTACTTCCTCTGTTTCAAAAAAAGTGTTTTCACATATATTAAAAAAACTATGAAAAACTATATTTTACCCCTTATTAATACATTCTCTCTAATAAACATATTACAACAATAGGGTTAAAACTGGATTTCTATTCAAAATTATGTATTGGAAACCTAAAAGGATACTCTTTGTGAAACAACATTCAAATCTTAAAACGACACTCTTTGTAAAACAACATTCAAATCTTAAAACGACACTCTTTATAAAACAGAAGGAGTATTTCTTTTTAGCAAAAAACAAAACAAAAAACTAACACTCCTTCAATTTCTTTTTAAAATAAGAAGAGGTAATCCTGGATGAAGTTCGACTAATTAATTGAGTTCAGATTTTCTTGTTGTTCCTTGATATTTAATTGAACCCAGTGATGACAATCTAAACCTCTTTTTCAGTTTTGAAAATAAAAACAATCTGAAAAAACGTTATTTAATGTACAATTAGTAAACTCCCGCCAAACAACGGCTACTCGGCAGCTGTTCCTGCAGAAATATAAGTAAGGGATCCAATGAGAGGGGAAGAAAGCGTTCATTTCATTCAATTTTTATTTTGTTTCTATACTTTACATTGACAAGTGTCGCATAATGAGTTAATTAAGTTTATTGCCAACTACGAACAAAAATACAAATCCAACAACTGATTATAATGAAAACGAATAGCGGATGAAAAAAACATGTAGATAATTTGGAGAGTTTTCTTATTTCCCATTACCAATTTAACATATTTTTTTCGAATTTCTAAAAGGTCTAACCTTCAAACTAGGGATTGTTTGCTTCATCATTCTAGAATGCAGCATAGGGATACATTGAAACGTTGATATTTTTTGTCAAATTAATTAAGAAGATTTATCTGAATATTTAAATAATTTGAAGTTAGTTAAAAAAATAATGTGTATCATAAAATAATATTGTTAGCACAAAACATGTCTATTAATCATTTTGTTATTTAAATGCATTCAAAGGATAATACAAATTTATAAACAATAAGATTGTATCTAAATACAATATTTTAGATTCAAAAACCACAAATAGAAATAAAGAACATGAAAATATTATACCCATATACAGTACTATGTTTGACTAAATTATATAAATGTAATATCTATATGTAATATCAAGATACATAGACGAACAAACCTTTTAGAGTATTCGACAAATTTTCATTGAAACGAATAAGTATCTATTTACATCATCGTTTATTGAAAGAAAAAAAAAACAAATGTTTGTATTACAAAACACAACATGTGTTTGCCCACTTGAAACATTAATGACTTGCTCTCTTCTATCTCGGCACTTTGTATTCTCAACATATAAAATTTGATGTAATTTTTTATAAATAATTTTATAAACCCACCATTATGTTTCATGTCATATATTTTTTAAATTTATTTCCTTATGGATCTTCTATACCATACCAACACTAACTAGCAACTAGCTAGCAGCCTTAGCTGTATACATAAGACAAATTTATTACGGTAGAGTTGCATATATATAACAGAGTATTAATTAAATAACTATAAGGAGAGAATGATTAATATATGGAGGACTATAATATAACATAAGATACACAACACTAAACTAATTTACACTAACGAGTTTCGATTTGTCTTTCAAATAAAATGAATATCGATTTTACTTTGCTATGTTTAAGCTCGGACAGATAGGTAATCCGAAACAACATAACCATTTTGTTATTATATATTTTTCACCAATAACACAATTATACAAAAACCACGATTTGATCAGCTAATTATCAGCTTTAATGAAACCTATAAAGAGTTTCACTTCGGAATTAGTTTTTTTTCGTAAAAAGACCCTATATTATATATCTATTAGATTAGGCATCGCATATACGCGGTTTATAATAAAATATTTTAAAAATTCATAAAATAAATTGAAAAAATTGAATTAATCGTGAAAAAAATATATTTTAATTTTTTTTGTTTCCAATTAAAATTTATTACATATTTTAAAATTCTGAATATTTTATATTTACATATGTATGAATTATGTTTATTTCTAATGATTTTACTATTTATATATTTATTTATACTAAAACGTTGATGAAATAATAAATATTTTTTCACTAATATCTCAAATCCATATATACGTATTTTTTTCTCTGATTATCTCAAGTCCACAATGTTACCATTCAAATAAAACCACAAAGCATTAAACACAAAAACATCGAACCTGCAACCATGCATCATTTGGATTGTGAGATTGTCTACTACTGTACAGTGTGCATCAAATTATAACCAAATTCGAATCTCGAACGACTCTGCTA
This sequence comes from Alliaria petiolata, assembly GCA_020283515.1. Classification (NCBI taxonomy): domain Eukaryota; kingdom Viridiplantae; phylum Streptophyta; class Magnoliopsida; order Brassicales; family Brassicaceae; genus Alliaria; species Alliaria petiolata. The sequence goes on from JAHZTW010000001.1 coordinate 156,942,601, forward strand.
AGCATCGGATCACAACATACCCAGATACATAAAATAGAACAAATTGAATAATAAAATACACAGTAGCAAACAAAAAAAGAAAAGAAAAAGAAGTTAAGAGCTGGAGACATGAGCTGTGAAGACATGTCTGTATAGAAAGAAACCAAACCAGACTCTTTGATAAATAGAGAACTTGTCATGTTATTTTGCAATTATGTAATTCTTTGCTGGCCCTTTCATATATTGGAGCCCAATTCAAGACTTGTTATAGAAACTCACACATAATCATTTATTATTCCTAGGATAAGACATATACATGCATATATAATAAGATTTGTGAATACCACAAGTATCAGCCCTGGTTACTTTTGTCATAAAAACATGTTGGGGTCTGTATGTAAGGGAATCGAATCATAGACCTAGAGTATTGTATATGAATGACCAATAATTAGAAGGTTAGCTCATATATAAGATTGTACATTTCCAACATTATGGCACCACTACTGTTCCAAATAATAACAATATATAATTAATACTCTAATAATTGTTTTATTTGGAGTTTAGGAATTAGGAGCATGCATCATTTAGTTATATGTCTCGTGGTGTCTATAATTAACATACTCGTTTCCCATGGATCACTCTACCAAAAAATTGTTTAGGTCTTACAATCGTTATAATGTGAAAAATAGTTTTAGATTAATATTGATAAAATGGGTCAGATTACTCCGTGCTTAAATAGTTTCATTTATTGTAATTACACCCATCGGAACTACATAAAGCCCTTTTTGTTTTCTTTCAAGAGGTGTATAAGCACAAGTCAATATTGATAGATTCTTTAGTATCTAGATTAGTTAATACTAGTAATAAGCAATGACGCATTCCTTGACATTTGTATTCATCATGGTGAGAAAAACTATTCGCCTCGCGACCCTTTCAATTTTTATTTTCGCTTTATTCCCTTCAACTTTAAAAATAAAACATTGATTTTTTTTTCCTTTTCTTGACAGCATAAAACATTGATTTCTACGTGATGAAATATTTAGTTTAGATTAGCCATTAATTTATCCTTATAAATTATTATTTTTTGTTAAAGGGCCTCCTTATAAATTATTTTTTTATGATCTCGTGTATGAGAATGCCACGTTGAGGCTATACCAAGTCATATTCTTGGCGTTAACGCAACCCTTTCGTTCTTATTATTCAAGTACTTTTTTTGTTCTACCACCAAAAGTATTGTGTAATTCATTTATTTTCATTTCCTCTAAAAAATGTCTTCAACGAAAGCTATATATGCCTGACATTCCCATATACGTTTTTTTCTCGTTTTAAAAGGTTCATTACCTTGTTGAAATAAAAAAAAAAGAGTTCGTACTTTTGTCATGGCTTTAAATGGTATAGTTGTATGACGAAAAAAATAGTGTTGTCGTATGGGAAAATGCTAACAAAGTGCACAATCACAAAATTTCGTCGCCGATTGATTTAAAAGAATTACAATTTGGAGAATTGCAAAAAAGGATATTTAGATCATATATTTGTGAATTTAAACTTTTGTGAAGAAAGAAATAGGAAACTAAATGTTTTATTAATATTAATTATACCCTTAAATGTATATATGTTGAAGTTTAAGAAAAAAATGTAATCGTGATTCGGTTTCTTTTTTCTCTTAAAAATATTTTTTTTTCTTTTGAGTTTAATTAGAATTTAAACGTCTAGTTCATATATGTTATGTTTAATTTTTAAAAAGTAATTTTATGTTCTTTTTTTTTTTTGCACATTATACTTTTATGTTCTTTTTACCTCCATTGTTGTCTTCTTCCTCCGGTAGCATTTCTTATTGTAAAACAAAACAAAACAACACATCGTGTCTTTTCTTTTTCTTCGTTGTCGTTCTTTTTCAGCTCGTGAATCAAACTCGTCTTTGACATCGGTAAAACATATATCTTTTATAATATATTTATTAGCTTTATTTTGATTTCTTAAAAATCTATAGCTTTTAGGGTTTGTGGATTGTACCATTCCGTAGATATATGTTCTTTCTATTAATATGGTGTTGATTACTCTGTCTGACCGTAAATAACTCGAACAATATTTAAGATTATGGATAAAAATATCTAGTGCTGCGAGGATAAATTTGATGGAGTCTAATTCATATTATTATGGTCGTATAAAATAGGGTTTTATTCACTTTGGTTTCATCTTAACCTAAGGGTTTATGTTTGTGTGTGATATTTCTAAACTATGTAATTATGTATTATGTGTAATATGTAAATCATTTTTGTATGTTGTCTCTTGAACCTTATCAGTCTAAATGAGGGCACAAGCTTTTTCTCACGTTAATTGTCATTGAATAATTGATTATTTATGTATACTAGTTTTAAATGTCACACATAAATACACAACCGTATCTTAAGTTATCGATCAAATCGCTAAGTAAATAACTGACTACATTAAGCTCATTATCGTCTAACGTCATATCATTAACATCTGAAACTTATTTTTTTATTTACATTTTCAAGTTTTTATTTTTCTTTTGATTTTAGTAATCGAAAAAAACTTATTTTCTTTTTCTATTTTTAATACTAATTTTTGATTTTTTTATTATTAGTAATTGATCATACAATTTCCTTACTTTAAATGAAAACATAAAAAAACGTATTTTATTTTTTCTTATTTACCTTTCTTTTTTTTTTAAACTAATTTTTAGATTTATGTAAACATTATGTTAAAATCTAATTGGTTGAATTTTTTAACACGTGTCAAAATCTTATCGATTAACTTGATATGTGTCGCGATTATGTTAGTTAGCAACTTTGATGCATTCAACTTTATAAAATAAGATATATATATTAATTACTTGACACGTGTCATAATCATATTTTTATTTTTATATACGCAATTTATGCAATTTAATAAAAATAAAAATAAAACTTGACACGTGTCACAATCATATTAATTACTAACTTTGACGTTTTTTTTTTCTTTTTAGTAAAATTGAAATATCTTGTTTACTTTTGTTTTGATTTTCTTTTTCTTAATTGATATATATTTTTTTATCTTTTTTTAATTTTTTTTTGAATAATAGTATTTTCCTTAAATAAAAATAAAACTTGACACGTGTCACAATCATATTAATTACTAACTTTGACGTTTTTTTTTAATAGTAAAATTGAAATATCTTGTTTACTTTTGTTTTGATTTTCCTTTTCTTAATTGATATATATCTTTTTATCTTTTTTTTTTTTAAATAATAGTATTTTCCTTTTTCTTTTAGGATTAATATATATTTTTCTTTATAATATATTTTAATCAAAACACGTATCAAAATCTTATCGATTAACTTGCCATGTGTCGCGAATAAGTGAATTAGCAACTTTGACGCATCCTACTTTATATAATAAGAAGATAGTTTTATGAAACTGTCATTTTAAGCTTTTTAATAGTAGTAGCAGATTTCAAAATAAGTAATATCGCACATATTTCTATTGACAATAATCTTCATTCTTGATATACCACAAATTAAGTAGATATGCAACATATTAATCTCTTGACATTTAATTTTTTTCATACAAAGTGGATATGATCATAAATGTTAAGTATTTTGCATTGCATAAGACAAATTCTAAACTACGCAAAAACAGATTATAATTCTAAACTACGTTAAATATGTATTCAAAAACAGATTCTATTTCTAAACAGATTATAATTCTAAACTACGTTGAATATGTATTAAAAACATATTCTAATTCTAAACTACACAAAAACAGAGTCTAAAACCATGGAAGGAAACAGTCAATTAAAATTTGTTTCATTTTAACTTTCTTCAAAAAAAAACAAAAAATTGAAAAATTTATTGCGTCTAACCTCGAGCGGTATAATTGTTGCGTGCATGAGATATCAGCAGCAACTGCAAAAAGCAAATCCGTTAGTTGGAGAACATTTACTTTTGTACCTTTGTAAATTTATTGTATTTATACACTTATACAAATATAGATAAAGCTCCCTATATATATTTTGTATGATAAACACAATATTTGGTATTTTGATTCCATCTGAACATAAACATAAGTGAATTTTAATTAACCAGTTTTCATCTTATATCTTAACGAGTCATCTCCATTCTCCACGACTAAAATTGTCACGTACTAAAAAACATTTTACCTTTATTTTAGAGAGGAGACTTTAAAGCGAACCAAAGCAGGCCATCTCTTGATCTATCTTGTACCCATATATATATATATATATATATATATATATACTACATGTGCATTCATTGAAAATTTAAATATATTTGCATTTAATAACAATTGAATAAAGCCGAAAGTTTTCCGCTAATTAAGAAAACATTATTAAAGGAATCAAAAATCTAAACTGCAATGAAAAACAAGTAACAAGCAAATTTAAAACTAGCATGAGTCTTGTGGCTTAGGAGATGTGTGTTTAACTTGTTCATGTAGCAATCAATTGGTCACTGATTTAACCACACAAGTTTGGATATCAATAGTAATTTTTATGCAAGTTAAAATAGTTAAGATAAAAGGCACAAATAGAAATGATAATTTTGTGTTCTAAGCGAATATTTTGGCTTTGAATGAGACTTGTGGTCATCAGTAAACACACCGGAAATGTAACACTGTTTCATTGTTGCAACTATTTAGAAACCTTCAATATCTATGAAAAAAAAAAACAAAACTTGTTAGGTTAAAATTTAAGAATATAATATGATTTTTTTTGCTTTCTAAAATAATAAATACTATAATGTATTTTAGGAAATAATGAATGAGGGTGGAATGATGATAGGCTAATGCTAAGCAATAAGCAATAGTGAGAGGTTTTGTGTTGCCAGCTAGAAGAAGGAGACTGAAAGGATCCAAAGAAGATCATCCAGGGGTAAATCCGTCATTTTGGCATTCATCTTCTATTCCACAACTCTCTTCCATATTTAAGACACTTCAATTCTTCACATGAATTTCAAAATCTCTCTCTCTTCTCTCGTGTCTACTACACTTTTGCTCTCTCTCTCTCTCTCTCACACACACTTTTTTTTTTATATTGCTGTGGGTATATATTATAAAATATTTATTTAATTTTCCGGATCGAGAAGAGAGAAAAGTTGTCCATATTCTGATTGTTTCACGAAGACCAGAAGTTACGGCAATGGCGGTTAATGGCGAGAAGAAGCATTGGTGGCTCCGCAACAAGAAGGTATGCGTTGTGTTCGTTTTCCTAAATCTTCTCCTCCAATTCCAAATCCATGGAAATTTTATCGGTTCTTGTTTCCGTTTCTCGATCGCAGATGGTGGATAAGTACATGAAGGAAGCGAGGAATTTGATAGCGAGCCAAGATCCGAACGACGTCAAATCGGCTCTCAATCTTGTCGAATCCGCACTCTCTGTCTCTCCTCGCTACGAACTCGCTCTCGAACTCAAAGCCAGATCGCTTCTCTACCTCCGTCGATTCAAAGACGTCGCCGATATGCTTCAGGATTACATCCCTAGCCTTAAAATAGCCGGCGAAGACTCCGGCATCGGTTCATCGGATCTCTCTTCCACGCACTCGTCTCGAGAATCGGTCAAACTTCTTAGCGATTTGCCGGGTCATGGTGATTCTCCGTCCTTCAAATGCTTCTCCGTATCCGATTTGAAGAAGAAGGTCATGGCAGGCCTCAGTAAAAACTGCGACGAACAAGGGCAATGGAGGTAATACACACTCCTTTTTTGCCGATTCATAAATAAAGTAACCACCCAAACCCGGTTTTGATTCGGATCTTTTTTCTTCCTGTTGCTACAGATATTTGGTTCTAGGCCAAGCTTGTTGCCATCTAGGTCTAATGGAGGACGCGATGGTCCTTCTCCAAACCGGTAAACGCCTAGCCACCGCCGCGTTCCGCCGTCAGAGCATCTGCTGGTCCGACGACAGCTTCATCCTCTTCTCCTCCGCCGACGGCGGTTCCTCTCCTCCCTCCTCCGTCGTCGTCTCTTCTGCGTCACAGCCACGATCTCTCACCGATTCCGAAAGCGTCGCTCACGTGCTATCCCACATAAAGCTCCTCTTACGACGGCGCGCCGCCGCACTCGCCGCTCTCGACGCCGGGCTCTACTCCGAATCGATCCGTCATTTCTCCAAAATCCTAGACAGCCGCCGTGGCGCGCCGCAGGGATTCCTCGCCCAGTGCTTTATGCACCGCGCCTCCGCCTACAGATCCGCCGGGAGAATCGCGGAATCAATCGCCGATTGCAACAAAACCTTAGCCTTAGATCCGTCCTGCCTCCAAGCCTTGGAGAAGAGAGCCGCATTGCTCGAATCCGTTCGATGTTTCCCCGATTCGCTTCACGATTTAGAACACCTGAAACTCCTCTACAACTCAATCTTACGTGACCGGAAACTTCCCGGTCCGGTTTGGAAACGGCACAACGTCCGGTACAGAGAAATTCCGGGAAAACTATGCGTTTTGACCTCCAAGATCCAGCAACTGAAGCTCAAAATCGCAAACGGAGAAATCGGAAACGTGGATTACTACGCTCTGATGGGAATCAGACGCGATTGCTCGAGATCAGAGCTGGATCGAGCTTACCTATTACTCAATTTAAAGCACAAACCGGAGAGATCGATGTCATTTATTGACCGGTTTGAGTTAACCGATGACGAAGAAGAATTAGACTCGGTTAAGGACCGAGCCAGAATGTCAACTCTACTACTCTACAGATTGATCCAGAAAGGTTACTCAGTCGTGACAAGTAACATCGCGACGGAACAAGCGGCGGAGAAGCAACGAAAAGCAGCCGTTGCGGAAACTCATCGGAGTAATAACATCGAAACGCCGATCAGAGCGGCTGCGATCGCGGCGAACAGCAACAACAGTAATACGAATGTGGTGAAAGGAGTGTTTTGTAGAGATTTGACGGTGGTTGGGACTTTGATTGCACGGGCCGGTTTTAATCAACCGATTCCGGTTAAATACGAAGCGCTTAGTTGCTGAATTTGTTTCTTCTTCCTCTTCTTCTTGATTCTGCAGTTTGTACAAAAGAAAAGACAGATCACATTGGATGAGATTATGGATAATAAGAAAGAATATTGTCTGCCCGAGAATTTTGGAGCTTTCTCTCTTGTTTGTTTCTTCTTTATTCTTCTCTCTGCCTAAACGACAAAAACCCAGAAAAAGTGATACGTAGTCTTATGAAAAATTTACATCACTATTCACATAATAATCACATTTGTGTTTCTGTTTCTGGCGAGAGGGACTTTTTTTGGTCGATGTTGATTTAATATTTTGTAAAAAAACTTCTAATTTGAACCCTTTTTTTAATATGGACAAATACATTTTATAAAGAGTCAACAAACGATAAAAGCAAATGCCAAACGTGTCTACATTTTTGAGAAAAAATTGTTTTTAAGTTTAGAAACCTCATATCTATATATTAAAGAATAATCATTTGGAAATTGCGTATTTCTGATATAAATGTTAGTTGAAAAGTTAGTATTGTTATTTCTCAAGTGAACAAATATAAATATCTTGTCCTTTATTCTTCTTTCTTCCAACTATCCCTCTTTTATTAATACGAAACAGCCATGACAGAATACAACCCATGACTTGTGAGAAAAAAAACATATGATGGAAATTTTAAAATATTGTTTTCACATGATCTTTGTTGATACGATTTAAAGAATTATGCAGATCTAATGTAGTTTTTCTCATAGAAAAATATACCTTTAAAGGTAGGCTTAGGCTTTTCGGTTACAAGTGGGATATATACTTTATGAAACGATCAATGCAGGTTAATAAATATTGTGGAGAAGTGTGAGTGGTGAAGAGGAGGTTGAAGAGATGACAACATGTTTGAGCGTTTCGTCTCTTTTCTCATATGACTTGTCGTCGTAGATCAGTTTTGTTGCATTTTCCTAATTCTTTATTATACAATTACAAGCGTTAAGATAAAATTAATTGAAAGAACAAACATGCATCTTAAAATCGGAAAATGGAAAGCGATCCAGGTTCTGGATAGATCATTGGAGCTCTTCGGGTCTCTAGAACGTTGGGGATGCATCTTTTGCAATGATTCAAACTCTTCAAAGGTTCGAAATCTCTTAAACGCTTGACTCTTGTAGCGTGGCAGAGCACTGTCTACTCTATATGGCCTGAACGGAATGATGCAAGGCTCCACAGGCAGCAGTTCAAATCTGCAGCCACCATCGATCGACTCTCTTGTCTCTAATCAAAAATAGATCTTCAAGCTTTCGGGACAACAACCCCTCCCGCACTAGAACGTCTAATATTTTTGTTATCTTCATTTTTTTTCCCCCCGCTATGACAATCGTACACAAAACTAATCAACCTATTGTCAAAAACCACCCAAATTGGTGGTTGCGAAAAGTGAAATATATCTGGTTGTAACTTAAATTTTCTGGCGAATGAAAACAAAAACGAGAAGAAAATGTTAAAAAAAAATCGAAAGAAAGAATTGACAGAGGTCAAATCAAATGCACACGAAACGAAGAAACTAGCAAAGGACAAAACTTTCTTCTCTTTCAGATATGACATTTCGAAAGGTACATGAATTGTATAATTATAATATTAATAGAGTATATAGTTTATCATTGCTGCCCATAACTTGGGTTCTGCTTTCTCATTGAGATTTTTTGTCTTTATTTTTAAATCACTGTGAAACTTTCTTTTGTGTGTCTTTTTGCATGCCACAGATCAGACAGCACGTTGGTGAACGAGAGTTTCTCGAATTTACCAAGGTAGAACAGTAGCTTAGGTTAAATTCGATTAAGTTATGGCAGATGATACCAAAATGAACATTTGAAAGCAAAATCTAATTTGAGTTCATTGGTTTTGTTTCTAAACGAAAGGAACAATAACTTTTCGTGTTCTTTAAAATATCCTAAAATTCTAGTTTTATATCTATTTTTGGTATTCCTCATTTTTTTCTATAATTATTTGCAAAAACCAAATATCTTTCAACATGTTCACCTGTGTTTGCTTTTTATAACTATAGATTTTTTTTTTTGTTTTTAAAAAAAAAATTATATGTTGGTCTTACGTAAAAAATGTATAAGAATATAAGAAAAATCAACTTAAAACAGAGCCGTTAGAATTGGTTAAAATCCTAAGGCCTCAAAACACGAACGGCCAGGAACTTATCATGAAATCGCTGGACTAATGCATGATGATGGGTATAAATAAATAACTCTCTGCTTTTAGGCTGTGGGCCGGCCTAATAAAGCCCACTAGGCCTAGGTCGCCTATTTGCTTCTCCCGCCGAACCGTTTCAGTATTGGAAAAATAAAAATTGAAAACCGAAAACAAAAAGTTTTCAATTTCCCCCGCTTACCACATTTCCACAAAACTAAAATCTTCCCCGAGACGCTCTCTCTCTCTCTCTCTCTCTGCAAAATTCCAAATTTCTGTTCAAATCTGGCTTTTGATTCAGGCGTAGCTTCTATTTTCCCCTTCGATTTCTCCACCCTGTAACCCTAATTTTGACATAGGAAAGAAAGAGATGCCCGAGTCAGGTCTTCCTTCCAAGACGTTTTCTGGTGTTCGATTCGCTCTCGTTGGATTCAATCCCATCGATGGAAACACGGTATTTATCTATCTCCATCGCCAATCCCTTCGCTGGAATCGGTGTTCTTTGTTTTTGTTTTTTTTTCTCTTCTTAAGAGAGATTCGGTTCTCGTTTTAAGGGTTTCTGATTTGATTCTCCGATTGAAAGGTTATTAAGTGGTTAGATCTTTGATTCCTTGACTTGTCAATTTTTGCTGTAATCTCTCTCTATAGTTACGGTCCAAGCTTCTGAGTGGTGGTGGTGTTGATGCTGGCCAATACAGTCAAACCTGTACTCACCTCATTGTAGATAAACTTGTTTATGTAAGTCTAATACTGTTTCTAACTCTGTGCTCTCTGCTATGTTTTTGCGCTTCTTATTTTCTTTTGTGATGTCATAGGACGATCCGGTTTGTGCCGCTGCTCGAAGCAGTGGGAAAGTGGTTGTCACTGGGTCATGGGTTGATCACAGCTTCGACATTGGAATGCTTATCGATGCAAATTCGGTCAGTCTCTCTATGATTAGTTCAAAGTTAAAATGAAAAAAAAGAAGAAGAAGAAGAAGAAGAAGAAGGAGGTTTCGGTAACAAGGTTTATTGAAGGGCTTAATCTTATTCTTATTTTCATTGCATAATTTGGCAGGTTCTGTACAGGCCTCTTAGAGATTTGAATGGGATTCCAGGGTCTGATAGCTTAGTTGTGTGCTTGACTGGGTACCAACGCCAAGATAGAGAGGACATTATGGTGTGTGCTTCATCATCTTGTTATTTGGGATTTGGTTGAATTTGATTTCTTACTGTAACTTATGAAACCTGTTTTCTTGGATTTTCAGACAATGGTTGATTTGATGGGTGGGCAGTTCTTGAAGCCATTGGTTGCAAACCGAGTAACCCATCTTATATGCTACAAGTTTGAGGGTGAGTCACTTCACTGATAGACATCGGGGATAGGTGTCTGCTTTGGTTTCACATCTTCTACTATCCTAAGCTTGAATAAACCTTTTGATGGAGTCTTTCTTTCTGCTCAGGAGAAAAGTATGAGCTGGCCAAGCGGATGAAGAAGATTAAACTAGTGAACCACCGGTGGTTAGAGGACTGGTGAGATGCATACGGGAGTTTTGTTCATACTCTTTTCGTTTTGGTTTTGTGGATGCGATGCAGATTCTCACAGTTTGTTCTTCTTCTTCTTCTTCTTTGCAGCTTAAAAAATTGGAAGCTCCTTCCCGAGGATGGTTACGAGATAAGGTAAAAGTGCACACATATCCATATCCATATCCATCTATCAAGGGGTTCCTGGAATTGCTGTTCTATAGAGTTGGTATAGTCTCATATTCAAAGATGAACTGAGTCTTTATAAAGAAATTGGTTTCTGGATTCCATGCTCATTTCAGACTGATTAGCAGTTAATGTTCATCAGCTGGTTATGTCGTCACCAAAAACTGGACCAAGCATATATTCTCACTACAAGCTGATCATTTTCTCTGTTCTCTCAGTGGCTATGAGTTGGAGATGATGGAGGCTTCAGCTCGGGATTCTGAGGACGAAGCAGAAGATGCCTCCGTGAAGCGTGCAAACAACAGCCCTCTTGGTCTTAGGGTCGGTGCTGTGGCTGCAGATGAATTGTCTAAGACGGGAGGAAAAGATATCCCGGTTGTTCAATCAAATTCAGGCGCACAGGGTGGTTCATCTTTCTGCACTACCTCCAAAGACAATTGGTTAACTCCAAAAAAGGTGGACATGCCTCTTGAAGCCATGGTCGCTACTGATGCAGTTGCTGCTCAGCAGCATAATTATCAGAGAGCAAGCACATTTCAGGATACTTCTAATTATGCTTCCCCCGTTCCAGCTAACAAGACTTCTGAGCGAGGGATGGGCAGAATGGAGACCGATGACTCAACATCTGTTAACATGAGTATCAGAAGGCATTCTTCTCTAGCCACTTATTCAAGGAAAACACTTAAGAGATCGCCAGAAACAAGTACCTTAGAAAACGAGTCAAGTGGACAAAACGGTACCCTGAGAATGGATGACAGGAGCCTAAAAGCTTCGAATGCCTCTAAAATCACTGCATCAAAATCAAGTTACTCCGTGGAAAGAACAACACTCTTTGAGGATCTTGACAAGATTGATAAGTTGCATGGCAAAGAGTCCCCTCCGTTGATGCCTCAGGCAAAATTTACAGATGGATCTGTCAGTAGCAAAGGTTCACAAAAGGTACAGCACAACAGCGAGGCAAGCATTCCACCACCGGCTAGTTTGTTATTGCAGGAATTAAGGACAGGTTTGCCTGAAGACAACCTTAGGCCTGTGCCGAGCATTAATGATCCAACTGAAAGTGGGGAAGTTAGGCATAAATCACCTGCAAGTGTTTTAAATACTGAACTGTTGAGCTCAAATGTGGTACACATGGAAGATGCTATTTCAACTGCGGAGAATAGTATTTCCAAATGTGTGAGGGATGAAATACCGGAGAGATCATCGACTGAGCCAATGGTAGGGAATATCTTATTACATGAACTAATATCAGGCTCACCTAAACAAAACCTTAGGGTTCTGCCAAACATCAGTGACCACACTGAAGGCAGGGAAGTTGCACATAAGTTAGATGTGAGTGATTCGGCAACTAGGTTGTTCAATTCAAGTGTTCTCCCCAGGGAAGCCGATATTTGGACTCCAGAAACTATTACTTTGAAGGCTGCACTGGATGAAGTACCTGAAAGATCCGTAACTGAGCCTGTGGTGAGAAGATCTAGTACCTCACCTGGGTCGGGTTTAATTGGAATGAAAGACCTGCTAGAAACAGAGCTGCCCAAGAAGACCATAGCTCCAAGAAAGAGCCTAGGCACCAGAGGCAGGAAAAAGAATCCCATTAACCAAAAGGGATCTATTTACTTGAGTGAACCTACTCCAAAGGACGAGCGCACTGATTGTCTAAACAAAGGAAAACTTTCAGCGCCAGTAACAGATAATGGCAATCAGAAACAGATGACAAGTCCTGTCCTAAATACTGAGGCTGTGTCAGAATTGGTAAAACATTTTGACTCAGAGACTGAAGTTCTTAAGGGAATTGACTCTGAAGATAATATATCTTATGCCCCAGAAGAGAAAGACCATCTTGTGAATCAAGTTAAGCTGCAGGATAAGGCCCCGGAGGAAGCTGATGCAGAGGTGGAAATTACAATGCTAGAACCGGAGCGTAATGATGTTCCAACTAAAGATCCAAGTGATGGTGCATTACAATTAGAGGTTGATAAGAATAAATGTAAACGCACGAGGGAGGCTACTGTAGGTAAAGATAATCTTCAAAGTGGAGAGAAAGAAAGTTCTTCTACAGCCGAAGTAGGAAAATCAAGTGTCAAGAAGACGAAAAAATCTAGAAAAGAACATGATGCCAAAGCAAACGATACTGTGATAAAAGATATAAGGGGTAACTCTGCGAACGAAATAGAGAACTTCGCATTGGAAAATAAATCTGGAAAGGTCAGTTCTGGTGGAGACCAAAGCCCAGTTGCGGGAGAAACATTAGCAAGAAAGGAACCCGAAACGGAAGATACAAGCAATGCTGCAGTGCAACTAGGGGTTGATAAGCATAAAGGTAAACGCAGAAAGGAGGCCACTGTAGAAAAAAATAGGCTTCAAAGTGGGAAGAAGAGAAGTTCTTCTACAGTCGAAATTGGAAAACCTAGTGTCAAGAAGGCGAAAAATACTAAAAAAGACGTTGACGCCAAAGTAAACGATACTGTGATGAAAGATATAGGGACTGGCTCTGCAGAAGTGAAGGAGAATGTAACAGTGGATAAGAAATCTGAGGAGGTCAGTTCTGATGGAGCCCAAAGCCTGGTTAAGGGGAAACTACTCGCAAGAAAGGAGGCTGCAGTTAAGTATCCAAGTTATGCTGCAATGCAATTAGAGGTTGATAAGAATAAAGGTGAACACGACAAGGAGGCTACTGTAGAAAGAAGTAGCCTTCGAAATGGAAAGAAAGGAAGGTTTTCTACCGATGAAGTAGAAAAATCGAGTGTCAAGAAGCATAAAAAATCTGAAAAAGAACGTGGCACCAAAGTAAACGATACTGTAATGAAAGAGACAGGGGACAACTCTGCAGAAGAGAAGGAGAACATGGCAGTGGATAATAATTCTGGTAGAGAGAAAAGCCCGGTTCCAGTAAAACCAGTAGCAAGAAAGGAAGCTGCCAAGTCAGCTAAAACAGTTTCAAAGGCAGATAAAACGTCTAAGAAGCTCAGTTCTAAGCCCTTGGCTAGTAGAAGAGTCTTACAGGACCAAGAACAGGAGCACAAGTTTTTTATTGTCAGTGGTCCGAGGTCCCAGAGAAAGGAATACCAGCAGATCATTAAGCGTTTAAAAGGCAAATGTTGTAGGGATTCTCATCAGTGGTCTTATCAGGCAACACATTTCATTGCTCCTGAAATCCGTAGGACCGAAAAGTTTTTAGCTGCTGCTGCATCTGGAAGGTACAAACAAAATCTTTCAATCAACCATTTTGTTGCTCTCTTCAGCATCATACATCCTCTGTGTTGTGTAGACCACCATATGACGCCCTTTTAATAAGGATTTTCTAAACAATTTGCCAGTCTGAGCTTCTCCTTTGATAAAAACTGTATCTTTTCGTCTTCTACTCATCACTTTCCTTAAATGCAGTTGGATTCTGAAGACTGATTATGTAGCTGATTCAAAGGAAGCTGGGAAACTATTACCAGAGGAGCCCTATGAATGGCACAGTACTGGTCTTAGCGCTGATGGTGCAATAAACCTTGAGTCGCCAAGGAAATGGCGGCTCGTCAAGGAGCAAACAGGACACGGTGCTTTATATGGAATGCGAGTTGTTGTTTATGGTGACTGCTCCATCCCTTCTTTGGTAAGTAATATCTTACTCACATTCATACAATGAAAAAAAAATCGATCTTATACAGTTGAACACCAGAATGGTCGCATCTCTGTCAATTCGTGTGAATTCGTCCCTTAACACAGATAAAATTGACGAGGTTCCGCAAAAAAAAGAGCTGATACAGTTAAACACTAGAATGAATGTTTTTTTCTTGGTTCTTGATGTCTTTGAATGTGTTGTCTTTCTCTTGATGTCTTTGAATGTGTTGTCTTTCTCGCTAAGCAGGATACGCTAAAGCGAGCTGTGAAGGCTGGGGATGGTACGATACTAGCAACCGCACCGCCTTACACGCGTTTCTTGAATCAAAACACTCATTTCGCGTTGGTAAGCCCCGGGATGCCGCGTGATGACGTCTGGATCCAGGAGTTTATACGCCACGAGATCCCTTGTGTACTCACGGATTACCTTGTGGAGTACGTTTGCAAACCTGGATACCCACTTGACAAGCACGTGCTCTACAACACAAACTCATGGGCAGGAAGGTCATTTAAGAAGCTGCAGCTTAGTGCTGAAGGGAAAGTCGTCGCCGAACAAGAAGCTGCTGGTAACGTAAATTAGAATTAGCATTCCATCGCATCAGGGCATACATTATATGTACATATATATATATCCTTAAAATATGCAGCATAAATCACTTTTGCAACAAGTGGGAGAGATGTGAGGGATTCGAAGAGCAGGATAAGCTTCTTGAAATGGGGAATAAAAGTGTCTTGTCAAAAAGCACATGACGACTAATGTAAACTCTTCATGAATGTGGGAACAAACACGTATAACCACAATTTCTCAAACGGTGATTGCTTGTTGTCTAGTGTTAAAGCAGGAAGCAAAATTCTCATAAAATTGGATGTGAAGTATGCCTCAACCCAATGTATTTGAGGCATTTTGTTCTGAAACGTTTTCAAATGATGGATGATGTGAGGCGCCACTATTTAAACTAGTCATAATGTGGAAAATTACCTTGAAAGGCTTAGTTTCTTTTCATCACCTTTCACATAGTCTCATATCATATCCAACGCTTTACAAGACTTGCTCTTACTAGAGACCTGAGTGTAGGAGATATCTTCCCCTCTGTTATAACCTCTATCTTCTTCCATAGACTTAAAGCACATCTCTCTTCACCGTCAACATTGCTTACCCCTGCACTTGACTTGAAGCATAACCACAGGGCTGTGTTCTCATTTGAACAGACCTGAGTAGAGCGGTTCACTTGAAGCATGACTCGGTCAACTGATAAATCAAACAATCTTTGTGTAATTTGAAGCAAATTTTTTTAATGATAAGGATCAAATGTGGTGGTATCTTAGATAGAACTTTAATAAAATATTTAAACCATCATACAGTATATTAAAATAAAGAGAATCATTCGTTGAGGAGAAGTCAGACTTGGGAAAAAGAAAGTAACATAATCATACAAAAAATAGAAAACTCATACAAACTACTAACATTGTTAAAGTTTTTCATAGGACATACATCATTGTTATCTTAGAGCAACACCAGAGATGGTGATTTGGTTGACGCTAGCAGTTTGGGTAGGAATGGTGGTGGAGTCGATGTCTTGAATGGGCGAAGAGGATGAAGCAGCACCGACTCTTTCACCGAGAAACCTAGCGTAGTAGTAGTCCGGTTGGATCGGTTCAGGAACGACGATCGCCAAGCTTGTTAGCATCAGCACCAAGGTACCTGTGCTAGGTCTGATGGCCGCCTCGTCTTGAACGCAACAGAGCCCTATCTGAATGCATCTCAAGACTTCTTCTTCCTGGAGTGTTTCGTCTTGGAAGCGGGAGTCTACTAGCTGGAGGCCGTTGCCTTCCTTCCAGGTACTCCACGCCTAGGCATTAGATTTCATACATGATTAAAACAAATCGATGCATTTACATTAGAGATTGCTAGCTGAAGAATAAAAACTAGATATGATTTGGATCATCACAGTATAACACAGACTATATATGTATCGGAGTGGTCATTATACTGACAAATGATAATGGCCTTTGACCCAAGCAGGAAACAAAACAAATCAACTCTAAGCATGATCCTATTGCTTTGTTGCGTTTCTTATCCTACTTCATATATTTAAACTAAACAAGTAACCCAGTCTACTAAAGAAGTAGAGCACATAGCCCAGTTCAGATGTAATAACTATGGCCTAATCTAGAGCAACACTAGTGTATTTAGCAATCTAAGAAATCCCCTGCAGCAAGCTATCAAATCTGTAAACTTACAAAGCCGAGAAGACTCTGGCCAGGGCGTGCGGTACAGAACCTGCTGTTCTGTTGCCCTGTAATGATCTCAAGGATCATCACTCCTAGGCTAAATATGTCCGACTTCTCCGACATTATATTCGACAGGGCGTACTCCTCGGACATGTAGCCGCTGTGATGAAAGGAAAAAAAAAAGAAAAGAAAAGAAGTTGAATCATATCTGAAATTCAAAAAGACACAATATATATTGAAGACATTCCGTACTATGTTCCGGACACTTTCTGGGTCGCCGTCTCCGTCATGCCAACATCCAGAATCCTGGCCATCCCAAAATCTGAGATCTTTGACGTCATGTTCTGATCGAGGAGGATGTTGCTAGGCTTCAGGTCCCTGTGGATGATAGGGCTCGCCGTGTAGTTGTGCAGGTAAGACAAGCCTTGTGTGATTTCCCGGATGATACGGAATCTCTTTTCCCAGTTGAGTAGTCCACTCCGAGCTTCATCTACAAGCACATCATACATACACAAGGACTGAGATTAGGAACAAATTGAGATTTCAACTAGAAAAAAAAAACGAAAAAATTATTAGAAAACAGAGACCAATTACCGAAGATGTATCGGTTCAGGCTTGAGTTCTCTAGATACTCGTACACAAGGATCTTCTCCGTCCCTTCACAGCAACACCCTTGAAGCCGGACCAGGTTTCTGTGCATCACGTTCAATACGGTGGTGCGAACCTCATTTCGGAACTCCTCTGCCCCTTGAGACGATCTTTCACTCAATTTCTTTACTGCAACCACGGTTCCATTGGGCAAGATTCCCTATCTATTAAGAACAACAAAACTGGGTTTAATGGTTTATACTTTAAAGTTAAAACAAATTATCATCATATATTTGATAATTGGGATAATGGTTTATACTTTATAGTTAAACAAATTATCATCATATAGTTAAACAAACAAATTATCCACAATTTCTCAATTCACTTCAGCTAATTATGACTACTCTATTGCATTTCTCATTGAGTGTATACTTTCTCTGAATACTCTTTTTGCAGGTATATCAGATGTATCTGAAACATACGCAGCTGCGATCAAAGGAGCTTCTGCTGATGATGATGATTCCAAAGATGATCTTCTGAAAACATCGACCATGGAAGAAAAAGCGAGCACCTTCAACGATAGTCTTCGCTCTGACCAAACCACAGCTATCACAAAGATCCAGGAAGGACTTCAGTACCTATCCTATGTCGTGATATCTACTTCAATGCCCTCTGCTTGATATAACAAAGAGCTCGCGGGGTGGGTCTTCATAGAGAAAGAACCAGTGTTATCATCTAATTGGATAACTGGGGGCATGTCCCCAAATTGATACCCGTTCCACGTGTCGCCTCGATACTCCCCAATAAAAATTGCATACATTGTGATGGGGGCAACAGCAAAAGACAAATCTCGAATTTCAAACGAGTAAGACGACCCGGTTGAGGAGGGGTCATCTGGACCTGACCAGGAATGGAGGGCTTTGCCGATTCCTAGTTTCATCTCCGGCAGTAGAGTATCCGTTGGAGAATCGAAGCTCTCCCACAAATATCCGTTGGAATCCTTGACGACAAAGTTGCCATTGTCGAGAAGTTCTGTCACTATCTCAGATCTCACACCAGCTCCGCTCAGATTCGCCGACCATACTGATGTATCATCTTGATCCAACAGGACCAGTTCATTGTTGGAGAGTATGAGAGTTCCGTTGGGTCCGTTGATATGTCGATCTCTGTTCGCCACCCAAACAGAGGTTTTCATTGGGTCTTCTCTGAACCATATCCCGAGATACCAGCGCCCAACAGTCAAATTAGGCTGGAAGAAACCCATCTCAAAGACATCACGAGGAGAGACCAACATCTTCTTCTGGTTGCTTGAGCCTTGTAGTACCACTGTTTCTTGCGACGAAAGCCAATGATTAGAATACAGAATCAAAAATGACATGTAGAATCCGAAACAAGTGTAGTAACCTCTCATCTTGATTCTCTTTCCACCAAAAAAATCACGTTTTTTTTTTTTTGTTGGGATACTGAGAATCCAGAATGCAACAACAATAACAATGGTTACTACCTAAAAAAACAGTTCGCAACAAGAAAAGATTCGCCTATTATTCAACATAGATGGCCATTCCTCATCAATTTTGTAGGTTACACTTTTTTGAAGCCCATACTTTTGTTTAACTATTCCTCCTTTCATAACTCTTAAAAGTAGAAAAACCCAACTAGATAGATAGATATTAGTCACACTAGTTTTTAGTTACTATTAATGTATGGCTAACGCTTGAGTTTGGTAAACCACACATACAGCAGTTAATGTTAGAAGAAACATGGGAAAACCAATTAAGATTGTACAAAACTCTCCAATTTTTTGGCAAGATTCTTAATTCTGTGTATCAAATCTTAATTGGTTAGACCTGTGGTTTTCGTACCAAAATAATCAATTAATAGTTTTAAACTTCTTTAACTAACCTATCAGAACAAACCGAATCAAGAATCTTGCCAAAAAATTGTAGAAAATTCTCAAACTTGACCAAAAAAAAAAAGATTTGATACACAAACCTATTCTTATTTTCATGTTTTTGTTAACACAAATATCTGAAAAACATCGAGAAATAAATACCATTGCCAAGAGAGATGAACATACATACCTCAACTCAATTAACGTGCTTGAGAAAATGACTTCAAAGCCGCTGGGAGAATTCAAGTCAAGTACAACACCATATTGGGGAAATGCTGACACATGAAGTGAACAACAAACAAAGAAAGAAGATTGAGTTCGAACTAAGAGATGAAAAGTAAGAGTCTATGCTAATCAAACGGCATCACATCTACTAGATTGTTCATTTGATAGGTAAATTAATGATAGAAAAAAAATAGCTATGCTTAATGTGTTATATATTCTCTATTAATATCTCCTTATTTGCCGTATTAAAATTTTCTATGCACAGTGAAGGATACTTTGTCACAATTGATATTGAGAAAGGAATGAAAGACGGGAAAGTAAAGTCTCTCATAACTCTCTCTTATCATAAATTTTAGATACTACAATTCAAAGTAGCTTTTAAACTCACTTTCAGCTTATCGATCTCTCCTTTCAGGAAATGTCTTTCTATGAAGATGGTGAACCTGTTCTCGACGATGAACATGGTGACATTAAGGTTAGCCTCTTCCCTAAGTTTCCCTAATCCCTGATTTCACTAAATTTCAAGAAAGATAGAGAGAGAGAGAACTAACCATTATATGTTCCTTTGGCAGTTCCTAATCAAAACTGCACCACACATGCCCGTTTCCGTAGAGATGGCAACGATCTACACATGAAGCATTAGGTGAGTAAATAAATTGCATAAAAACATATATACTATTAGCTCTGTTCTATTTTCTATACTGTTAAACATTTTAAAAAAAAAAAGAAAAGAAAAATAAACAGAGTTAGAGAGATTAAAGCCATTCTCATAAGAAACAAATAAATGGTCTATGCTCTTATACAAACACTTTTTCTTGAAAGCCACATTGTTAGAACTTTGAAGGGAAAGAACAGCTTACTCTCTCAAGCTTAACGGATTGAGACAGAGCATTGAAAGCCACCTCGGATGATTTGACCATAAAGCTGGACAAAGTGAATGCATACCTTTCTGGAACAAATACAAAAGACTTTTGAGATGCTTGATGTATGACGACTATGACTTTAAAAATTATTGAAACAGAAGCTTTGTTTTTCTTGCACAAACTAAAGAATATCCTACTCGGGATGTTTCGTGTAATCTAATAACAACTTTGTTGAAGCAATCAAAACCATCGATAATGGCTTACTTAGAGCGACTCTAAATCTGGAAGCCCAAACATGAAATATATATATATATATCATCATCAGTTCCAAGTCGATTGCAACTGATTGCAACTGACAATGAAAAGAAGATTCATATCGATAATAATGAAAATCAAAGATTTATACAAAAAAGAGTGCTCTGAGATTCCATCGAAATTTCAAATCGGATCATTCCAACGAAAGGATAGCAAACAGAAATAGAAATACTACTGAGTGAGATTCGACCCATCTCACCTGTTGCAGAATTGTTTCGGCGGCTTTGTGCTTTGACGAGATCCAATTCGCCATTTTCTTCACTAACCTTTAGAAAGAGAGCAAGCTTAACACCCAAACGGCAACGTTTAATCACCCAAAGTGATCCTGAATTACAACAGTTCCATCAGAGAACACGACGAGGAAGAGGAAGAGGAAGAAGAAGAAGAAGAGGGCGAAATGTTACAGTGACTAGTCGGTGACGTAGTTTATCTCTCACTACTCTTTTTTCATTTTAAACTAATGTTTCTCAATAAAAAAGAAATACCATTTTTTCTCTATACAATAACATTTGAAAAATACATTTATAAATATTTTAAAAATCATTTTAATTACAAACATTGTTATTACAATAAAGCGTCCAAAACAATCGCTTAATACAATAGCAACAAAAAATAATAATACTTTGCTTTTTTGGTTGTTGGTTATATATTTTTTAAATACTTTAAATTTCACCTTCTGATTTTCCTCAAATATTTGCAAAACTTCTAATTCCAAAACTTCTAATACCAACGCTTTAATAATTCTAATAATAAACAACAATACTTTTAAGTTCTAATTCCAAACAATACTTCTAAGTTCTTAGGGGAAACGATCTCTTGACAAATGAGAAATCAAATCAATCACAATCCTAATCTCGATTGCATGTTTGAATACTCAAAAGGAATTGCAGAAAATGGTTCTGAAACATGCAATTTAAATGATTGATTTGAATAATCAAAGGAATTGCAGAAGATCCATCCTTTGGACTTTGGACTTCTTGGACCATCAGCACCAATCACAATCCTAATCTCGATCTCATCCGTGTCGGTTTTCTATAGAAAGGGAAGTGATAAAAAATTGTGAAAAAGATTAATTTTCGACCGTCAGTATTATATTGTTAAATGAATTTTGTTAACTTAAACACCGCTTTCTAACCATTAAATTTTTTGAAATGCATGTTTTTGTTTCTTCTCTTTTCCCAACCCTTATAAGTCTATAAAACACTTATAGTCAATAATTTTTTCTAATTTGAAAATAAAAAATATCAAATGAAGACATATATTTTAAAAACAATGTATATTTTTTTGAAGAATAATTATTATTGGTATTTTAAGAAATTATATTATAGATGATAACATTTTTTTTTATACAAACTTTTTATTTTGGTGAGAAGTTATACAAAATTTATAATTTATAAATAGTAAACTTTCAAATTATAAGATTAATATGATAAACTCTCTCTCTCTCTCTCATAAAGATAACATATTGAATTACAACATTTTGCTCCGATATAAACAATAAACTTTACAACTATAAGATTAAGTAAATTAAGTAAAAATCCATATTGGTCTTTTAATAGATTAAAGATAAAATAAAATAAAATTAGTGGGATAATGAATGTTATTATCTATCTATCTATCTATCTATATAAAGTTAGCTTTTCTCTCTTCTCATTAAGACACCTCATCCTCCACATCATTGACACATCATCACACATGTTCTAAAATTGTGACACATCATCTAATTATTTTGTTAATTTTAATTTTTTTGTTCGGTTTCATTTATTATGTTTTATGTCATTTTATCTTTAAATACTTAACATTAACATTAATAGATATAATAATCTTAGAAACTGAAAAGTCATTTCATTATAAAAGATAATGAATATATTGATTTAACGAATCTCTAATTTAATCATTTTAGTTTTATCACATTTATTTATATAATTCAACAAAACATTTATTTTTAAATAAATACATAAAAATATTAATAGTAATTTTACTCATTATAAATTTCTTTTCATATGATTAGTGAAAATAGTTTACTTTTGTTTAAATAATTAGCTATATACAGATATAATCTTTTTTTAAGAATAATCGGATTTAGATCAAGTTTTCCAAGATACGTAAACTAACTTCTCAGATCTAAATCCATTTCAGAAAGCTAAATTGTTTCAAAAATATTAAAACATTATAATGACATCATTAATCTATTATAAAATTTTATAATCTAAAATAATAAAATTTACAATATTTTGCTCCGATATAAACAATAAACTTTACAACTATAAGATTAAGTACATTAAGTAAAAATCCATATTGGTCTTTTAATAGATTAAAGATAAAAAAAATTAGTGGGATAATGAATGTTATTATTTTAGATTATAAAATTTTATAATAGATTAATGATGTCATTATAATGTTTTAAATCTATTAAACTGAAACACAATACGATCCACATATTATACAATATTTCTAATTCCAAAACTAACAAAACTTGATACACAAATAATACACTACTTCTAAATCCAACATACAATTAACTCATACAAAAAAAACTCAAACAATATATTAATTCTATATATAAAATAAAATAAACTTTCTTATAACCGTGTAAAAACCATTAAATCCGTGCATAGAGCGTATTAAATCCTAACCGCTAATTGTATGTTGAATTTAGAAGTATTATAATTTTTTCGTTGAAGGAAAAGAGAGACCAAGAAGTTTGCTAACGGGTTTCCTATGGGTTCCTTTATAATATACATATGGTTAATTAAATTATTTAGTTGATATAATTTTTCCTTATATTATTTCCTAATTTTTAAAGCTTCTCAATGTTCATTTCAGAAAGTAATATTACCTATCTAAAATATTTCATAGAAAAAATTACTGAAAAACAAACAAAAAAATCCTATAAAAGTTATAAATATCTACATATATGTTAACAACATACCATTTGTATATTAGTTTTCTTTTAGTAATTAAAATTCACAAATTAAGTGTAAATTTGCAAGTACAATATAATAAGATATATATATATATATATATATATATATATATATATATACACTACTCCATCTGTTTCAAATTAATAAATGTTTTAGAAAATGAATTATTTCAAAAAGAAGGATTTTTTTAGTTTCCTATGTATTTTATGCATTATAACAGGTAATGTTTTTTTATAATATGAGTTAAAACATTTTGTTCACCCTTAACTATAATTAACAAATAAAAAAATATAAATAAAGTATTAATATATTTAACAAAAAATAAAATATTTTTTTATTAAAAAAACATAATCTCGCGTATAGAGTGGATTAAACCAGTTTATAACGAGTTAAAATATCTTAAAATGTGGATTAAATCCTATATTTTAACTGTGTGGGTAAATTCCTTAACTATTTTGCTGAATTATAAAATTAGACTAATTGTTTCTCATTCTTATATGTTTTTCTAATTATAATACATACGTTTTAATTCTAATAATAATTTTTTGGATAAATCTACATTATAGATATTTATATAACTGAATATTTGATAAATATACATTAATTATTTTAGATAAAAAATAATATATATATATATATATATATATTAAATAATTAAATTTAATCTATTTATTGTTAATTTTCATAATTCTCATTTTAATATTTTATTTAATACTAATAAACTTTAAAAAATCTAAAATTTGTTTTTATATCTTGCATATTTTTATTTTATTTATATATATGGAACATGAGTTTAATTTATGATATAGATATGTGTTTTTATCAAAATTAGCATATATATATGTGTGTTTGACAAAATTAATATTTAATAATTCAAAAATGATTTTAAATGTAAAATGATTTTTTTTAAAGTTTATTTCATTATTTGTGAAGTAGAATTAGTATATTTTAAAATTGCGAAATCATATATCATGGTTATTATTATGAGTATCTGTAAAATTTACGAAATCATAATATTATTATTCAGCTTTGTTAATCTTGTGTTATGATTGAACAAAATTAATATATTTCCCAGTTTTTTTATATTTGTTGGGGATAATTATAATTCAACCAATCAAAATATTTTTTCTGTTTTTATCAAATTGACATGTCACATTTTCATGTCATCTTTAAAATATACTAATTTTGATTGTGAGTGTGATAGATCAGTTTTTTCACTAATTATACTTCACCGATAATAGTAAGAGAATTTCTTATTACTATAACTTTTTATTCCCTTAACTTAGCTTCTTCTTTTTTTTTTCTTTTTTTTACAAACCTAAATTTTTTTTTTGCATATATTTATAACTAGTTTTAAAGAAACGTATTTGCTACAATAATAAGTTTCTGCAAGTAAAAACAATTTTTTCTATAATCTATATTGAATTATGAAGTATGATGCTTTGGTGATGGTTTCTTTTATTTTTATATCACTTGTTCTGAGTCATATTCAAGGTAATATATCAATTTTTTTTAAAAATTTTGATTGGTTACTCAATTTTGTTTTATAAATTTTGATTTTTATCAAATGTGAAAAATGGTTTTATGATAAAGAAAAAAAAAGAAAACAAAAACGATTCAAAAACTGAAATTTATAACAATTTTCTGTATTACCAATTGTTTATTTACAAAAAAATGTATTAAATATTTTTTATGGTTGTACTTAGTGGTTTCAATTTGGATTGGTTTACTTTTTATATATGGTCGATATCAAATGATTGTAAATTTGTTTCGTGTTGTTTATCTAATATTCGGATTATAGTCGGATGTTAAAAGCATGAATCATCATTCGGTTATAAAAAAAAAAACTAATATTTGTTATTGTTGATTTAAAATTGTATTAGATGTGGAAGCTATACCGTGTAGAAGTTCAGAGCATTACATAGATACATTTTGTGGCAATGCTTCTGAATGCATTTCAAAATCAAAAGAAACACCCAGACTTTATCAATGCGACTGCTATGACAATAAGAAAAATTATGAAAGGGAGATGAAAAAGATCATTGGAAGAACACAAGACCCCCAAGGGTACCCATCCTGAGGAAATCACATAACTGCATTTGTAACCGCACTACTTGTTAAGTTAGTTTCAGATTTTGAAGATCCAAATATCCACCATATTTGGTTACAAACATTACATATACATTGATCAATATTTGGTATATGCAGCCTTTAATACCCAAATAAATCATGGATCATTATAAGATCATTTGTTGATTACTTGATTTGTATCATTTAAAATTATTATTATTATTATTATTATTATTATTATTATTATTTGTATGAATCCATGAGTTTGTCTATTTATAACATCAGTATTTACTATTTACCAAGTAGCATACATGCAGAAAAGACGTGTGAATATGACAATTGTTTTTTTTGTAATAATCTCTAATTGATGAATTTTTTCTTGTCCGCTTTAAATTCTTGACTAAAAAACTTTTTTGTTTGTTAAAGAACAAAAAAAACTTTAATATAATTTCTACTAAAAAGAAGATGGAGATGTTCTTTTGCTTTCCTTCTCTTAGGCAGCTTCTGGATCTTGGAAGAATAACCCCAACTTCATCTTTTGGTCCTGGAAAGTTAATTAATACTATAAAGTTTGTACTATTACGGAAGGTCTTCAACTATATTTCGTATAATATCTGTTTTCGTTATTATAACAATCAAATATCTCTCCGTAGTTACTACATTCAAATCCTCTCCTTGTGCAAGTACAAAACCTGATAAAATATTGATAATAATTAAATGTAATTAAAATCGATATATAGAAGAAATATCTCTCCGTAGTTTCTAGAATATTAATATTGTATATTTTTTAATTGATGACATGAAAATATGCATCCACGTTATTTTTTAATTGATAAAGTGACAATTAAGTCACCAAACGAACACGTAAATCAATTTTTTTAAATCAGCGATCAAACAAAATTTTAACTCAGTCGTAATATAAATACTATTACAGTAATTAAAAAACAAAAAATGGCTGTCAAATTCAACCGTTTAATATCGTAACTCAACTGAAAATCTTTAGCTCAGCCGTATCGTTTAATAAGTCAGCCGTCAAAGCATGATATTATAGTAATTAATCTTTCGCTACTAAATCAGCCGTAATTAGGCCGAGTTTTTCGTAAACTCAACTCATTACGGCTGATTTATGACACTTACACGAAAATCAGACGTAACAAAGCAATAACTCAGCGTCGGAGAAAGTTAATTCAGCCGTGTCGAAACAATAACTCAGCCAAATTTTGACAAATCAACCATCGGGTTATAACTCAGCCGTAACTTATGGTTGGGTTATCTCGTAAGTCAGCCGAAACAACAGACTGAGTTATACACGTAAGTCAGCCGTTAGCTCATAACTGAGCCATTTTCTTAAATCAGCCGCAACATATCATAGCTTAGCCGTCAATGCCGCTGTAGCGCTTTACAGCCGAGTTCATTAATACACGTCAGCGATTTCTGACGTAGCGGCGCGTTTTTTCTGATGTAGAATTAAAAAGTAATAGCATTATTTGTAATTACGTTTTTTCCTATAACATGTAATAAGGGCACGCTCGATATGAAAAATATAAGCAAAATATGATAGTAATAAAAAAAAATTTGTATATAACTGATCATTTCACCTAATTTATATGTTATCTGAGTAAACTTCCCTTTATAGAAAATATAAATAAGTAAACTCGTAATATTAAAAGAAACTGGAGAAA
The DNA here is from genome assembly GCA_020283515.1 of Alliaria petiolata. Lineage (NCBI taxonomy): Eukaryota > Viridiplantae > Streptophyta > Magnoliopsida > Brassicales > Brassicaceae > Alliaria > Alliaria petiolata. The sequence goes on from JAHZTW010000001.1 coordinate 156,969,801, forward strand.
ACCACAGGTCGCTACTATATCTTGCATGTAAAAGAAATAGGGCTAACGAAAAAGGAAAAAAAAATAGGTGTACCCTTTAAATACGTATATTAAATGCTAATTTTGTAAGTTGAGAACACCTAGCGAAGTGTTCTCCCAGGCACGATTATCAAGGCGCCGCGCCTCCGCTTGCTCCGACCATGGTTTCCAGCCGCCAGATCTCCGCCTCCGACGCACGCCTCCCCCTCTAATCTCCGCCTCCAACGCACGCCTCTCCTCCCGATCTCCACGTTTTTCCTTTCTCCACTGTGATGGCTAATCGAGTACGAGTTTTTCCGTTTGCTCCGGTCGGTACGCTGCGTTCTGCAGATCGGAGCTCCGACATCGCCAAGCCTCCGGTGGTGACTACCTCGCCTCAGCTAACTTGCTCCAAGCCGCCGGAGCCTCCGGATCCGCCGGATCCACCAGACTCTCCTCCCCTTCTGGTGATTCCGTTTCCTTCCATCGCCATGGATTCCGGCCTGCTGCCGATGCCAGATCCTCCTGCAACACTAAATCCACATGTCTTTCCTTCCATCCCCGGCGTTTCCTCCTCCCATGTTCCCTCTGCCACCCTCGTTTCATTCCCATGTTTGTCAGATCTACTGGATTTTCCAGCAACCTCTGCCTCTGGGTCCTTTGCGGCTTCTTCTCCGCTCGCGTCCTTGCGAGTCTTTGCTGCTGTGTGCAGATCTTTCGCAACTTTGCGAGCCCTTGCTGCTGTGTGCAGATCTTTCGCATCTTTGCGAGCCTTTACTGCTGTGTGCAGACCGTATCAGATTTGTTTTCAGATCTGCTCCGTTTTCCGATCTGAGTTTTTCTCGATCAGGTATGATGTTTACATCTTGCTTTCCTCTCCTCTAATCACTATGAATCGTGTGTACTCTAGAACTAAGATGGATTTAGGATTTGCTAGTCCCTTTTGTGGAATTTGTGAACATCTCAGCCGCTTCTCCTTTGTGGAGCTCCCAAAAGTGGTGGTATTTTACAGCGATCATGTATATCGTTGGTTTTGGCTTGGTTTGGAAATCTATAGAGAATTTTACTCCTTTATGGAGCTGTTCGATAGTTCTTTTTCTCCATTAGGTGGGAAAAGTTCTTTTGCAGAAAAGGAGTTGAGCAAGAGTTTTGATCAATCGGAAGATGAATTCATTGTCCTCTTCCAATGTCTTTTCCCTGACCGCTGTTGGGACCTCACGTTGTTTCGGTCCAAGTCCAGAGAAGACTCTCAATCATCTCCTCAGCTGCTGTTTCAAGAAGACCTTCCTCCTCGGTTGGCGCTCAAGGATACAGTCTCCTCAGATTTCTCCTTGCTACAAATGTTTTCGGACTCGAATGTCCAAATCATCTTCCTCTTGTTGGGAAAGGATTTGAACGAGATTGCAGGCTTGCAAAGCCTTGTTATTCTCTTCTTCTCCATCTATGCTTATGTTATCTTTCTTTTTGCATTATGTACTGCAGTTGTTCTAACTATTGGAGCGTTTTTAAATGTCTTTCCTCTTTGTATGGACCATTTTCAGCTTGTTTGAATGAGAAAGAATTCACTTGACCAAAAAAAAAAATGCTAATTTTGTCAAACTCACAAGTCACAACAGTTTTCAAATTTTTTTAAATATCCATTTTCGAAATATATGACAAGCTATATTATTATATATAGTTATATACACTATATTGTCCTATTACTTAGAAATCATACATTTATTTTTGATTCTGCAGTTAGATAATCGATTCAACAGAAAATTAAGATCCGATAAAAACATAAAAACAAAGTCAGTACCGGTGAGAAACACACTTTTTAAAAATTGAATTGGTCATGGGAGCTCTATATCCAAAAAGCAATAACATCTAAAAGTAGCATAGCTAAAAAATCATAGATGTTTTGTAAATAGGGTGATTTTGCCTAATAACCATATTGCGCTCCCTATTGGACAATATAGCTATGGTATTCATTATTGAAGGTAATAACCAAAATGAAAGATTCCTTCCAATTATAACCTCAATCAATTGGTGGGAGAGAAGGGGGAGAGAGTTTGGTGTGACGTTACTTTACATAATTTTTATTAATTTTCAAAATTAAACTCATGGCTACAAACTTAAGATACTTATAATTTGTTTATTCTTTTTAATTTTTTCATATCATCGTTTTTTATTTATCCAACATAACATGGACGACTCTTGTACAATGAAGATGACATGAAAATAAGTGGGAGATAAACCTTGTGATGCAACATTTTGAATACTATAAAATATTCCAAACGCATATAAAATGGTATAGTAATAGCAGATAAACAGTACAGACTCTCGAAAAAGGAAGAGAAGTTGACATCTTTTGTATGCTGTTTACAACTAAATCTGCAAGGACATAGTATAGAACCGTCCACGTATAGATGGAAATAGTATATATAGTACATGGAAGGAGACGGTGGAAAGGAGAGAGAGAGATTGGCGGTGGAGAAAGAGAGGGGACTTGTTTTTTTTATTTTAAAACCAATGGTATCCTGAAGTCACCACTTTTCTCTCCCATCCGTTCAAATGCTAGGATAGTATTGTATTTAATACATAAATTATACCAAATATTCTAATGTTATGGTCATGCGGTTAATTTATAATTTTTTGTTAGCGATTCATGCCAATTTCTCTTGTAAATATGCCGCCGCAACAAAAACTATGTTTATACAAAGCGTTAAAACTAATATTTGTCACATCTTATATAATTCAATAATCATCAAATAAATTTAATTCCTATTTAATTATATTTTCAGTCTACATAAATAATTCAAAACTAGAAATATGATAAACTTTTTTAACCATATTTGTTCCATATTTTTTATCTATTTTATTTGTTATCCTTGTGTCCTTCTAATGTATGGACACATGTTTCATACTTTCATGTATATAAAAAATGAGAAAATTTGTTTAATAACCATTAAAAAACTGAAATATACAAACTAACCAAAATCCCTTTTTTTCTCTCTCTATTTCTTCCTAACTCTTTCTAACCATTTGGTTACTTTCTTAATTTTTGTTTTTGTTTTGGTTATTAGCCAAATTGACCCCACAAAAATTAGGGATGGGCAAAATATATGTTGTATTTGATTCGATATGATATTTGCTTCGATTAGATTCGAAAAATCCGGATATCCGTAATTGCATGGAGCAAAGCAAATACTAAAACTTAATATCCTTTGAAAACAGTACAAATCACAAATATTAAAATTTTAGGAGACGGATATTCAATCCGCTCCGTTATATATATATATTTGTATATGTATATAAACGATTATATATATATTATATAATTATTATATGTATATGTAAATTTTTGTGAATTTTTATTTAATATATTAGTTATTTTAATACTGAAATTTAACAAATTAAAAATAAATTTATTTTTTATAGAAAATTCTTTCAGTTATAAGTTAAATTTTGAATTTTGTTTATTATTTTAATATTTTAATATTTTAATATTTTACTTGATAGTTTAGATAAAAAAAAATTTATAAAAAATATGCATTTTTAGTTTTTTGTTTGTAAAGGATCAAACTAAACATCCGTAAATATCCGCAAATATCCGTAAATTTTTCGGATATCCGGATTTTCTGATATCTGTATATTTCTGGAGCAAATCAAATAATAAAATTAAATATCCGGTAAAAACGGAACAAACAACAAATATTAAAAAATCACCAGATATCCGATCTGCGTCCAAAACTAACAAAAATATCTGTTAAGGTGCCATAGCCTCATCATGCACACCTTGTGTAAAGGTCTTACATAGATGAGTTGAGACTTTATTTGCAGATTCAAGATCCTACGAATAGCACACTCACAAAAATCATAAATACATAGTAAACAAAAACAAGACAAGCGAGTTCTACAAGTTCAGATTAATCAACGTGATCAAATCTTACATCTCGGCTAATCCGTACTAGCAACCCCCTCTACTCAGAACAAAGTTGATTGTTTAAGCATATATGAACTTTTTTTTATAAACCCTATCGGCTGATCCGGTTAGCCCCGTAGAAACGTATCTAGGTGCTTTAGAGTGGATTTCTTCATTGGTTCAACGGTTTAACAGATACCATAAACTCCGAATGGGCTCAGATCGAATGGGCTATGAGATCCATGAGATTTTTGGGCTACCACACTGCCTGTTACGAGTTTGGAATGCTTCCGATTAATGTCACGGGTAGCCGGATTGCCTATTACTGAACTACCAAGTAAACTGTCCGAAGCGAAACCCAAATTTCTCACATGTATGTGATTTTTGTTTCAAGTAAGGTTCAAATCAGGGGGAGTATGTTAGCACTTTCCAAACTTTCACCAATAATTTGACCACAGCCGTGTAGGCGCATATATAAACCTAAAACATTCACTATGAGTGGAGATGATTAAAGTTAAGAATTCTTCTTTAATCGAACTCGGTTAGCGTAAAGAACATTCTTTTTGCCATAATTTTTTAATATATCTATTATAACATGTAATCTTTAGATTTCAATTTCTCCATCTCAATAAAAAGGTTTTCATACGTACTTAATTTTAAAGATTAATCGATTGCATCATTTTTTTATATACATATAAAAATACGATTACAATAAAACAAATATTTTATTTATAATTGATTATTACTACAACTTTTTTTACTGGTGATTCCATTAAATTAGCTTCTTCTCTTTTTTAATTTTTTTTGCAAGCCACAGAATTGTTTTGCTCAAATCAATCTTTTGATGTTTATTTTTGATATGATCAATAATGAATTTTAAAAAAATTCATAATTAGTATAATAAATCTAAACCAAACAAAATTTTCTAAAAGTAGTAATTGATCAATCTCGTTGGCTTTATCAAATGGTATATTTAGAATGTATTGCATATATATATAACGAGAGTTAAAAAACATATTTGCCACAACAATAAATATTTGCAAGTAAAAACAAAACAAGTTTTCTATAGTATATTGAATTATGAAGTATGCTCTTTTGGTCATGGTTTCTTTTATTTTTATATCACTCCTTCCAAGTTATATTCAAGGTAATTATCAATATTTTTTTTATATTGATCACTCAAAAAAATTAAAATATTGATTTTATCAAAGTGAAAATGGTTTTGTTATAAAGAACAAAAAAGATTCCAAAATTTAATTTAGTAATATTTTTGTTTTATTACCAATTGTTTATTTACAAAAAATTTTGTTTGTATTAAATATTTTGTATGGTTGTAGTTAGTGGTTTCAATTCGTATTGCTTTACTTTTTTATTTAAATGACTTCGGTTTGGTTCTATCTCGGCTTGATTTAATTTGATTTTGGTTTTCATTTCATTGATCTAAAATGTTTAAATTTGGTTATATATGGTACGGTTGGGCTTTGTTTAGTATTTTCTTTGGTTCACACTTTTGACGTTTGAGATGCATACTTTTTATATATGGTTGATATTTGTTTTGTGTTACCAATTTTGTTGTTGTTGTCAACAGCTTTAAATTATTAGAACGGTACATAAATCCAAACGGGGAACTGAGTTTACATGTTACCATTTGTTTATCTATAAAATTTTATCTGATATTTGTTATTGTTGATATAAAATTGTATTAGATGTGGAAGCTAAAAACTCGAGGATGTGTGTAAGTGTAGAGTACTACGGAGATACATTTTGCAGCAATGCTTCTGAATGCATTTCAAAATCAAAAGAAACACCCAGTCCTTATGAATGCTACTGCGGAGACAATAAGAAAGAGTATGACAGGCATATGGAGATGCAAAAGGAACGTCAGAAGGACACAAGACCCCCATGGGTACCCACCCTGAGGAAATTACAGAAGTGCGTTTGTAACCGCATTTGTTAAGTTAATTTTGGATTTTGAAGATCGATATTTGGTTACAAACATTACATAATCTCTATAAATTAATACTCGATAAATTAATAATCATTATAAATTAATAAATTTTGCCGGTTCCAAATCGGGCCAGTGTAAAAATTAGCAAATTTCGATAAAATAATAAGATAATAATTTTTTTAGAACTCTTATGTAAAAATATGGTCCCAATAATTATATAAATTAATAATTATACATTTATGTATATATAAATAATGTAATATAATAAAATGTGATTATATTGTTGTTTCAAGTTTATAAATGTTGTTTGGGTTATCTTCCAAATTTATTGATATGATATTTTTTGAATGAACTTTACATTGTTGAAATTTTTTTTTTGTATTTTGATGAACATTAAATATTTGAACCGAAAAATATCTCTATAAATTAATAACTCTATAAATTAATAAAATATTGAAGTTCCAACATTATTAATTTATAGAGGTTTTACTGTACATGGATCAATATTTGGTATACCTTTTTTTGTTGACAACATCGCTTCTCATATAATACTAAAGCGGTTCAAACATGTTAGATTCAACTAACCAATCTGGAACCATCGTATCTACATGAGAGAAAATAAAACCTCGAGAACGTGCTCCTTTAGCTAAGGAATCCGCTCGGACGTTAAAAGAACGAGGTAAATACGTAATTGAGAACTCTGAAAATCGTGAACAAAGGAATTTATATTCCATAACTTATGCTGCATGAGTTATCTACCATTCCTCTTCCTCTAAAATCTTGATCAATTGGAGGCAGTCTGTCTGAACATGTAGCGAGGTAATCTCTGAATTGCGTACCTCTCTCATAGCCCATAAAATTGTATCCAATTCCGCATGTGTAGGTGAGAAAGCGCACCGTGCTGTAAAACAACCCACACGATAAAGAGTATTGTGCTGAAGGAGGACAAAATTTGGTATACCAAAGCCTTTAATACCCAAATAAATCATGGTTCATTAGAAGACCATTTTTGATTACTTGATTTGTATCATTCCTTTATTTTAATATTAATATTATTATTATTTATATGAAACCATGAGTTTGTCTATTTATAACATCAGTATTTGCCAAGTAGCATACATGCAGACTGTATGTATAGAGCAGAAGATCACATTTTCATCTCCAAGCATCCTCGGTTTTTTTGTAACATCAGTATTTGCCAAATAGCATACATGCAAATGATTCTTTTTTTCTTCTTTCTCGTCTTCGTCTTATTTTACTTGATTCGTATTTGTTTCTCTCAATTTCGATCCCAAAATCTATCTATTTTTGTTTTAAAATGGAACAAAATGACATGATAACGCAAGTTCCAAAACTTTCATTTGAAACCAATTATATACTTAGTAATATTATATATATATAATTGAATACTAGATAAATCTCCATTAATTATTTTAAATGCAAATATAATATATAAATATATATTAAATAATTAAAGTTAAATATCCATTTATTGTTAATATTTTAAAAATTCTCATTTTAATATTTTATTTAATATTAATAAACTTTTTAAAATCTAAATCTGTATTTATACCTTTCATATTTTTTATTTTATTTTTATATATTGAACAAGTCTTTAATTTATAGTACAGATATGTGTTTTATCAACATTAGCATATATATATATATATATATGTGTGTGTGTGTGTTTGACAAAATTAATATTTGATAATTCAAAAATTATTTTACATGTAAAATGATTTTTTTAGTTTATTTCTATTATTTGTGAAGTAGAATTAGTATTTTATTAAAAAATAGGAAATCATATATTATGGATATTATTATGAGTATCTGTAAAATTTACAAAATCATAATATTTTTATTCAACTTTGTTAATCTTGTGTTATGATTGAACAAAACTTTATATTTGTTGGGGATAATCATAGTTCAACCAATCAAAATATTTCTCTGTTTTTATCAAAATTGACATGTCACATTTTCATGTCATCTTTCAAATACACTAAGTTTGATTGTGAGTGTGACACATCACCTTTTTCACTAATTATACTTCACAAATAATAGTAAGAGGATTTATTATTACTACAACTTTTTTTACTGGTGATTCCATTAAATTAGCTTCTTTTTTTTCTTTTTTACAAGCCATAATTTGTTTTTGCTCAAATAAATTTTGTGGTGTTTATTTTTGATATGATATTAATGAATTAAAAAAAATCCATAATATGTATAATAAATTTGAATCAAACAATTTTTTTCCTATAAAGTATCAAGTGATCAATCTTGTTGGTTTTATCAAATGGATATATTTAGAACCTACTATAGTGAAGTTTGCTACTAATAAGCTAAATATTAATAATACAAGAAAATTAATTAAAGCTTAATTATAACAAACAAACATGTTAAACTCATACATAATCAAGACCAATAAATAACTTAAACTCAAGAGTCAAATAATCATTTTTATTTGTTACAAATTTCAGATAAATAAATTTTATAAAAACATTGATGTCGCAGACTAAAAAAGAAGACTACTTGAGTAGACTTCTTAAAGAAGTCTGCGCCTAATAAGTTGAGTGTCTTACAAAAAAAAAAAAAATCCACCATACCTATAAAACATCATCATGTAAAACTGATATAAAAGCAAGTACACTTACTAAAAAGAAGCGCAAAACCAAGAAAATCTTTAAAATTCATTAAAAATTTGATATTTATAAATTTGCTAAAAATGCATTTTTTTAAAGTTGAAAAAGCAGACGGCTAACGCAGTCTACTATAGTAGTCTATAAATGAAGTCTACTATAGTTAACCAACATATGAAATCTCTATTTTAGGTTACTTTTGCAATTGCCAAAAGATAGTAGATTTCATGGTGAAGTTTGCTCACTGTGAAAAGTGTACTAAAGAAGTATGCTTAAAAAGTAGGTTACTTTTGCAATTGACCAAACTTTGATTTTTTTTTTGGATTAGACTTCTTTAACTCAGTAGACTTCTCAAAGAAGTCTACTTGAAGTCTACTCCGAAAAGTAGACTACAGAGAGCTCAGTTTTGCAATTGACAACTTTGACTTTCTCGAGCAGACTTCATATGAAGTCTACTCAGAGTAGACTTTCAAACGAAGACTACAGTGGGTTAGTTTTGGGGTTGACTAAACATTAAATTAATTAATTAGTATACTTCATATCGAAGTCTGCTAAGAGAGTAGACTTCTATATGAAGTCTGCTATTTAATTAATATTTTCGTCCACCAAAAATAGCCTCGGTAGTCTCCGAAAAAGGTATGCGAAAAAGTCAGACATTGGTCAATTGCAAAACTGACCTCTTTTCTACAGACTTCAAAAGCAGACTTCGTTAAAAAAAGTCTTCGTCTTGATCAAATGCAAAACTAAGCCGTTTCAAAAGAAGTCTACGCCATTTTTTTGTTCTCAACGAAATGGTGCAGACTTCATCTTGAAGTCTACTGTGAGAAATCGGAACACGCGGCCAATTACAAAACTAACATGTGCATTGACCAAAAGACTTCTGAATAAGTCTACGACCTAAGTAGACATCCAAAAGAAGTCTGCTTTCGCGGCACAGATCATAAAATTCACGAAAATCGGCTAAAAATTACCTAGCAGTGGTCTTTAGCTTTTTCGACCGCCGAGAAATTCTATTCTAGCCACCACCAAAAAAGCCTAATCACTATGCACGACCAAATCACCGGATATGGCAATGTCTTAGAATTTCAAGTTTGGAAAAGGTAAATTAGAGAGTCTTTGGGATGAAAATGGAGAGAAAATAGAAGAATAAAAGGTTATGAGAGGAGATAAAGAGTTTAAAGTGCTTAAAATTGGTTGTAGAAGTTTTAAAACCTTTAAATTAGTTGAAAATTGTGGTTGGGTGAATTGATGATGATGATATTTTCGTGAATAAGTGAGGAGAATGAGGATTGTTTGGTCATTTAGTTTTAAAAACAAAAAAAAACAAAACCGATGGTAATTTCGTGAATAAGACGATTTGAGAACGGTAGATTTGAAAGAAAGTGGTTAATGTTGAAGAGTGTAAAATGATGGGTTACATTTGTAACTAACCAAGTGTTTTAGGTCATTTTTACAAGTAGCCCTATATTTATAACTAGTTTTAAAGAAACATATTTGCTACAACAATAAGTTTCTGCAAGTAAAAAAAAAAAACGCCTATAATCTTAAATTATGATGCTTTGATGATGGTTTCTTTTATTTTTATATCATTTGTTTCGAGTCAAATTTTTCTTTTAATTTTGATTGGTTACTCAATTTTTTTTATAACTTTTATTTTTTATCAAACGTGAAAATGGTTTTATAATAAATAGAAAAAGAAAAAAACAAAAACGATTCCAAAACTTAATTTTATAACAATTTTCTGTATTACCAATTGTTTATTTACAAAAAAAAACAAAATTTTTATTAAATATTTTATATGGTTGTACTTAGTGGATTCAATTTGGACTGGTTTACCTTTTTTTTGTTTTAAATGACTTTTGTTTTGTTCCATTTCGATTTGATTTCGGTTTAGTTTTTTACTTGGTTGATCTAAGATATTTATAACAACTGTTAAAAAAATATATTTGCTACAATAATAAGTTTCTGCAAGTAAAAAAAAAAAAAAATCTATAATCTATATTGAATTATGAAGTATGCTGCTTTGGTAAAAGTTTCTTTTATTTTAATATCACTCGTTCCAAGTCATATTCAAGGTAATATATCAATATTCTTTTAGTTTTGATTGGTTACTCGAAAAAAATTAGATATTGATTTCTATCAAACGTGAAAATGGTTTTATGACAAAGAGAAAAAACGATTCCAAAACTTATTTTTATAACAATATTTTGTATTACCAATGATTTATTTACAAAAAAAAATTTATTAAATTTTTTTTATAGTTAGTGGTTTCAATTCGGATTGGTTTACTTTTTTTTTTAAATGACTTTGGTTGGATTCCATTTCACTTTGAATTCGATTTAATTTTTTACTTGGTTGACCTAAAATATTTAAATTTGGTTAAATATGCTACATTTGGGTTTTGTTTTGTAATTTCTTTGGTTCCTACCTTTGCAGGTTGGTACACATACTTTCTGTATATGGTCGATATCAAATGATTGTAAATTTGTTTCGTGTTGTTTATCTAAATTTTTTTTTATCTAATATTTGGATGTTAGTCGGGTGTTAAAAGTGCGAATCAATCTCTTTGGTTATCAAAAACAAAAAAATCTAATATTTGTTATTATTGATATAAAATTGTATTAGATGTGGAAGATACACCGTGTGGAAGCTCGGAGCATTACATAGATACATTTTGCGGCAATACTTCTGAATGCATTTTAAAATCAAAATAAACATCCAGACTTTATCAATGCGACTGCTATGACAATAAGAAAGACTATGCTAGGGTTATGGAGATGCAAAAAGACCCCCATGAGGTACCCATCACATAGCTGCTTTTGTAACCGCACTTGTTGTTAAGTTAGTTTAGGATTTTGAAGATCAAAATATCCACGATATTTGGTTACAAACATTACATGTACATGGATCAATATTTGGTATACCGCAGCCTTTAATATCCAAATAAATCATGGATCATTATAAGATCATTGTTGATTACTTGATTTGTATCATTCCTTTATTTTAATCATAATATTATTATTATTTATAAGAAACCATGAGTTTGTCTATTTATAACATCAATATTTGTCAAGTAGCATACATGCAGAAAATACCTGTGAATATAACAAATTTTGTTTTTGTAATAATCTCTAATTGATGAATTTTTCATTGTCCGCTTTAAATTCTTGACTAAAAAACTTTTTTTGTTTGTTAAAAAACAAGAAAACTTTAGTATATTTTCTACTAAAAAGAAGAAGGAGATTTTCTTTTGCTTTACTTTTCTTAAGCAGCTTTTGGTCCTGGAAATAGGCATGAGCAAAATCAAACTGTAATCATATTTTGGACCGTAACCGTACGCTTTTAAATAATAACAGGACCGTAACCGTATATAACGGTTAAAAATTGTAACTGTTAACTGTAAAAATATATTAGTTATGGTTAAAAAAATTATTAACCGTAACCGAATAAAAACCGTTGGTTAACCGTAAGGTGAAAACTTTAACCGTAACCGTTTAAATATAATTAAATATATATAAAATTAGTTTTGTATAATTAATATTTGACAATAATTTAACCATAACTAGACCGTATTTAACCGTAACCGTTTTAACCGTAACCGTTATAACCGTGTATTAAACAATTAAGGTTACGGTTAAAAAAAAACTGTAACCATAACCGGCGGTTAAATAACCTTAACCTTAATCCCGACCCGAGATTTTTTTTCTTCTATTTTTCTTAAATTATCGATATCATTCATTTTTGTCTTTTGCATTATGTAAAGTAAAAACTCTATAAATTAATATTTGATAAATTAATAAACTATATAAATTAATAAATTTATTCGCTCCCAAGTTGTGCCGATTCAAAATATAACACAAATCGATAAGATAATAAGATAATAGTTTTTTTAACAAAACCTATGTAAATATACGGTCGCATTAATATCATAAACTAATAATTACCATAAAAAAATTCTTATACAAATGTTTTTCTTGTTGTGAATAAAGAGAAGAGAAGAAGGAATTGATGTTGATGATGTTATTCCAATGAATAAGGGGTCCTTTATATAGGAGTACAAGAGAGGGTTTTACTTGGTGACAAAGTAAAACCTAATGGGCTTATGGGCTTATAATGGACATCACATAATAGTTCATAACACTCCCCCTTGATGTTCATTATACAAAAATATTTTCTAAAGCGCATGTGATGCTGCCTCGTTAAAAACCTTACTAGGAAAACCCAATGGGAAAAACCATAGCTAAGGGAAAAAGAGTGCAGTGCGCATTAACTCCCTCTCATGAGTACATCGCTTGATATCTTTGAGATGATGCAATCCAATATGATGAAATAGCTTCTTGAAAGTAACGCCTTGGTAAATTTGTCTGTCGAATCTTCACTTGAATGAATTTGTAGCATTCTTACATCGCCATTCTTCTCCAGTGCATGAGTCTTGCTAGTGATTCGTCTTGATCATTCTCTTTGCTTCACTTGTTCTCATTAAAGTATGACAAATACTTTGGAAGGGTGATAAACTTTCATCTTTACATTTCCTTTTAAATGTCTATCATTTGTGTATTCTTTGTTGCCTCGTTAAAACCTTTCATGGAAAAACCCAGTGGGATAAAAACCAAGATAAGGAAAAAGAGTACAACCACGCGCATCATCATATTTCTCCCCTTGAAATCATCTTCTTCAAGAGATGCATTCCAATCATATACCATCTTTTGAGAATTGTTATAAGCATAACCTTAATGAATAATATCGTATAATTATCTTGTAATTTCTTAGATTACTGGACTTCTTGTCCATAACAATATTTTCACATAAAAGTTAATTTTTAAGTCTATTTGGACTTCAAGCCAAATTTCTATATTTACATACAGTTTTCTAAACTTGTATTGTACATAACATTTTATTCATGCTCTTCTTTACTGTTTTAGCTTTCTTTCTTATTATATGAAAACACATCTTTCAATCATGAAAGAAATCAATACATTGATTAACTAGCATTTTAAATATGGTACCTCGAGACCAAATATATGTGAGCATTCTTTAAGTAAAATTCTGCAAGAATCTTTTGATTTAGAGATAGTATATCTTTCCCTAAATGTTTCAATTTGGAATACTTGAAGACAATGTTGTCTTTTCAAAATCTTTCAACTTATATTAACTCTTCAAGAGTTTTGATTATATTCAAATCTAAGATTCCATTGATCCATAATCTTTTGATAAATACACATGGATATATTGGTTAACCTTATTATATTCACTTATACCTCATGAAACATATATGTCTTAACTCGATCGAATATCTTAAGTTCCCGGGAATATAATTTTGACATATTAATCCTTCGGAGATTGTATCAATTTGACATCTTTAATACTTCGGGTATTGTATCCTTCAGAGATTTTCATTTTAAGTATCATTTTCCAGTGGGTCGAGTAAGTCAAGTTCTTCTCTTATTGCCAGACTGATAAGGAACTTGAAAGTAGTTGCATCCACCACAAAAGAGTATATCTCTTCATAATCAATTTCATATTCATCATAAAATCTCATTTCTCTCCCACTGGTTTTACACTCTTAGGTGTATGGACAACTGGTCCAAATACTCATCTCTTTCCCAGAGATTATAACTCTATGACTATTGCTTCTTTATAATTTGGCCAATCATTTCTTTGTGTACACTTTACAATAGATTTCGTGATCCTCTTTCTCATTTATTATATCAACTGCTACATTGCATGCAAAAATATTATCGACGTCGATTTGCTTTTTGGTTCCATTTTAATCTACACATGACATAACTTGTTGAGATCGATCTCTTTATTATCTCAGGTACCTGAATTTCTTTCTTGTCATGTTTAATGTCTCTTCTTGAGATCATTCAAAAATCTTTGTTTCCTCGATCTGACCATTGTCAAATTCTGCTCCTTCTTATTTTCGAGGATTCTTTTATTTGGAACAAGTCTATCACGCTTCATGCGTTCTTTAGACTCACTAGCAGCTTGATATTGTCCTTCTGAGACATTAATTTTTCTTGGAGCATTTACAGCTGGTATATGTGACTTTGTCACTTTATTTGGGTCTTTAAATACGTCTGGCAACTTTGTAAATGAATTATCTTTTAGACTTTCAATTCACTTTTCGAGGATCAATGATAATTCATTCCAACTTATTTTCTTTTCCAGCTGTTTATTTTCTCCCCCTAATGTTGGAAACACTGACATATTAAAATGGCAGTCTACAAATCAAGCCTTAAATAAATCCTTCATGGATGGCTCTACATACTTAATTATCAATGGAGATTCATATCCAACATATATTCTCAACCTCATTTGAGGATCCATCTTATACCGCTGTGGTGGAGCAATGCGGATGTATATTGCACATCCAAATCCTTTAGATGGAAAAATTTAGTCTGACCCAAAACCAATTTTGATGGGAAAAACTTTTGATTACTCGTTGGCTTAATGCGAATTAATGCTTCTGGATTTTCAACATTTATCCTTATGCTTTTATCATCAAAGACTTAAGATGTGAATTCACTAGCATTACGAAATACTCTGGCAAACTTCAGGTTGTAGATGTATAACAAGAATACACACAACAATCTTGTTAAATCCAAATCTAATTTGGCTAGTGATAATCATATTATCATATTTGCCTTGTAAGTAAGCATTACATGAAACATCATTAGGAATAATCTTCAGGTCCTTCAATGAATGTGTACATTAATTATTTTTCGCATCATTCTTGAACCGTTATGGTCTAACCGGCTCATGCCAAACAATGATATAAATTAAACTTCTGGTTTAACATTTATCTCCATTATACTAATCTTTTCGTAGTACAATCTAGTAGAAATACATATAGTTTCTCCAATATACTTTTACTACCTTGGTTAATAATCATGATTTGAAGGTATTTAACTTTTCATTCCTTATTGTCTCAATTTCATTAACTTTGAAATCCCTTAAAGTTACTTTATAAATGATTCATGTAGATCATTTTGACTTTGAACATAATCTTCTAGATGTTCCACTTACTATGAATTGTGGGATTCTTTGATTTTACTTTATCAATGATTCATCAAGATCATCTTAAGTGTGAACATAATCTTCTAGATGTTCTACTTACTATTGATTGTGGGATTCATCGATTCTCCCCCTCGAGATTATGATACTTCAAGTTCATCTATCTCGAATTGAATCCCAGTCTAGAATCAATAACATATCCAACTTGGACCATATATTTTATCTTTGATTCTTTTAACTTTTGAGACAAATTTCAAATTGTATTTCCATAGGCAAATAAATATGCTCTTCGAGAGCTTTCAATAATCTTCATATTACTAGATCTTATATACACACACGTTTCTTTCATTATTAGATAAGATAAATATCTCTTATTCGTATCATCTTTATTTTCTCACTTCTGATGAGAATTTGAATTCTTGAAAGAAACTCTTTGACTTCGACCTTGACCTTAACCATATCCATATTCATATTCATATTCTCGTCTATGACCACATCAATAACTACTTACTTGGCCAAAGTTATTGGCATGGTTCTTTTCTTTCACAATATAGGATATCACATTTACTTCAGAGAATAGATCATAACTAGTTGGACGTGATTCTTGACTGTTCTCAAAATAATTCTTAAACTACTTTTCATAGTATTGTGTCTTCAGGACAACATTATTTGTCTAAAGAGTTTAGTATGCCTTCTAGCATCTCTGCATCATTTATATTCTCTTCAGATAACTTTTAACATAATTAAGGATTATTTATAGACTTCAAGTCTTGTAATCTTAGATGCAAAGACTCATAATGAGCTTTATGATACAGACTGCAAGTCTTGTAATCTTAGATGTAAAGAACTTGTGGATCTTTTACAGTCAACATATAGATGATGGTAGAAAAATAAATATTATCAAACTACATATGTATAAATAAAATATAAATAAAAGCATAATTAAAACAATTGATATAAATGACATGTACCATTTTTATTATCACTTCAGGTGATATAATTTCAAAGTATTTCTTAAATATCTTTATGTTATTGTGTCTCCAAGACAACAATACAATACTTGTGTAATGTATTCTAGCATCTCTGTATCAGTGATATTATCTCTATGTAATATCAACTTGCAGTTATATTCACTTATAGACTTCAAGTCATGTGGTCTTAGATGCAATCATCCATAATAAGTTAGGCCATATCACTTTCTGGTGATCATACCTTTCTTTTAAATTTCTTCCAAAGAACTTATGGATCTTTTAAGTACTCAAAACTTAAATATCATCAAAGATGTGATAGTACATAAATATGATATAAACAATGATAATAAGATCATATAGAATAACTCAAGCAATCATTATCATTCATTACTTTAATTCTATCATGCCATTAAACTAGGTTCACAATAAATCAACTCACAAAAAGTGATCATATTGATAAACATGTGCAAATTTCGTGATAAAGAGAACAAACAAGCATGATGCAATAGTTCTGTGCAAAATCTGGGTTTCAAGATAAACTTTTCAGTGCAAAATTCGGGTTTAACAGAAACCAGTGCATATCTAAAACTGAAATCTAAGTTTATATGTTCAAAGCAAAATTCAGATCATAAATATGTCTGTGCAAAATTCGGGTTTAACAAAAACCAGTGCAGATATAACCACATAAATTCAAGGTTAAACTATTCAGTGCAAAATTCGGATCATGTTTGTGCAAAATCGGGGTTTTATATGAAAAACGAATTTGTGCAGAAACAGTATTCAATATAATAGATCAGATTCAGTTTAAGAAATTTCGTGCAAACTATGTCCATAAACAATAATCGATTTTTCTGATCAAATTCAGTTTAAGAAATTTCGTGCAAAATATGTGCATAAGCAGTATAGACAGTATATTGAATAAAAATAGTGCAGATCTGATATTATAAATCCGTGCAAAGTTCGGATGAAAATTATTTTGTGCAAAATCCGTGCAGAATAAAAGCATCACAGAATTTACATAAAGCACACAAAAATCGACAAGTCACATTCATGATTAAGCGCAACATGTGGCTAACTCGATAACTGGATCGATATATCATATGTGACTGTGTGGATTGATATTATGAACCATGAATCGATAGATAGACATGGTTCTTAATATCGCAAAACAATAAAATATAAAAATAATAAATATGTGATTTAAATCTCTGCTGGAGAATTTATCATAATATAAATCATAAAATAAATATGTGTACTGAATCTCTGCAGGAGAATAACAATAAAATAAATATATGATTTGAATCTCTGCAGGAGATTATCATAATACTGATAAGTAATCCATTCTTATGAACCATGAATTGATAATAAACATGATTCAAAGTTGGAATATTAAACACTAAAAAAAAATTAGAATTGAATACCACTTAGCTCAGGTGGCTAGGATTTCGTGCTGATAACGTGTTGTGAATAAAGAGAAGAGAAGAAGGAATTGATGTTGATGATGTTATTCCAATGAATAAGGATCCTTTATATAGGAGTACAAGAGAGGGTTTTACTTGATGACAAAGTAAAACCTAATGGACTTATGGGCTTATAATGGACATCACATAATACTTCATAACATTTCTTAAATTATCTATATCATTCATTTTTGCCTTTTGCATTATGTGTATCTCTAGATTATTAGTATTGTTTTTAACAGAAAATATTAAATTAAAATCAACCCAAAAAAGGGCATCGGAGAAGACAGCTCCGGTGAAGTTGAACAAAATCCCGGCGAAAACAAAGAGATAGCTAGGATAATCTACACAGGAAAACCAAGAAAAAAAAAATACAGATGAAGGGAAAAGAAATCACAGCGCAGCCGCTAAACCTCCGACAGACATAAGAAACATAATCATTATCGGCACCGAGACAAGAAACAGCTCACCGGTCTGTCCGTGACCGGTAACTGAAACCGTGACTGGCGAGGATTAAGATTGCAAAGATTCTCTGGGAGGAGAAGCCAAAGCGTAACGGATCCTCACGGCCAACAAATGACGATAAGCCTTGCCGACACACAAATCTCTTTTCACTGGAGCGAGCCCAAAACCATCAATCCGTCTTTTTATAGAGGAGGAATAGATAACACAACCATTTTTATGCATATGAATTTTCCATCTTTTGTAGCAAAGCAGAATTGATTAGTTACAAAGTTCACCTTTATCGATAACTTGAGTGATGTTGCTCGATCTTATTTAGCTCGTGTACTTTGGCTAGATAGTCCATGGTTGGACACAAAAAAACCGCTGCACCCATGATTCTTTAAAGAGATTTCCACTCCTTTATCAGGTCATGACTGAGTTACAGCTTCAATTGACAAAGAAGAAGTATCTACAACCTTTTCTTCTTTCACATCCAATCCCCTTAATGGATCAAAGAAGTCAAGATCGCTACCTCTGACAGTTTTAAAGCCTGCTTTAATAGTTTAAGCGCAGAAGAAAAATATTTCTTATTATGTCAAGAACAAGATTATATTCTACGTACCAAGAGGAAAAACAGGAATCTTAATGTTTCTATATCAAAACATAAAATAAGCTACGAGCTTCTGTGCCCTTCACAAGATATATTCATGTATATAAAAAAAAAACAAGAATGCATAGCAACAGAAAAGAAAAAAAAAATATATATATATATATCATATTATCTGCCTTTACTGTAATTTCAATACATAAGATAAATCAAATATCTCTAGACAGAATTTGACCGCATTAGCAAAATAATAACACCTGTAGGGGAACTGATTTCTGCAAGAAAGTAGACCCATGCAATAACAAAAGCACACTAACAAGTGAACTAAATCTAGTCAATATATAAGTATAAACAATAAACCCAATAACTTGATAGTGTACAATCTAGTTAACTATCATCCCATATACCCACCAACTTCAAGTAATCGAAGAGAGAATCACAGAAATTGAAAACAACACTTGGTTTGGTACACAATGCCTCTTGCTCGTTAACAGAGAACGTAAACTAAAAAATAATCCTTACACGACGAAACCTTTAAATTCAGCAGCAAAAAT
The DNA here is from genome assembly GCA_020283515.1 of Alliaria petiolata. NCBI lineage: Eukaryota > Viridiplantae > Streptophyta > Magnoliopsida > Brassicales > Brassicaceae > Alliaria > Alliaria petiolata. The sequence goes on from JAHZTW010000001.1 coordinate 156,989,339, forward strand.
CACTTAACCGGGGACTTTCCAGTTATATATATCGCATTTCTCTGTCACCTTCATCGTGTAAGCATATTCTGAAACAAGTGTGATTCTATACCAAAAAATCCCAATCCAACAAGCAGGTTTTTTCACCTCGATGAAGCTGTTCGCCGAGACTTCCCTTTCACATGTACTCATACAAGAGTCTTTGGGTTCTGAGGATGTTTCAGGCTCAGGTATGAAAGCTTTCACAAGGGATTTGAGGTTAAGGTTTAAGGGTTTAGATGGTATATATGTGTGGCATGCTCTGTGTGGTGCTTGGAATGGTGTTAGGCCTGAAACCTTAGCACATTTGGAATCCAAGATTGTTCCTTTTGAGATTTCACCTGCTCTAGATGCTGCAATGACTGATCTCGCAGTCGATAGGATTGTGGAAGCCGGGATTGGTCTTGTTCACCCTTCCAAAGCTCATGAATTCTACGATTCAATGCACTCTTATCTTGCTAGTGTTGGAGTTACAGGAGCCAAGATTGATGTTTTTCAAGTAAGTTGTTACATTACTCTAACTATGTTTCTTACATTCTCTGTTTCTTCTGCACTTTTACGATTTTTTGTTTTTGTGTGTGTGGTTTCAGTTTCAGAAGAACATGGAGGAAGAGTGGAGCTTCCTAAAGCTTACTACGATGGCTTGACCAAATCCATGATTAAGAATTTCAATGGAACTGAAATCATTGCTAGTATGCAACAGTGCAATGAGTTCTTCTTCCTTGCCACAAAGCAAATCTCTATTGGCAGAGTTGGTAATAACATATATCAATTGCTTTTGCCTCTTTGTTGATTTTTTTTTCTTTACCTCTATTGTTTCCTAGAACTTTTAAAAATAAAGTTTTGTGAAATTTTGATCAGGTGATGACTTTTGGTGGCAAGACCCACATGGTGACCCACAAGGAGTGTATTGGCTACAAGGACTACACGTGATTCATTTTTCTTACAACAGTTTTTGGATGGGTCAAATGATTCAACCAGATTGGGACATGTTCCAATCAGATCATGTCTGTGCCGAGTACCACGCCGCGTCTCGAGCCATCTCTGGTGGGCCTATCTACCTCAGTGACCATCTTGGCGAAGCCTCGCATAACTTTGATCTTATCAAGAAACTCGCTTTCTTTGATGGTACCGTCCCGAGGTGTCTCCACTATGCTTTTCCCACTAGAGATTCTCTCTTCAAGAACCCTTTGTTTGACAAAGAATCAATCCTCAAGATCTTCAACTTCAACAAGGTAATCAGTTTAAAACCAAAATCAAAATGTTTAAAGATCGGGGCTTTATTAAAGTGACAAATGATTTGCTGCAGTTTGGAGGAGTGATTGGAGCATTTAACTGTCAAGGAGCTGGGTGGAGCCCAAAGGAGCATAGGTTCAAGGGATACAAAGATTGTTACAAGACAGTTTCAGGAACAGTTCATGTCTCGGACATCGAATGGGATCAAAATCCAGAAGCTGCAGGTTCTCAGGTGAGCTACGCTGGAGAGTACTTGGTCTACAAGAAGCAATCCGAGGAAATCATTTTCATGAACTCGAAATCAGACGCTATCGAGATAACCATAGAGCCCTCTTCGTTTGATCTGTTCAGTTTCGTGCCAGTCACGGAACTAGGAAGTTCAGGGCTTAGATTTGCACCTCTAGGGTTGATCAACATGTTCAACTGTGTTGGAACAGTTCAACACCCAATTTCTGATTACAAATTTGGAGAATCATTAAGCAAATTTAATATCTATTCAATTGGAATGCCTTTTTTTGGGATCTATTTGGTCTTATTTGGTATGTTATCATCAGTGTTGCTTCAGTTCAGTTATAATTATTTAAATACATCATCAATTTTTCAAAAAATAATTTTGATTTGACTCTTTTTTTTTCAGTTCACCTTCGTGTTCAAATTTTCTGGATATTAAAAAAATACAATTAAACGAAAAAATTTCTTAGGTTTTGAATCAATTTTGTAGTTTCGGTTCTATTTCAAATCACATTGGTTCGATTTGCTCAATAACCAAAATGAATTTAGAAATTAAGAACATATATATTATATCCATATGATTTTGATTATTTAGCAAGTAATTTTTAGTTGGATTTCAATAACCATGATGATTCAAATTTAAATAATTTCAAGTTTATTTTGAATTGGGTATAAATCAATATTTGGAAAAAAAATGTAAACAATAAAATAAAAATAAAAAGAAAAAGAAAGAGATAAAGAAAAAGGTATATTAGCAAAATTACTATTTTATATATTGTAGTTTACACACAAAAATATAATGGTTATTTAATAAATCATTAAAAGGATTTTGTTTATTTGATCTAATTTAACTCTTGTTAGTTGGTGTTTGTATACTATGCACATACTTCTGTCGACACTTTGTTATGAACATCCCTAAAAATTCATACATTTTTTTTTGTAACCATAGTACCTTTTTCATTTGCCCCATTTCGCTCTGCCGTCGCCATGGGTAAAGAATAAAGATGTTTAAGCACCAACCAGATCGAGAAACTATATTTGAAGATAAATCAAAAAATCTTTTGTCCGTCATGTAAGGGACATCAATTCTATGTCATTATAACAAAAAAAACATCATCTTGCAACTTATTGAACAATATAAAAATCAAAATTATAATCTAAAAGCTCCAATTTTGAAACTGATTAAGACGAAAATAACAAACTTACAGATTAGAGGAATTTAGGTAAAATGAAACGTGGTAAATCGATGGTGATGTTGATTCTTTGACCCCAAATTTTACTGATTCAAGATTTTAGATAGAATGATCTCCTCTCCATCCGAATACTAACCACCCTAATTGATTGTTAGAGACGATCTCCAAAAATGAATCCCTCTCTCTCTCTCCAAGACACTTTGTTGCTGTTGATCGATGATACTACCAAATTTGAAGGGTTTAGGTTATCAACGGGAGTGAAAGCGCAAACGATTCTTTCGCCGGATGTTTCGGTTTCACGAGGATCTTTTTTGGAATCAGTAGTTGTATTTTTTACCACGAGGCGTTGTCATTTGGTTAAATGTGAAGAGTGAAACGAGAAGTGAATGGATGATGGGTAATAGTGTCATTGCAAGTATCAAAAGTGTCTCACTTTTAAAAAGTGCATCTTTATGTAAGGTACACCAAAAAAATTTAGAGTCTTATCGGCACCTCTTCCAAAAGTTGAGGTTTTGAATTGGCCGATTTTTTCTCTGTTGAGTCATCGTCGTTAACGGAATGAGAAAGTTGACTAACGAAAAATGGGACAATGTTGTTTTTGGCCAAACGAAACAAAGTTCGTGTATAAATATTCAAATTTTTAAGAGTTCGGATATAAAAATACACAACAAAATTATCCAATGTCTTATTAGCACCTGTGCCAAAAGTTAAACCACGAATTGACCGTTTTTCCTGCTTAATCTCTATTTTTTTATTATATTTAATTTTTGAAAATCACTTATTAATTTAAACTTAAATTTGTTCTTCTCATATTGTATCAAACTACATGTACATATGCTTTCTTCTTCTTTTTTCTAAATTTAACAAAAAATGTATATACTTTCTCTTTTTGATGCTTTTTAATTTGAAAGTTAAATCTATTTTCTTTTTTTATTGGAGATATTAACTATTCTCGCTGGTTTTTGTATTTAGTTATAATAATAAATTTTTAGATGATAAAAATTAGTTATAACGTTTAATTAAGCGATAAAAATTAAAAATAGTAGTTCGATATATAAAATTAAAAATATTGGAAAAAGAAATTAAAAGAATACCCGAAAGTCCTTGGGATTCTGAACATAGCTGGCACTTCTTGAAAGTTATTCCCAATTTTTCAATTTCGTTCGGCTACATAAAAACCCCAAAATACATTCTTGTGTGTTTTGTGTTTCTCTATTTTTATATAGTAAAGAAGAAGAAAAAGAGAGACCAAACGGATATAATCGAGACACAAACAAAGAAAGAAAAGAAGAATAAAATCAATTTTCTTCTCGATTTCTTTTTGACCCATTCGAACCCTAATTTTGGGTCTAATATTCTCTCTTTCCTTTCCCAAAATTGGATTCAAAGTTGTTCCTTTTTGTCTTCCTCGTACCTCGCAGCATCGAGGGCTTTCGACATTCCCAGCGATTATGCTTGAATCCGTGAGTTTTTTGAGGTTGTTGTCTGGAGGAATTTTTCCGTTTTCTTCTCGAGCTTGCTTATAAAATTTAAATCTTTTACATAGTAGAGCTTTATCTCTAGAAGCTATGTTGATTTTGTGTTGCATTCATTCTTGGAATCGAAGAATCTAATTTGGCTAAAAGCTCCTAAAAAAATATATATACACAAGAAAAAAAGGAAAAAACAAAAAATCGTTTGGTTTGCTCCAGAAATGAAAGGATTTAGGGAATAAGATTCACAGGTGTCAGTGGTTTGTTTCGGTGGATCCAAAGGGTTTTAGCTAAACAAAATTAACATTTGTCGGTATCAAGTTTTGATTATGCTCTTTTGCAGTTTTGTTGATGAATTGTTGTGCTAAATATCATTTGCTACATTAGGAGGACGAAGGGACTTAAAAGAGCAAATCTTTCGTGCTGAGGAAGCTTCCAAAAGAAGATAATTCAGGGGGAAATCAAAGGGTTTGATCAGCTCTTGCGTTTCTGCGGGATGGATCAAATTGTTTCGGGAGAAGAAGATGTTGATGATGTTGACATTGAAGGTGGTATTAGATTCGATGATTCGAATCAACAAGTTTGGAGTGGACGTTCAAGTTTTGATGGGTCTGAAAAGACTGCTGATGATCTGATAAACCCGTTAATGGGAGACGGAAAGCGGAGAGAAAGAAACAGTCAAAGTTTGGACCTTTCGGATAGAAAATTCGACAATGTCAAGTTTAAGAAGACGAGGAAGCCTTCGAAGCCGCCGAGACCTCCGAAAGGTCCGTCATTGACTGCAAATGACCAGAAGTTGATGAGGGAAATCGCGGAGCTCGCTGTGAGAAAGCGTGCTAGGATCGAACGGATGAAAACGCTGAGAAGAATTAAAGCAGCAAACTCGTCGTCTCCCTGCAGTAGCGTTTTCGCCATGATAGTGACGGTTATATTCTTCGTCTTCCTAATCTTTCAAGGTAGAAAAAGGAAAAAAAAACACACCATTTTAAGCTTCTTTGTTCTAGTTTGCTTTTCTTTTTCTTTTTTTTTCCCTGGCTTTGCGTAGTTTATATTGCCTTCACGTAGTCTCTTTATCTTCGTGTAATGTTGGTTCTTCAGCAACCAAACACCTGTCATCTTTCTTGTTGTAGCTTTGGAGATCTCTGGTCAAATGTTCTGTTAGGTATTTCTTTTGGTTCTTCTGTTGCGCGCGTGTCCGCTTGTTAGATGACCAAAGCTTCTGGTATCTCATCAAACTCCCTTTTGCAGGGTTCTTCACAAGCAACGCAAGTTTGAATTCAGACAATTCTCCTGCGCCAACTGTTTCATCCAATAGCCGTATGGTCTCTGTTCAATTCTACAATGAGTTTGCTCCTCGCGAGAGAATCGATCCCAGCCCAACTACTTCTTTCAGGTGAGAATCCTTACTCTTTTCTTCATCACGCTGCACGGAAAACTTAGCCCCACGGGGGACCAGAGAGGACAGTTCCTAACTGAGATCACAGCAATTGATGATGTTTTTGTGTTAACTTCAGGTATAAGAGAGTTTCGGGGGCAGACAATGAAGAAGGAATTACCCGATGATGACTTCTCTTCGGCTTCTTGTAATGTAAACCATAAACAGTACTTGTGTTTTTGTTTTGTTTGTAAATTCTTGACATCACTCTCTATTGTTCCTTTTGCTCTGTTCTTGTGCTCACATGTTTGTCTCTCTGTTGCCCTGCGTGTATATATAGTCCCAACGGATGAATGTGTTCCTTTTTTTGTTTTTTGAGGTTAGGCTTTGTACAGCGACTGAGTCTTATGACCTAAACCAATGATGCTGATTGATGATGGTTAGGCTTTTCATTATCTCTGAAGAAATTGAGGCAATTGATGATTGATAATGATGATGCTAAACATCAATCTTTGATGAATATTTCTAGTTGTTGTGTTTCATGCTTTTGAGACATCATAATCTGAATCATCATAAGCCAAATAAAATTTTAGACAGGTTTGTGATACATTATGTGACTAATAAAGATCCGAGCTTTGTTTTTTTCTTCATGGTGTCAGTTTCATCAAGTTTATAAAGAAAAACTGATAAATTGATGAAGGATTTCATCGTGGCAAAAAAGAATTGAAGATTGAAAATTTTGTGTTTAGTTATTGAAAAAGACTCATCTTTCCTGATAAATTTCTCACAACAACAAAAAAAGGTCTTTGATAAATACTGAAAAAGACAGCATTACCACCAATTAGATTCTACAACGACGTTTAAAGGCCATCATACTTTTACCGACATTATGATAAAATTTGCCTAAAAATATTTTTACCGCATTCACATTTTTCTTTAAAAAAAAATAAGAAATCCAACAGAAGAAAGTAAAACCAGCAATTTCTGTTAAAAGATTTTTCATTTGATTCGCATTGGATACTTCGTATATATCAATCACTTAAAGGTCCCATCGATCGGTCCTTTTCAATTCCTCTATCATAGTTTTTTTTATTATTTTTTGGACAAAAATGTATCTTTTGGTTTGATGATGGTTCAAATTGATAACTTAAAACGGTATGAGATTTTTAGCGGTAAATTGGATCTTTTAACGGTAAATTGTAGTGATAAAGTGGTTATAATTTATAAAATTGTTGAAAACTGTAAAAAAAGAGTTATAGGTGAAAACGGTATAAAAAAAACTGAGTATAATACTGTTAGTAACATTTTTTGTACTGTTTTTATGATTGATAACTATTAAAACGATATAACTTTTATATCGCAGCTTTACGGTAAAGCTTTTGATTACCAATCTGATCCGATATAAGCCGGCCTAGACACATGAAAGAAAGACGATTTAAATTAAATTTCACCCATGTCGTAGATTTTTTTTCATATTCCAATACTATATTTTATATTTATATCATAAGAGAACTTTCATACTTTTTTCGAGGTATACGTACAACCTTAATTTTATACGAAAATGCAATGTACGTACATTTATTGCATGTTACATCCCCTTTACGCGGATCATGCATTAAAAATCAAGTCGTCGAGGCTTAATTTAAGCCAATTCATCTTCAACTTCAAGCTTTCCCATGCACCATCCATGGTCCATATATATATGCTACTCTAGTCAACTCTTTCTTTCTTTTTTTGTGCTAAAAAGTCAACTCTTCTTCATATCCTTTATTTATTTATTTGTTTTGTTCTTCCTCCTGTATTGTTGTCTTCTTCTTCTTTTTTCGTTTATTTGTTTTATATTCTAAGGTTTTATTTCTTCCTCTATATAATTGTGTTCGGGTTTTAACCATCACAAAAAAAAATTGACATCTCATGTTGACTTTACAGACTTAGTATCTGTTTAGATTTGTGTGTTTACAACAAGCAGCGGATATGTGTTGGATTTTTATGTCTTTCTAAATTGGTTGCGCAAAAAAAAAAAAAAAAAGCTGTCCTAAGAAAGTATAAAATTTAGATCTTAGTAATTTGTATTGGTCTTAATTATTAGGAGATAGATTGTACGTATTAGATTCCTAGTGCATGCGAATATCCAACTCTGACCAAATCTATATATGTCAAATTAACCTGTGTATTTTTTAACATAACACTAAAAAAAAATTGAATATTGTTAAAAAAAATTATTATTTTGTAATAATATTGTAACGAGTGTCATACGAAACCGTGACAAAATATTTAGTCATAAAAGTGTTATTATTTTGTAATAATATTGTGACCAAATCTAAGATAACAAATTTTTATCTCTAATCGTGACGTATTTGTTACTAAATTTATAGTCACACATATTATTGCCGATTTGCGACCAAATTTAGTAACTAAATTATACGATTTTTCTGACTAAACTTAAGTCACTCACAGTTACAAATATTTTGTAAGTATGTCATGACAATTAGTTACTGTTTTAGTGACCTTTGCGTTTGGTCATAGATTATGACATAGTTATTACCACTTTGTGACAAGATTAAAATCATCCCTAAATAAAAAATTAAATAAGAGTATAACATCAATCCTCAGAAAAAACCAAAAATATATAATAACTAGATAATAGAATGTAAAAATGTTATTCAGATTCATCACTAGATAATTCGATATCAGAATTTCCATCTTTAGCGTCTGATCCAATTTCTTCTACTACTTCTGGATCGTCAAGATCTTCTGGTTGGCCATATGCATATGTTAGTGTCTCAACGTGCAATGAATCAGCTTGAACAATAGAATCATCATTTTCATGTTACATTGCAGTGAAATCCAAATTTTGGTTGACCAATACTTTTCCCCTCGGTTGTATCATAATTGCTGCTTTCCAGTGTTGAGCTTTTTTCATCTGAGTCATCCGTGGATATGGAACATAACATACTTGATCTGCTTGTGAAGCCAATACAAAAGGATCGTATTTTTCATAACACCTTTTAGCATTAATATCGATAATCCCTGACCTGTTTTTTCGTATACCTTTCCCCATGGTTGAATCATACCAATCACATTTGAAGATCACGACTTTAAGATCAACTGGTCCGGGATAATGAAGCTCATAAATCTCTCTTAATGATCCATAGAAAGCAGTTTCTTCACTTGAGGCAGAAGATGTTGTACCTTTGACACAAACTCCATAATTGGCATTCTTTTTGTCTTTTCCATGGTCATATGTATGAAATACATATCCACGAGAAAAATACATTGGCCAAGAAGTAACTTTAATCATTGGACCATGAACGAGAGACATTAACCACATTGGATATGAATTATCCTTCCAAGTATCCTCCACCTGTTAAAAAAAATCCATGTATACAACACATTATAATATATCAAAGATGTATCAAAAGATTATTTTTAAAACAAAAATAAATCTTACATATTTTTTTAACCATCTTGAATATTCCCTTTCTCTAAGCTCAATTAGATTGTTTTCGCCTATCCCAGGATTAGCTGCAATCATGCTTTCATCGAATAACCTATATAAGAAAATTCAAGAAGAGTAATCTTTGTTTAAGGTAATCTTTGTTCCCCAGCTTACTCTGAATCAGTGAAGGATGTTTTAAAATAACTCTCGTAAGACTGGTTTTGATGGCTGAAGCCTTTTTAGCTGTGAATTGTGATTAGACAGATCTTTATAATAAATTTGTGACTGAAATGAAAACGCTAGTGCTTTTGTAGTGGCACTACCAGGAATGTTGCCTTATGTTATAGTTTCAAGCAGATGTATTGTTTCGATTACTTGTGGAAGTGTTTACTCTTTGATCAGCCTTATGCACTTAGAGCATCATTTTCAATGTTATTCGTCTGATATACTTTTTTCCAGAAAAAATTTAACTGGCATCCTACTATCAACAATCAAGTGGAAAGCGAGTTAAGAAGCTTGCTGCTTATCGCCTCCGAGGAATGATAAGTCATGTGAAGAAAGAAGGAGAAAAACCAGAGTGGATTTTAGTTGAAGATTGGACCAGGATGCAAGTGTATTGGGCAACACCAAAATCAAAAGCAATCAGTGAGAAGGCTAGTAAATCTCGAATGTCTGATCGCAATGGATTATGCCTTCATTCACACATATCTGGTTCACGTTCATATGCCAAAGTTCAAGATGTTTTGGTAATTTTTTTTTTTCATTGCTGATATCTAATCGTGAATGTTATTGTATTGCATCATTTTGTTTTATTGTTTTGTTTACAGGAAGCAAACAATGAAGACTATTCTTATATTGCTGTGATGAAAAAAGTAAATCAGAAGCCTGATGGAACCTATGTTGATCAACGAGCTAGAGTGGTTGCGAAACTTATGAGAAACATGTCCAAGAACGCTTGGGACAACTTGACTCTTCTGGTGAAGGGAATGTGACAGCTGGAGTTCTTGACCAACGTGAGAAAAATGAAATTTATATTAAGGTAATATTTCAAAACTTTATACTGCTTTAGGATTTTCTTATCACATCACAATTAGTAGTTTTGTTATTGATAGGAATCTATTATGAGTTTGATGTGGTCATTCAGTTTTGATTAGTCTTCGATCTTCTTGGCTGTTTGTTTTGATTATATTTCTGTTGTCTGGCTCTCTCATTAAATGGTCGCAAGTTTGTTTACATTTTTAAGATAACATTGTCAACAGCTAATTACTTTGCCCATTTTTTGTCTTTTGTTCTAGGCTGCTGGATCATCTAAACAAGGACACATCTTTGGACTTGGAGCTTTAAGCGAATTTGTTTTACCATCTGTTGATGCTCCTCCAAGTCAACCACAACCATCTGAAGAAGCAGAGATGATTGCAAATCGTCTGCAAGAATTGGAAGCTCAACTAAAACAAGGTCAGGAAGAAAATATGGAAATTCAAAAAAGACTTGAAGCTATGGAAAAAGTGTTTGAGTCTGTTGCAAATCAGAATGCTTAGAACCATCAATCGTCCACCATCTATCTAATTTAGTAATTTTAGTTTCTGTTTATCTTAAGCATTGTTTAGTTTTTATTTTATTAAGACTATTTTCTTTAAGTTCTATGTATATTAACTTTGTTTGACGCTGTTGGTTCTAGTTTTTTAAGTAATATTATTGTTTGTTTATTATATTTTATATTTGCTGTTTTATTGTATAATTATTTAATTTTAAGAAAATTTTGATTACAATTAATTAAAAATATTTGGTCACCGATTGTGACTAAATTTTAATGGTTTTCACATTCCTAAATATGTAATATTTTGTATCGATTTTGGTAAGAAAAAAGGTCACAAAACAAATAAAATTATAACAATTGTGTGATTATAATGTAGTCACTAATTGTGACGGTTTGTGACAGTATTGTGGTCACAAAGTGTGTTATTTTTGTGACTATAATTTAGTCACTAGTTATAACAAAGTTTATGACATTAGTTTTGTCATAATTTATAACGAATCGGTAACTTAAATATAGTAAGATATTGTGATAAATATGTGACAATTTTTTTATCACAATTTGTGACATAATTGTGATAATATTTTTTGTCATAAACTGTATCGTTTTTGTGATTGTTTTAATGTCGTCACAAATAGTGACAAATCGTTACTATTTTCAGTCGTCACACCATTTTCTGATGTTTTTATGACTAAAATGGATTTGTGACGTTTTTATTGTGACTTTTAAGAATTTGTGACATTACCGTTACAATATAGATTTTGTGACGAAAAATTTATATATTGTAACATAAAAATTTGTAACAATATTAAATTTTTCTTGTAGTGTAAGCTAATGAGAAATAAAATAACAGTCGATGCACCTTATTTTCATGGTATCATCACGTACAACACGGTTTTTTAGTTTCTCTAAGTCTTCATTTTTGTGAATTAATCTACTATCCACAAATATATTTTTTTGATTCTCTTAGCCATATTCGTGTTAATTCACGGCATTGACTCAGCAAACTCGAGTCTTCTGCGAGTGATGCTGTTGAATTTTTTTATGCATTGACTCTCTCATATCGTGGATCTTAAAAATCAGTGATTATCTTTTGCCTTTCTTTTCTATAATGTGTTTAATCTTTCCTTTTGTTTTCGGTAATAATAATGTCAAAATTTGGTTATATATATAAAAAAAAAAAACAGATTTGTTGTTGAAAAATATTGCCGAAGAAGAAGTAACAGAAGAAGTGAAAGTGCTTAGGTAAGTAAGATCGTGAGAGTCGATGTGACTAGTGACTATATATGTGAGTAGATGTGGTATGCAATTACTCAAGAATGATTCAATGTTGATAGCTCTATTGCATTTGAAGCACACGACGGATACAGAAATTAGAATTTTGATTGATATATATATATATAAGTTAATTTATCTTTCTTTATACTTAAGTCAGTGGCAGAGACGGCCTCGACCCTAGTTTATATTTTACTTTGTATAATCTAGGCATAGTCTTATTAATAGCTCTATAGCATTGTACGTAAAGGTACGTGTAAAATAATAGACCCAAGTGTTTTTTCTTTTTGGTTCTTGTTAAACATATTATGCCCAAGTTCGAATTTCGAACAAACTTTGTTTATTTAATTATAATGAGAAATTAAGTCTTCTTTTATAATTATATTAAATTGATGTCATTTTCTTATAATAATTAGTCCAATTATTAATATATATATTTTTATGATATAAAATAATATCTAAACTACAATAACATATGCAATGTAATTTTTTCGAGCTGTGTGTAACTTTAGTAAAATAGTAATTAATAATTATTATTTTTTTGCAGAGAAGACAAAAAGAATGAATATATATATTTACTTTTTTACTAAAAGGGGAGGTGGTCTAGTAAAAACCGACAATTAATTTTGATTTGTGGAAAAAAAAAAGAATGAATCGAAAGGATGTAATCTATAGTAAAAGAGAGTTAGTTTCTTTATGCTCCGAATTCAAATTCTTTTTAAAATGGAAGAATATTTTTTCTAAAAGCCAGTTTCATAGGAAAGATTATGAGGGAAAGAAGAATGATATGAATATTTTTACCACTTGACCAAAGTTAAAAAGTGCATAAAATAAACTTTAAGTTAAAAACAAAAAAATCCCAATCCCACGCCCACGTACACGTACACGTACACACCGCACAGCGACACCCTATAAACGTGGTCGGCGATTCATAAGCTGATAAGCATTCAATGCGATTTAAATGTCTTTATTATCATCATCCCCACATTTTCTTACACTATCAAGTTTTACCCGTTAGTTTTAATACTATTTGTTATTGTGTCGTCCCCATAGAAAAGAGATCGTGCTCAAAAGACTTGTCATTTCCGAGATTAGAAACATATATGATAATGTCTGTTCTTTAAATTTTGGAATTAGTTTGGGAAGTGCACATATAGGCCTTCACGTACCAGTTGAATTGAAGAATTCAGAGGAATGTAGCATGTCATCAGTTGAAAGATGGTGGAAATTCTGTCTGAATTTTACCTTTTCGTGGAAAAATATATTGTGAAATGTTGATGTGCAACAGTTGTTAACGTGTTAAAGAAACAATATTTTTTTCAATTTTTTAATGTGATATTTTTATGTATAGACAAAAGTGCAAAATTTGAAATTAAAGCCAAAAAAACACTACAAACAAAACAAAAATTAAAGCCAAAAGATTTTTAGAAGAATTTGGTTGAAATCAGAAATTCGATTAAAAATATGGTTCGGTTTGGTTGGGCTCCGTCTGGATTCAGATCGGTTTTGGATATTCAAATTATCTGAAACTTATGCAAAATACCCAAAATAAATTTTAGATTTTTGGGTATTTAAGTTATTTGATTAAATTTTGCATACAAATTATTTATTTTGACAAACGTAATTATAGATTTTTAGGTATTTTAATTATTTTGATCTAAACATAACTAATATGTTCGGTTTATAATTGTAATTTTATTTTGTTTATGCTAAGTTTTAATATAACTAATATTTTTAAGTAGATAATTGTATTTTATATATTTTGGATATCCATTAGATTCTCGATTTGGTTCTAGTTCAGTTTTTGTTATTTAAGTTCTTGATTTTATTTTTTTGTATTTTTATATTGTTTAATACATAATAATATATTAAAATAATTTTATTTTTTCACATACTTATTAACTTAATTCATATTTTTAATTATTGTATAATAAATTTTTTCAGCAATTATTTTGTTACCATTTACATTATTAATTATTTCTCTAAATTCAGCTAAAAATCAGAAAAACAAATCACATAAGATTTCGCGTTCCGCCAGATTTCAGAATTACCATTCACACCCATGAATTAGCTATAAGTTGTGCAAAATTAATTGGATTTAAAAAATTTGGACCACATTCGTTGGATTAGCAATTATTTTCGGACCAACAATTAATTTCTTAGATATGCTAATATTTGTAGGACAGTTTTTTCTTTTCTTTTTTGGTTTCAAGATAATATAACCTTTTTTAGTAATTTGTATGTAAGTGGACCATTTAATTTTCCTTCTCGAAAAAAGATAAAAGATTATACAAAACACAAATCAACTTGTCCTAACAGACTAACACATCAATCAATATCTATATATACTAGTCGTATGATTTCTCCATCATTAGTTTTAGCTTACTAGTCTAAAATTAAGTCCTAACCAATTAATGAAACATTCCAACTTGGAGATATAATAGTAGTTCGAAATTAAAAGAAGATATAATCATTCCAAGAGAATATTACGCAATATTAAACGGATCTCCATCAATTATTTTATTGTTTGGTAAATGTAAAAGTACGTATATGTAATTGTAATGACGTTTCAGTTTCGTTTTGCTTAAAAAATGATGAATATACACAAGTGGAACAAGACTTTGTAGTCACGCGCGTACTTATGTGTGTTAATCTCCGATTAGGCGATTATACACAAACTTTGACTCGTGTTATTTTATTTAACCCCAAAAATAATTCTGCTTAAAATTCAATAAAAAATCATCAAAAGCTTTGACTCATACTCTTTGCGATTTTTTTTTTCTTGTCTACGCAGACACGCGTACGTATACTTTTCAAATATACTATTCACATGTTCACTTGATAATCTCATTTAATGTGTAATTATGCAAGCTGTACGTTAACGATCGATGGCAAATTTTCGTAAATACTCAACACGTTTATGGGTAACTTCGTCATGGTCTTGCTATATAAATACACCCCCTTCAACTGTTATCCGACATGCAGTGTCTAAAACCAAACACAAGAAAAGCTTTCTGCATACTCACAAAAATGTCCGTTAAGATTTCAATTTTCCAATCTCTTGTATTTCTTTTCTACCGGTTTATCCTCCGGCGATATCGGAACCCTAAACCAAAATACCAAAAATGCCCTTCTTCTCTCCTCCAATCCGACCTATCACGCCACACATTGATCTTCAACGTAGAAGGAGCTCTTCTCAGATCCAACTCCCTCTTCCCTTACTTCATGCTAGTAGCATTCGAGGCCGGAGGGGTAATAAGGTCATTTATCCTCTTCATTCTCTATCCATTGATAAGCTTGATGAGCCACGAGATGGGTGTCAAAGTGATGGTAATGGTGAGCTTCTTTGGGGTCAAGAAAGATGGTTTTAGAGCGGGAAGAGGGGTTTTGCCTAAACACTTTCTAGAAGATGTCGGGCTTGAAATGTTCCAAGTTTTGAGGAAAGGAGGGAAGAGAATTGGTGTGAGTGATGATCTTCCTCAGGTTATGATCGAAGGATTCTTGAGAGATTACTTGGAGATCGAAGTTGTGGTCGGGAGAGAAATGAAGGTCGTTGGTGGTTATTACATAGGAATCATGGAGGATAAGACCAAACACGATCTTGTCTTTGATGAGTTGGTTCGTAAAGAGAGACTAAACACTGGTCGTGTTATTGGCATCACTTCCTTCAACACATCTCTTCACCGATATCTATTCTCCCAGTTTTGCCAGGTCCGTATTTTTTGATTATCTTATTTTGTACGCATTTACGTCTACATTAAATGACATTCTCTCCATTTTTTGCGTTTTCACACAACTTAAAAAGGCATGTTAAAGTTCGATTACACTTCTATAATTGTATAAGTTGACTCTTTATTATCTATATATTATAATATATATATATATATATACCTTTTTATTAGTTTTGCATAACAAATTCAAATTAATTAGGTATTTTACAATATATTGTTAAAATGACACTTACTAATAAATACAAATGTAGCATATCTTTGAAAAGGAGGGAATAATTAATAAAAGAAACATATATTCTACTAATAAATACAAATGTAAACGTATATACCAATATGAGTATGATTTCTCCATGTCATTTTTTGTGCTCGAAGGGAATGATATGATTTCTCCTGATTAGTGATTAGTAAAAGCGACATACCATATGAGTAGTTAAAGCAACAAAAAACAGATCAAGGCCTCTATCATTAAATACGAATAAGAAACGACGACATAATCTGTATGCATAGTTATTAGCCATGACAGTGAAATACAACTTGTGGTTTTGAAATTCAAATACTTAAAACTGATCTTGTTAGGTATTTTCATTCATTGTTATCATGTTATAAACTCAACTGATTCTCTTGTCCTTTTCTCTCTTAAACTATTTAAATAAAAACAGGAGATTTATTTCGTGAAGAAATCCGACAAGAGAAGCTGGCAAACCCTACCACGGAACCAATACCCTAAACCATTGATTTTTCACGATGGCCGTCTCGCAATCAAACCAACCATAATGAACACTCTTGTCTTGTTCATGTGGGGTCCATTCGCAGCCGCAGCCGCAGCAGCCAGGCTCTTCGTCGCTCTTTGCATCCCTTACTCCTTCTCACTCCCGATCCTTTGTTTCTCCGGCTGCAGACTAACCGTCAATCTCGACGACGTTTCATCCCAAAAGTTAAAAACAAGCCGACGCAAAGGTTGTCTCTTTGCGTGTAACCACAGAACTTTGTTAGACCCTCTCTATGTTGCATTCGCCTTGAAAAAGAAAAACATCAAAACCGTAACGTATAGTTTGAGTAGAGTATCGGAGTTTTTGGCTCCGATCAAGACGGTTAGACTGACCCGTGATCGGGTCAGCGACGGCCAAGCCATGGAGAGGTTGTTGACCGAAGGTGATCTGGTGGTTTGTCCTGAAGGAACCACTTGTAGAGAACCTCACTTGCTTAGGTTTAGTCCTTTGTTCACCGAGGTCAGTGACGTCATCGTTCCAGTGGCTGTGACGTCACACGTGACCTTCTTCTACGGTACAACGGCAAGTGGCCTTAAGGCATTTGACCCGCTTTTCTTTCTCATGGATCCTTATCCCACCTACACCGTCCAATTTCTCGACTCCGTCTCCGGTGTCACGTGTCAAGATCCTGATGGGAAGTTGAAGTTTGAAGTGGCTAATCATGTTCAGAGCGAGATTGGGAAGGCGTTGGATTTCGAGTGCACCAATCTCACTAGAAAAGACAAGTATTTGATCCTGGCTGGTAATAATGGCGTAGTTAATAAATATTAGATTTTTTTTTTTTTTTTAGGATTGAGTGGTTATATTTCGGTTTTTGTGTGTAAGTATGCTTCATTCATTTTTAAAAAATTATTAATTATGTCTACGTAAATGTAACTATCTTTTTCTTGGTAATGTATATCTTTATGTTTTTTTTTCTTTTTCGTCAAATTTACTATATACGATTTCAGAAATTAATCCAACACGTACGGGGTACAGACAATCCCACGAGAAAAATACTACTCCCTCTGTTTTACAAAGAGTGTCATTCTACTATTTTTCACACATATTAAGAAATTTAATAGAAAATCTATTGTATCCCTTATTAATACATTAAACAAATTTCTCTTTCTAATTAATACACTGATATAATAAGGTTAAAACTGAATTTTTGTTTACAGTTTTGTATTGAAAATACAAAACGACATTTTTTATGAAACAAAAATCAAAACTTAAAACGACATTTTTTGTGAAACGGAGGGAGTATATATTGATGGTTTACATCATCCAAGTTTTTTTATAGATAATTTTGCCTTTGCCGTCATACATTTATAAAAAAAAAAAAATGGTCCACAACGAAATAATTGTAAAAAGCTTTTATTATTTAGCAATCATTTATATTAATTCGGACACGTCAAAAGTTGTTATTTAATTTTTGTGTTGTATTGGTTGGCACATGCATCATAAATCTTTTAACGGTCTTAGCCCAAATAATGCAATAAAACGAATTATATATGCATGGTTTGGTATAACTAAATCATGAATACAAGCCCTCTATATACTTGAGTGTCATTTTAAGGTTTTGTTTTTGTTTCACAAAAAGTGTCACTTTATATTTTCAATGCAATTTTTAAAACAAAAATCCAGTTTTGACCTTACAATATTGATGTATTAATTAGAAAAAGAAATGAGTTTAATGTATTAATAAGGAGTAGAATAGGATTTTTATCATTTTTCTTAATATGTGTGAAAAAGAGTAGAATGACACTCTTTGTGAAACAGAAAGAGTATTATATATGCATGGTTTGGTATAACTGTACCTATAGTTTTTGTTTTCTTTGTCAACTGGAATCATCAGTTCCATCGACGAGACGATTTGGGATATATAAGCTAATCTCTATCTGTTGTTATCTGCGGTTTCATCTCTACATCGACGTCATGCTCGTCTTTTGGTTCCAACATCGGGTCATAATGTTTTAAATGCTTTTTTCCTTTTAGTTAGATATGTTTATTTCGAATATCAAAACATAAAATTACGGATAAAGGTGTCGGTTAGTTCGTGAAACTACAAAAATACTATATAAAATATTTCTATAGAAAAAGATGAATATTTCATGTATTGAGTTTGGTATGGCAAGTTTAGGACACATAAATTTACTGTTCAGTAATAATTGTGTAAAAGTGAAATTGAGGTTTTGGATAATTCGGATAAATTAAGTATTATTATAAAAAAATTAACCCTTGGTCAAAAAAGTATTATTAATTTTTATTTATTTATATATATGCATGCCATTGGAAACAGAAGTTTCATAGCTCTTCGAGCAATTTCAAAATGCATAGAAAACTTAAAACTGTTATCTATTTGAAACAAATTTTTTTTCTAAAAAACATTTCTTTAAGAAACAAAAAGAGTATTAGACATCAAATGAAATGATAGATACACAAAGACATAGAGAAAATGTGATATCGAAGAAGCAATATGATAAAAAGGAACACAAAATAGACATGCCAACTTCAGTTTATGCATTTTCAATCTTTCTTTGCTTTCATAGAACTCAATCAACTCATAGCAAAAAGCTTTTATAGAACTCGTAGCCAAAAATGTTACAGCAGTTTTTTTGGTTTTACATTAAAAAACAAAAAAAAAAGAATTTTAATTTAACCAAACCTTTTATAAATATGGCATATATTCGTTGCTCAAAATTAGTTATATATTCTATATATTAAAGCGTTTGACAAACAAAAAAAAAAATCTAGATATTAAAGCGTAAAGTTATTGTTTTACGTTCGGTAGGGCCTAGGGGTCTAGAAACCATGTGAGCATGTGAAGTGAAAAAAATAGAAAACTGAATATACCACCGATAAAAGAAGCTTGTCAATCGACACTTTACATTATTAAGTTTTATAATTCAGTTTTGTTAAAATATTAGTTCCCGTTTTATTATATTGTTTTCAAAAGAAAGAGAAACAATTCTACAGTACTGTTGACAAGAAAAAAAAATTATATAAACTCTTGATGAGTTAAAATATTAGTTCCCGTTTTATATAATAATTTCATTTTCTCTAAAGGAAACAATAAATTTGTACAGCAGAAATCATTTGCCTCTTTAGCCCATATGGAATTAACAGATTTAGATATGTCTGTGGCCATCACTGTCGCATTTTCTAACACAACTGTTGTTGTTGGAACTTGGAAAGTCGAAAAAAAACATGGATTGGTCAAAATAAGGAAAAGTCAAACCCACAAAAGGTAACGCAACGCACACGTGTCTTCTCTCGTTAATGGACTGGGTCGTAAGAAAAGCGTCATTTAAGTCGATAGGCCCATTGGCTGGGTCCACCGTTTTCATATCCTGATTTGGTACTTAAATTAAAAACAGTTTAAATTTAAAGGACCAAACCGCAAATTCTTGATTTTTCATTTTTTTTAGTTTTGTGGCCACAGAAACATAATAAACTCGCTAATCAGAATCCCACTACAACGATGGCTTCTCTGGCGACTTCCATAGCCCCCGGAATCGGGAGCTCCAAGATTCTTGTTTCATCGTGTTCGAAGAGTATTGGGTTTCCTGTAATCGCCGATCAAAACTCGAGATTCGTATTGTTTGCTTACAGTCACAGACCGATCCCTGTCTCTTATACACATCTAGATGTGTATAAGAGACAGCCTCAAAATGTCGATTTGGTCCTCGAAGATGTTAGGCCGTTCCTTATCGCCGACGGTGGGAACGTCGACGTTGTCTCCGTTGAAGACGGCGTGGTTTCTCTCAAGCTCCAAGGTTAGTTTTTTTTTTTTTTTAATTTCCTTTGAGTTTGGAGTTAGGGTTGTTGATTTCGTTTGAGAAGACAAGTTTGAAGCTTTTTATGGCTTTTGAGTTGTGGGAATCAGTCACTGATCAGAGTTGGGTACATCTGTTAATTTAGGTTCTCTGGATTTGAATTCTCTCTGGCTTATTTCTGTTCTCGCTGTAGTCTTTGATTATGCTCGCTTATTGCTAAAAAAAAGGTTCACTTTCACAATGATTAAGCCTTTTATCAATTAGTAGCTGTCATTTGGGAGTTGAGTGTAGCAACAGTAGTGATGAAAGAAATTGGCAATCATGTTATGTAATCGAGCTTATGTTGAATTGGTGCTGTATGTTTAGGAGCATGTACTAGCTGTCCAAGTTCTTCTACAACCATGACGATGGGAATAGAGAGGGTACTTAAGGAAAAGTTTGGAGATGCCGTGAAAGATATTCGACAAGTTTTTGATGATGAAGTTAAGCAGATAACTGTGGAGGTGAGCGAGCGAGGCTCCTTTTAAGAAACCCGCGGTTGATGTTTTCTTCCGCGCTTGCCTTTTGACTGGTTTTGTTGTTTATCAGGCAGTGAATGCTCATCTCGATATACTGAGGCCGGCGATCAAGAACTATGGCGGAAGTGTTGAAGTTTTATCAATTGAAGGTGAAGACTGCCTTGTGAAGTACGTTGGACCAGAATCGATTGGAATGGGAATACGAGCAGCGATTAAAGAAAAGTTCAAGGACATATCTAATGTAGCCTTTACAAGCTAGAAAGCATGAAGAGAGCCACTATATAATGTATGTAGAAATAAAAGCTATATATAGAGCTCTTTGTTTGAGCTAATTTCATTTTGTAATGTCCACATCAGTAGTAGTCTCCATAACTGTCTTGAGCCATCTTGCTAGGTTGATCAAGAACGGTGTGTAGACAAAGTAGCAAGTTGTTGTCCAAGTGACCAATCCCTTCACCAGAAAACAAAAGAAAAACAAAAAAAAACACTCTTTATGTATGTTGTTTTTTCCCTTGAAGAAGATTTCATGTATAAAACACTCTTTACCTGCCCGAAGATCTCTATGTTTGCTTCTGGATAATACCACAGGTGCAAGAATCTGTTAAATTCAGATTATGTCAGATCCTTTAGACTTACTTCTGTAGAAACAGGGAGATGGTTTACTTACTGCATTATGGGGATTTCAGCTAAAGGACAGGCGATGCCGAGGAGCGTGGCAATGGTAAAGCCAAGCCAAGTTCTATCCAGAGAGAACCATATGAATTCCGCTAAGGCAAATAGAACGTAAGCTTCTATGTTGTCTGAAACTCCAGCTTTGTACATCTCAGCACTTAGCTCTAAGAACAACACCAATGCTCTGTTTCATTCACAAACCATATAGAGTTCTTTCACTTCCAGCAGTCTCGAAACTTCACTACTATATACAACAAAAGAGTACTACTTCTTTCTTACAGCAGTGAAATTACGGTTTTGTCCAGGTTGCCACGTGGAGGCTTTGTAGACGTTTTTTCATCCAATAGGAGTTGCAGTAACCCTACTGTGCAGTAAAATAAGCCAAGCAAGAACGGGACCTGAAAGAAAGAAAAAAACTCATTACATGATTACAATTAGAGAATGTTTGTGCCAAGATTTCAAAGTTTTTGGTTTTCGAGATACCCAGATGTTGGTATGAAGAGGACCGATTTGAAAAGCTCCGTTTTGGTAGACCACGAGATCGACTCGTGAGTGGAGACCATCGAGGAGAGGACCCAAGAGGAAGCCTGAGCCAAAAAGCGAGAGACTTGTTGGGACGATCCAAGATTTTCCGGTACCGGTTTTGCTCTGCCTCCTCTGACTCAGGCAGAGGATTTTTCGAACCGGAGACCGGTTTGGTCCATTTGGTTTTAATAGTGTGGTGAGAGTTGCTGAAAGAGAAGAAATCGCGCAGACAAACATCTTCCAATTTTGTCCACACAAAAAAAAATTGAAGGACCTCTTTGAAGAAACAACATCTAAAATTGGGTTTAGTTCGGAGGGTTTCATATTTAGTTTTAGTTTTGTGGTAATTTTAAACAAAAAAACTAGTGATGGTATTATTAGAATAAAAATTTATTTTAATGGTATTTTTTAGAATTGTTCAATTTTTAATACAGTATATGAAACTAAATTTAAATATATAAATATCTTTTTCTTGGCATATAAATTAAAATGTATAATTAAATATTTTAAAAACGAAAATTTTATAAAAAAGGAAATTTGTTTTTTTATGATTTTTGTTTTGATGGCAAAAAAGTTTATTTAAAAAAAAAAATCTTATTAAACAAAAATTTATGTTTATAAAAAATTAGAGATTAAATAAACCCAATTCAAATAGAAACAAACTTTTTATTCGTATCTCTCTCAATTTGTAGCCAAAACCGGCTTCCCAATGCAGCGAAATTAATATGCCAAACACACACTCTTTAATCAAGTGTTTATGCACTCACAGCTCGATTCACCGCATTAGATATTAGGTAATTTGAATTTTACATAGGTTTGGATAGAAAAATGCACGGTTCAATTGTATATGTATAAAATAACACGACTGGTTTAGTTTAGGTTAAAATTGGTCTTTTTCGTCATCGAGCTCTGCTGGAATTAACGATTGACTAACACTGTTATCGTCAATTTTGATTTGCGCACCAAATAAATAGTTTGGGTGGGTAATTTGAATTTTATGCAGATTTGTGTAGAAAAATGCACTGTTTAATAATTTATGTATAAAAAGACCTGACTAATTTAGTTTAAGTTGAAATCGACCATTTTTCCTGCATTCACTCCCTTAAAGTGATCATATGTAGGCCTGGGAATTTGGTTTATTATCAGCGGATCCCGCCTCGTTTGACCCACCGCGGGGCGGATACGGGTCGAAAAAAAAATTGTTTAAAAAAAACCGGGTTTTGTAGGGCGGGTATTTTTAAAATGCGGGGCGGATGTGGGTGTTTCAAATTTATTTTGCAGGTTCGCGGGTTACCCGCCAAATTTTTTTTTTTTAAATATTAATTATTAAAAAATTTATTGACAAAATTATTAAAATTTTAAAATATTATGTAATATTTGTATAAATTCGCTAACAATTTTTTTTAATTTTAATAAGTTGTATATTTATATTTTATCATATTGAATTTTTTATTAGGTTTTTAAAAAAAATTATAAAATTTATTTTTTATTTTTATTTAAATATTAGCGGGTTACCCGCATGTATTCATAAATTCAAGCGGGGCGGGTGCGGGTCAAAAAAATTTTATTTAAAAATTTTGCGGAGCGGATCGTAGCGGATATCTACTGCGGAGCGGGTCAAGCGGAGCGGATCCGGCCAGGATTTGATCCGACCCGCAATCCAGGCCTAATCATATGGCTGAACCGGGCATGGAACATATCTAACTAATGCTTCTCCCCTCCAAGGCATGTTTCATCTATCTGCTGCATTTTGTCCCCAAAACTGGATTCGGTAATTAGTTTGACAAAATGGCTGCTCCATTGGACGGAGATGGGTGTGGCTTATTGGGTTTTCTTCAATGCAACATCCCTTGGTCAGGCCAGGTAATTAAGGCCCAAAGACGTTTCAAGTCTAAAGCAACAACAACAATAATAATTTTTTTTTTTAAAAAGTTCATTAACAAACAAAACTGTAAGGAAAATCAAAAGGATGTATCAGCCAAGGACCATAAAACCATTAAAATTTTGCTCAACCACTACACCACGACCAAATTTTTGGTAATTTAATCAAAAAAGTCAGTGAAAAATGTGGAAATTAAACTTGTGGAATCTAATCAATTCGTATAATACTTAAAAGCAGTATCACAATCTTCCCAATAAGGAAAAACTAATTTAAAATTATGCACGAAATAAAAATCATGTGGACAGATAATTATTGTGTACTAGTTCAAAAACATGGGACTACTTTCCACGTTCAAGTCTCTAACTCTGAGGAAGGACAAGGACCTCATATGATTTACGTTATTCTTCATGAAATTGTTTATTGAAGAAACGTTTCTAGTGGATGGAATTTCTACATTATTAAAAAAAAAAAAATTAGAGGGGAGAAATAAATGAGTGCTTAACCAAATTGACCGCTACTATCCTTGATTAGTATTGGTAAAGATGACACGAAAGTCTTCATCTCATTTTCAAGCACCGGTGGTTGTCTCGGAAAATTCAAAATGACAATTAAACTTAACTTTTTTTTTTGGGTTCACCAACATGAGTTATGTACATATATGGATGGTAACAAATTGACCGAACTAACACAAATCACTATATTACATGCCGTGGTTGACTCTTAAATTAGAATTTGACAAACTAATTCTATAATGTAATGTTCCCTAATTGTGTTCTCCTCGTTAAATTACATGCACCCTTTTGAAATTAATTGAAATGCTAACTTAAAGAGACAAAAGGTGAGATATTATTTATCTATTTGAGTTAGTAGCACATGGTAGTTTCTTGGTTTGGACTCCAATAAAATGTTACCTTTGCCTAGAATATTGGATCTGAATAGTGAGTTGACTCTCTTTCTTTTGTATATTTTCCAACTTTCATCAATTTAGAGAACGATATCTTCTCTCCGATTGTGTTCCTCTCATGGTACAACAATGGCGCAACAACAGCGTCCAATCCAAAGCTCTCTCTCTCCCTCTCCTATGTCTTATTCTTCAATCTCAAACCGTCCCATCTCTCTCCTCAGCCGCAATAGTCTCCTCGTCCTCCTCCTCGCCCTCTTCGTTCTCCTTGGTGTATTCTTACCGTGGACAGGATCTCCCTTATTCCCGTTTCCAAACATAAGCCCTTCTTCTTCTTCTTCTTCTTTGCCCCCTAACTGGCGCAACTACTCCCTCGCTCAAGCGGCCAAGTTCGCCGCTAAAGACGGGACTGTGATCGTCTGCGCCGTTAGCTATCCCTTCTTGCCTTTTCTCAACAACTGGTTGATTAGCGTTTCAAGACAGAAGCATCAAGACAAAGTCCTCGTGATCGCGGAGGATTATGCTACTCTGTACAAGGTTAACAAGAAGTGGCCTGGTCACGCCGTTCTCATTCCTCCAGCGCTCGATTCTCAGACCGCATTCAGTTTCGGTTCCCCGGTATAGTTTCACCTTTTTGCAATCCATATTTAATTGCGCCTCTAGCTTTAGATATCCTTAGCTTTCAGTTCATCAAATCTTGTTTAGTAACTTAATGTTTTTATGTATGTTCAACTCAAAACCAATTAGCAACGAGTGGATTGACACACCTCTGTCGGACCATACCTTTGGGTAATCCCTCCTGAGGTTTCAGTTTTGATTTTGAGCTGATCCTACAAAGAGCCATTTTGTCTTTATGATTTTGATAGAATTTGTCAATTTGAATGATTATGTATCCCCTGTGTCATTTATTTGATGATCATCGCAAAGAAGTTGTTGTAATTTAGATGAAAACGTATCTTTTAACTAATTTATTCTATTAAATTTAGGGTTTCTTCAAATTTACGTCACGGAGGCCGCAACATCTCTTGCAACTTCTAGAGCTAGGCTACAATGTTATGTACAACGATGTTGATATGGTCTGGCTGCAAGATCCGTTTCAGTATTTAGAAGGAAGCCACGACGCATACTTCACCAATGACAGGACTACAGTATGTGGAATTCACACATCTAATTAACATTTTAGAGTGTTTATATTAAATATTATTCCCGGTTTGATTTTTTGGTGCCAGATTAAGCCTTTGAATCACTCCCATGATTTACCAACTCCGGATCGAAACGGAGTGACTTAAATATGTAGCTGAACGATTTTCTTGCGCCCCACGAATGGAGCAAAGCTTCTCATGAAGACATGGATTGAGGAACTTCAATCTGGGTCTAAAGCATATGAAGGAAATGACCAGCCTGCTTTTAACTGGGCCCTTAACAAAACAGCTCATTAGGTATTGTTGAGTTCAGTGATATTAAAGCTTAAAATCTCAAAAGATTCAACCTTTTGGTGCTCTCAAACTCCTCTGATCTACTTAATAAATCGTCCATTACGGTTTTTGTTCCTATCTCAAAGGTAATTTCGCTTGTTTGAATTCATTATTCTCAACTCTTTTGTGATCTTCTCTTGTACAAGGTGGATCTCTACTTGCTTTCTCAAGCAGCATTCCCAACAGGAGGATTGTATTTCAAGAACGAGACATGGGTTAAAGAGACAAAAGGGAAACACGTCATAATCCACAACAACTACATTGTCGGTTACGACAATAAGATGAAACGCTTCCACGACTTTGGTTTATGGCTAGTCGATGATCATGCTCTTGAGTCCCCATTGGGAAAATTAGAGTAAGTTGGAATAGCGAAAAAATATTGTTCCTCTCTCTCTCCAAGTAAAATGATCCACTAAGTAAAATATTACATGTTTGTAAGGATCTTTAAATGACCAGAGGTCACTATATCTTGCATGGAAAAGAAATAGTACATTAACAACAACAAAAATAAAATACAAAAAAGCAGAAAGTACCTAAGTAAAATTCTGTTTGTATTGGGATTAGTAGGGATTAATGGTCATTAAACTTTAATCTTTAGAGAATGTGTGTAAGATATATCTCACATCGCAAGTTGGGAGTGACCTAGAGCAATATATAAGAGACTTGACTCAATCCACTTATTGCCAATTGGTTTTGAGTTGAAAGCCCATGAAACTTAACATGGTATCATAGCCCGATCCGCACACTCTCGTAAACCGGCTTAGAAAGTGGCCCATGCCCCTCGACCTGAAATTGATGGTCCGAGTAGGTATTGGGATTAGTAGAGATTAATGGACCATGAAGTATTAATCTCTAAAGAATGTGTGTAAGATATATCCCACATCGAAAGTTGAGAGGGACTTTAAGCAATATATAAGGGACTTGACTTGGGCCAATCCACTTATTGTCAATTGCTTTTGAGCTGCAAGTGCAGGAAACTTCAAGAACAATGGTGTATGTCACAAGGTACCGTTTTGTTTCATCGTTTAGATCTTCCACATATATTAAGTCAGATTCCCAGATCCATCTTCAGTTTCTCTCTACTAAAAATGGAAAACTAGAAGAAGATCATCACACAATAACACAAAAGAGAGAAACAAAACCTGAGCCAGTCTTTCATGAATTTTTTTTAGGGGATAATAACTTAGATTCTACTGATTTTCTCAACATGGTTAGAGTTTTCTGATTTAGTATACGAAGCTTCATCTTTACATAACTGCTAGAAAAGATGGCGTTCGGAAGATATGCCTTGGCTTGAACATAGACTAAAAGTGCTCTAATCTCTTTGTCTCTCTTTGGACTAATCTTCATTCTCCTTAAATACACAATAACACATCAATATAAATCTTCCATTTATTCATTGAAGAAAACTATCGACCAAACACGAATTGGTGTGGTATATTCATATCATAACACATGAACAGTAAGAACTAGCATTCTTATTGAGACTAGAACTCATAATGATACAACCATCTTCATCGATGTACCTATTTTTTAGGTCGTTGAACTTCAAAACGGGAAGCATTTGTGCTAATCCCTAATCTTACTAATTAGAGTTAGACTGACTTATATATTAAATAATCACTATATAATTTTTTGAGGTGTAACTTCAACTGATATCTCAACGATCATCTTCTCAAACCAAAAACCTTACAAACCCTTTGGTTTTCCCTCCAGTGAATCCATCTTAGCACCTATTTTGTACCGACATCATCATCAACTTAACTTACTGCCTAACCTTCCGCATAGTTATAGAGGATTTTTGACACATGGCACTCGACATTCCTTAATTGTAAAATCATCTTCGGGACTTTCCTTCCACAATGAATATGCAGTCCATGTCCTACTTCTCTAGTTCCACCTTTACTAAACCTATTTCTATTTTTGATACCAATTTTCAGGTTTTACAAACTCATATTCAATCCAACTCACCTTTAATATGATATTTACTGGCGAATCTACATGACTTATATAGTAAATAATCACTATCTAATTTTTCGAGGTGTAACTTCAACTGATATCTCAATGATCATCTTCTCAAAACAAAAACCTTACAAACCCTTTGGTTTTCCCTCCAGTGAATCCATCTTAGCACCTATTTTGTACTGACATCATCATCAACTTAACTTACTGCCTAACCTTCCGCATAGTTATAGAGGATTTCCGACACATGGCACTCGGCATTCCTTAATTGTAAAATCATCTTCGGACTTTCCTTCCACAATGAATATGCAGTCCATGTCTTACTTCTCTAGGTCCATCTTTGCTGAACCTATTTTTATTTTTGATACCAATTTTCAGATTTTACAAACTCATATTCAATCTAACTCACCTTTAATATGATATTCACTGGCGAATCTACATATTATTTTCACCTAAAGTAAACATTAAAATTATTAAAACAATGAGACATAAATAATAAATCAAGAGGCTCATCATCAAAAAATTTAAATCAAAAATATTCATTAAAAAAAAAAAATTCATAGGTGGCAAATGCTCTTCCGAAATCTATATATATTCTACTTGTAATGATGAGGTTGTCCGCTTTAGACCAAGTAGATAAACTCACATGTATTTATTTTTGAGTTTCTTGTTAAAATGAATTATACTAATTGTTAAAAAAAAAAAAATCATAGGTGGCAGACTAATTTCTGATCTGTGTTGTAAGCAAAATAAGATTCAAGATGTAATGCTCTTGACATTATTCGAATCATAAATAGGTTTGTGTAGAGACAGAAGAACAGTGATATGCAATGAATTCTAGTTTTCCAAAACCCGCCACTCGCCACACACACCCCAAACTAAACTGAAAAACCAGTGCCTTGGCTTATGTATGTATGGAAGCAAAAACTTGAGTTAGTTGAGACATATAATCAGCATAATATGTTGTCAAAAGTGATCTGTAATTGATAAGTGTATCGCAGTTTGCAAATACAATTAATATAGATCTGTAATTGATAATTTTGTATTAATGGAAAAAAATTGATGTAAAATAGCCAAATATGTAGTAGGTGGATTCAAAGAAACGTAATCTAACATTTTTTTTCTTCATCAAATCGTAATCTAACCATTTAGCGACATGAGGAATTACCAAAACTTGTGGAGTCTAATCAAATTCAGATTAAAAACACAAAATATTATCACAATTGTTCGAGACGATTCAGTTTGAAAATTTTGCCCAACCTTGTGTTTATTTCTCTCATTAAATACGTGTACCCTTTAAACACGTAAATTAAAATGCTAGTTTTATCAAACTCAAAACAGTTTTCGAAATATTAGACAACAAAGGTTCAGAAAAAGAAAAGAAATATTAGACAACTATATAAGGTATCCAAATATTATAATATATGTTACATATACACACTATAGTGTCATACTATTACCTAGTTGTAGTATATAAGGAATCCAATATGCTCCCCTTAATCATTTGATATTTTAAGATTTCTTCTAAAAAATTTAAAATAATTTCCCCACATTCAAATTTGATAAATTAGAACCTACAAACTCGTATCCAGCTTTGTTCCTCTCCTGCGACAACAATGGTGCAGCAACAGCTTTTTTCTTCCTCCCCTCTTTCTTATTCTTCAATCTCAAAACGTCCCATCTCCATCCTCAGCCGCAACGGTTTCCTCCTCCTTCTCGCTCTCCTCGTTCTCGTTGGTGTATTCTTACCTCTGGCAGGATCTCCCTTATTCCCGTTTCCAAACAGAAGCTCTCCTCCTTCTTCTCCTTCTTCTTCTTCTTTGCACTCCAAATGGTGCGACTACTCCCTCGCTCACGCCGCCAAGTTCGCCGCTAAGAATGACACTTTGATCGTCTGCACCGTGAGCTCTCCCTTCTTACCTTTTCTCAACAACTGGTTGATTAGCGTTTCTAGACAGAAGCGTCAAGACAATGTTCTCGTGATCGCTGAGGATTACACTACTCTGTACAAAGTCAACGAGAAGTGGCCTGACCACGCCGTTCTCATTCCTCCGGCCCTTGATTCTCAAACCGCACACGATTTCGGTTCCCAGGTATATATATTTTTTCACCTTTAAAATCCAAATTCTTCTCTAGCTTGAGATATCCTTAGCTTTCACTTCATAAATCTTGTGTGAAAATGGCTTCCCTATGACCTTTGATGTTGTTAACCGAATGTCACTCTAATACCATGTTAAGTTTCATGAAATATCAAATCAAAACCCAATAAGTGGATTAGCGCACTGGCATTTTTATATACTAATGTTGGTCCATTTACATTTTCCATCAAGGATCCTAACAAAAAGAGTAAACTCAAATCTTTTGTTTTTAGTTCATTGTATATATATATATACACTATACGTTATGTTTTTTATATCAATTTTTTTTTTTTGGGTCTAAATGTTAAGATGTTTTTTTATATCATGATTTTATAGTAATTTTTTTCTTCTTATGTCGATCTAATTTGAATGATTTTTTTATACCTTGTTTCACCTTTTGTCTCTATCTTGAGATATCCTTTGCTTCAACTAATTGATCAGATCCGATTTAGGGTTTCTTCAATTTAACATCTCGGAGGCCGCAACATCTCTTGCAAATCTTGGAGCTAGGCTACAATGTGATGTACAACGATGTAGATATGGTCTGGTTGCAAGATCCGTTTCCGTATTTGGAGGGCAGCCATGACGTGTACTTCACGGATGACAAGACAGCCGTATGCGAATTCCACACATCTCCTTGGACATGTCTGCATGCAACTTCTTGCGTCTTAATCAGAGTGTTTTATAATCTTATTACCCTCGTGGTTGATTTTGGTGACAGGTTAAACCTTTGAATCACTCTCATGCTTTACCACCTCCTGGTCGAAAAGGAATGAGTAATATATGTAGCTGCACGATTTTCTTGCGCCCTACTAATGGCTCCAAGCTTCTCATGAAGAAATGGATTGAGAAACTTCAAGCACAACCTTGGTCCAAAGCAAAGAAAGGAAATGATCAGCCAGCTTTTAACTGGGCACTTAAAAAAACAGCTAATCAGGTATGTCGTTGCTTCAAGTCCAAGTTCCACATTCAGCTTCTGTAAAATTTGTCAAAAGCTTTGATTAGTTACGCTGAGATTCTTCTGTATCTCTAGGAATGTTCCATCACGATTTTGTATCAATCTCAATGGTAATTTCACTTGTTTGAACTCTTTTGTGATATTACGTTCTGCAAGGTGGATGTCTACTTGCTTTCCCAAGCAACTTTCCCAACAGGAGGATTGTACTTCAGGAACAAGACATGGGTTAAAGAGACAAAGGGGAAACATGTCATAATCCACAATAACTACATTCTCGGTTTCGACAACAAGATGAAACGTTTCCGCAACTTTGGTCTATGGCTAGTCGATGATCATGCTCCTGAGTCTCCACTGGGAAAATTGCAGTAAATGAGATTTTCGTGGCTGGCTAATTTTGGTCTTTGTTGTAAACAAAATGAGATGCGAGATGAATGTCTTGGCATAGATAGATTTCTCTAGAGATAGACGAAGAGTGAATCCTATTTTTCATATTTATCTCCTTCATCGTGTAGTTCATCAGGTATGTTTTTGCTTCTTCCAAGTTCCACAATAATACATTTTGTCACAAGTTTTTTATCACCCAATTATTGGGTTTAATAAGTTTATAGTCTATATTTCCTATGATACACATGATCTTTTCTCGCAACCAAAATAATTATCCATATTTTAATACAAAAACTAGATGATTTCCTGCACCATATGGTGCGAAATAAACTATATTTAGTAATTTGGTGAAGTTTATTGCAGAATATTTATATGTTTATGATGTAATTCGATTTAACTATATAATAAAGGGGTTATTGGGAAAAGAACTTTAAAGGATTGTTAGAATTTTCAAATTCCATTGTTATTGGTTGATGTATTCTGACATTTTTATTAAAATCTAGTGTTATTAGTTTGATGATTTTTAAAATCTATACAAAATCTATTGTTATTCAAAAAGTTTGAGTTTTAAGGATTTTATAATTCCATTAAAATCTTTGTTATTGGAACATGTATTTTAAACAAAACTTTCAAAATACTACATATATCCTTAAGATTCTCAAAATCAATTACAGTCAAATAATTTTATAGATTTTCAAAATATTCAAACTCTCTCCAAATCTAACAAAACTCTTTAACTCTTTAGAAATATTTAGGGGGAGGTTAGTGGGAGTAGGATTTATAGAGAGTTATGATGATTTTAAGAGTTGAGAGATTTGTTAAATTTGTAAAGAGTTTGTTAGATTTATAGAGAGTTATGTGTATTTTGAAAATCTATCAAAAAAAATTTCTATAATGATTTTGAGAATCCAATGGATATAGATAGTATTTTGAAAGTTTTTTTTTATGAGTTAAATTGTTAACAATTTATGTCCAATAACAAAGATTCTAACATATTGATAGAATCATTAAAAACAAAACTTTTTGAATAACAATGGATTTTGAAAATCTTCACACCAATAACAGTGGATTTTAGTAAGAATGTCAGAATTCATCTACCAATAACAATGAAATCTCAAAATTTTAACAATCATTATAAATCTCTCTATCAATAATATGTTTATGATGTAATTCGATTTAACTATACAATCAGTCATTGTTGATTCAGGCCACATTCAAGAAGAAGATCCCATTCTTATTATAATATATCAATTTGCATTGCATGAACACGTTTTCCAGATCAAATTCAAACATGTAACTCAGAAATTGGCTGAAGATCAACAAAGCATTATGGTTTCAGGATACGGAAAAACAAGAAAACAGGGGCTTGATGTTTTTTTATTAGGATCAATCATAGTTTCAATTGTCTGAGAACCAGGACAGATGTTTTCTGCATAATTCATGTACAGTTAAAACACATCTTGATCGATTCGACAAGGAAACTAAACACAAGACTCCCATTCATTATTATTAGCAGAGATTCGACCTTGAGACCGAAATGATAACCGCCATTCTTGAGCTGCTCTCTTTATTCCTAAGACGGTGAAAGCAAATCACCAGTCATCTTCTCTGCTTTTTCCCCACGCTCACCTGAAATGTTTTATTGACATTTACAAACATTTTAAGGCAAAGCCAAAGATTGTATCTTTCTTATGTAAAAGAAAAGGTTTTCGAAGATTTTTTACCTGTCCGAACCCTTATGACATCTGAGACAGGCAAAACTGTATATAACCAAACAAGAAACAATCACAAAGTGAGTAATTTCATTCTGCAATTTCGATGTATGAATCTAATCTGATAGTGAAAAGAGTACCAAAAATCTTGCCATCACCAATCTCTCCTGTCCTTGCTCCATCGATTATGGTGTTGATTACAGATTCCACCTGCAACAAGAAAAAAAAAAAGAAGTAATGGTTGTCGGAACTCAAATTTCGCTTTAAAAAGTTTTGGTTTCTTTAATCATATACACGTACTTGGTCTTTCTTAACAACGATTTCCATTTTAACTTTAGCAACAAACTTGTCTTCAGAGAACTCAGACCCTGCAGATTCATCAAAAAAAAAACAAAAACAAATCCATGAACACATTTTGACAGTAAGAAGAATCTGTGAGAGCCTGTTCTTGAATTCAACAACTTACCACCATGTCTCTCCGTGGATCCACCTTGTGCACCAAACCCTCGGACATCAGAAACGGTAACACCTCGAATCCCGATTTTCAATAAAGCCTCCAAATTATGAAACAGAGAAAGTCAAGATTTAGTAGAAATTTTTTTTCACAAGTTTGTACTACTCGCATGTATGTTAAAAGAAGTTAACAAGAATATCTCCAATTAGTGTGAGACTCTAAATCGTTCAATCCAAAATTCACATATCAAACACTAGAGAAAGAAGATTTGACCAGCCCTATCGAGTTCAGTTACATATATATATATGTTTTGATCATCGCATGCATCACGAATTTCTTCAAGCTTTGCAAAACACCACGAAACTTTCAATCTCATGCCAAAGTTTGACACTTCTTTTATGCATACAAATAACGAAAAGCAAAGTTCAAATCTTTTCACATCTCGAAGTTGAGAGAAGACGGAAAATCCTTACCGATGAAACATGCTGGATTCTCCATGGCCTTTTTTTTAAATTCATACATGAAAGCGTAGAAATGAGTTAGTTTTGGTCGTCTCACTTAGAAAAGCAAGCAACATTGACACAATTATGAAGTTTCTCAGATATACAACAACGATTGATCTATATACACTTTTGGAATCCATGTTTACAACAAAACAAATGGAACCACGAGATTAAGAAGCCTTTACCTGACAATTGCTTCCACCTTGTAAAATTTCGAGTCTGGAATGTAATCTACAAAAAAAGCGAAAAGAGAATGCTATCAACACACCTAAAAAAAAGAGACGCAATTGAGCGAAGAAAGCTCAGAGACCCACCATCAATTGAGCTTTGGGCTCTAACGAGAGGGGGAAAACGAGTGTTAGTCGGTGATTTTGCGACCAAATCGATGCAAGACGGCCGGGAATGTCGGAATCCGGAACAAATCGAAATGCAATCAGAGAAAGAAATGTTCTTTCGATCGGAATAGAAACGGAGAGGAGTTACTGAGATGGGTTTCGCCATTGAAGCCGCCATGATTGTTGAGACTTGAGAGTGATAATAGTTCGAGAGTTTTCTCCTTACCAACTGATTTCGACCATCGAAATTGAAAATAAGCGGAGGAATAATGGAAAACTTCGAAGTTGACGACGAGTACGGTTTAGCTGATATCGGTTTTGTATAGAAATAGTCCCCGGTTTATACCGGTTTGGTGAATCGAATCCCTTTTTCTTTTTGTCTCAGCGAATTTTCGATCTCTTCGCAAACCCAAATTTCTCCGGTGAGGTGAAAAAGATGGCTGGTGAAGATTTCATATACAGAATCAGTACGGATCAAGAATGGGAAGAGTTTCAGAAGAATGGATCTTCTTTTGGTGGCGAGCTCGATAAATCAACTGGTTGTTTTCATCTCAGCAAACTCGATCAGGTCTCTCTTTGAATCTCTCTGCGATTTCTCAGAAATATCTCGACTTTTCCATCTGGGTCCTCTCACTGGATCTCGAATTTTTGCCCTATGATTGACCAATTTTCTCTTAGCTTGTGAAAGAATGAAAAAAATCAATACTTTTAAGCAGATGTTTGCTGCCTTCTGATGATGAAATCGCTTTCTCCGATTTTTAGGTGCAAATGACATTGCAGAACTTTTTCTTGAATGCTAAAGATGATCTTTACCTTCTTCAAATCGACCCTAAGAAGGTTTGTTCATGATGTTGACTCTATCTTTGGTGAGTGGTTGGTCTATTAAACGTTAGTTTCTGGTGTGGTTAGCTCCACGTTTTAAGTAGATGAGCAATTAAAAAAAATGGAGTATGAAGTCAAAGCAAGAAACTTGTGCTTCGATGGTCTTAGGATGGAGATTGATGTGAAACTTCTTATAAATGTCATTGGAATCCTGAAGCAGAACTTATGCTTCCATGATGTTTCGGATTCGTATGGTGTACAGTTTTGGGCCTGAGAAGAGGATGAGCCAAATAGTCTATAATCGCCTGAAACAAACATTGTTTTTGTTCATGTGTAATTGCAGCTTGGAGATGGATTGATCTATGAAGCTGTGGATGATGTGAATAGCTTTCCTCACTTCTATGGTCCACAAAAAACCTTTCTTCCTCTTCCTCTAGATTCTGTCGTCAGAGCTGAGAAGCTAACATTCATCAATGGCAATTTCACCTGCAGCTTCTTGACTTGATGAGTGATGATGATCCCTTTCACACTCCATATGATCAGTTCACTGTTTATGTATGCTTTGTAACATTTGGTAATAGAGTAATTGAAAAGTTTCTCTTTTTTTTTTTTCTAATTCACCAAACAAAAACAGAGAAAAGTATTATTACAATGCAAGATTAAGATCTAAACCATTCTCTTCTCTTATCTCCTTGTCTGTTTCTTCTTCTTCTTCTTCTTCTTCTTCTTCTTCTTCCTTCTCCTCCTCTTGATTCTGCGTGGGGACAATCGAGGAATTCGATGGCATTAAGTTTAAGTCTATACAGCGAGAGAAATCTTCGGCACGAAACACAGGAACAATGCCGGATTTATCTCCGCCGTCCGATCTCTTCGTCGGATTCGGAGCAGCGTCGCCGGGATCTTCGGCTAACTCTTGTCGTCTTCGTTTCCTCGCCTCTTGGTAGTTTCTTATGAGATTGAAGAACATCTCCATCTTCTTATCCTCCAATTCTTCGTCTTCATCTTCTGGATTATCGATCTCGTTGATTCTCTTGCTCTCTGTCTTTTCTTCTTTGTTCATTATCGACGAAGAAAGAATGATTTCTTTATTTTTGGTCATTTTGGGAATTTAGGGTTTCGAGGAGAACATTTATTGAGAATGAGAGGATAATATTAGAGCATAGAGACTTAAATCTAATATAATATTAGTATTATAAATATAATTTAATTTAACAATAAATTTTAGAACTGAAAAAAAATTGAATCAATTACAAAAATGCATGTTTTATGAGTTTCTCATGAGTCTCTCAAAGTCTTTCAAATAAGAAACTCATTTCATTTTCTCTCTTCTCCTTCTATTATTTTTTTTTATTTTTAATAGTGAAAGACCCATTGAAAGATTTCAATTACAGATGGTCTTAGGTGACGGAACTAATATAAAAACTTTTTATTTTCAGTAAGGAAATATTAAAAAAAAAACATTAGAGAACATTTCTGCTGCTTAATAGTGTACTGGTTGTATTTTTATTTTCTATTCGTAACAATAAATATTAGTATGGATTTACTAGTGGAATTGTAGTTTCGGATAGTTGACCTCCTGAAACATATTCGATTTCATAAAGGCAATTGATATTATTGGAAGAATTGCTGGAACACAAACGATTTTGATTTTTGCTTTATGATTTTGGTAAAATAGAAATTGAGAATCGATGGTCTAAGGATTTGAAGTAAACATATTGTGAGATTATGTGAGATTATTTTCCAAAAAATTCAAAACAATCAGTCACAAACAATGATTTATTCTATTATAACACAAGTCTTTGGTTCTCATACAAGGATCTAAAGCTTATGATGTGAAAGAAAAAAAAAGAACAAGTGAAGAAAATATTCAAACTAAAGGTTCTCGATTTTTTAAAGAGACTTTTAGGTAGATAACTATATTGGGCC
This sequence comes from Alliaria petiolata, assembly GCA_020283515.1. Taxonomy (NCBI): domain Eukaryota; kingdom Viridiplantae; phylum Streptophyta; class Magnoliopsida; order Brassicales; family Brassicaceae; genus Alliaria; species Alliaria petiolata. Next base: position 157,026,538 of record JAHZTW010000001.1, read on the forward strand.
TCAAAATTTGTGATATAGCCATATTGAAAATGAAATTGAGCACGTAACCATCCCACTTTCTAATTGACGAAAACTGCCCCTACGCGGCAAAAAGAAGGCTACCTCGTAGGATAAGCTGGAAGATTGTGGGGACCCACAATTACAGCTGCCAACTTCGCGGATGTTGTTTGACAGGGATGCACCTCCGGTTTTTGAAACAGGTGATTGTTATGGTACGTAAACTGGGGAACGAAAGTTAACATATATGTAGTACCATATTAGTAGCATTGTTTCCGTTTTCGGTTGCGTTTATGACGCTGTTGGTGCACGTCGTGCTATGTTCCCGTTGTGAAGTAACATAGCATTACAAGTTGTAGGATGCAATATGCTATGGAAGTAGGATTAATACAGCTTTGTTTCAGGGGTGGAAGAGGCTTTAGCGGACCTGCCCTATGAAGGGGACAACATATTTGTCGGCAGAGTTTACAAGTCAAAGTTCCAATGCAAAATGAAGATTGCATTGCATGCTATTAACCGCAAGTTCCATTTCAGAACCCCAAGGTCAACCCCGCAGTTTATGGTTATGAAGTCTGTCGATCGGTCCTGCCACTGGAGAGTTTATGCCGTACTCATCGACGCGACGAGGGCATTCCAAATCAGGCAAGCTACGTTAACGCACTCAAGCACCGTTGACACAAGACGCCACTACCATAGGCTTACAACAACTCAGGTTATTGGAGAAATAATGCAATCCAAGTTCGTTGGTGTGAAGCGGGGGCCTCCACCTGCTGGTATACGGAAGACCATGCTCGATGACTATCATGTGAACATCTCGTACTGGAAGGGTTGGCATTCCAGAGAATTGTCGATGGAGAAGTTGTACGGTACGGCTGCAGGGAGTTACGCTCTACTTCCGGCGTATCTGGCTCTCCTGCAAAGTGCAAATCCCGGAACACTATGCTACCTAAAAATGGTGGAAAATCCCATAGGGGGAACACTTTTTAAATACTGTTTCGTTGCTTTTGGTGCGTCAATACAAGGGCTCCCCTTTATGAGACGAGTCATTGTCATTGATGGAACACCTATGAAGGGGAAGTATGGAGGGTGTCTAGTCTCTGCATGCGTTCAAGACGCCAACTTCCAAATCTTCCCAGTTGCTTATGGGGTAGTGGACAGTGAGAATGACAACGCCTGGGAGTGGTTTTTAAGAAAACTAAGTGAGATTGTGGAAGACGCTGGAGATCTAGTTTTTGTTTCAGACCGCCATCGAAGCATATACGCTGGGTTGCTGCGGGTGAGTGAGAATTTATATTGATCCTTTTAATGGAATATTTTTGGTTTCCAAATTCATGTTATGATATTATTTTACCATAGCATAGTGTCGCACTAATCCGTATATTTGTAGGTTTACCCGCTCGCACACCACGCCGCATGCACCGTACACCTATGGCGTAATATTAGGGCCGGTTACAACCCAAAACGTATAGCCGGAATGATGAGTGCAGCGGCAAGGGCATACACCGTCTCAGATTTCAAAAAAAAAAATTTAGAAATCCAGAAACTCAACCCCGGCTGCGCTGCGTATTTGGTGGATATAGGTAAAATTCTATAACCATTCTATTCTGGTTTATTTTCACCATCCATCTACAAACTCTATTTGTTAGGAATTCATCTATAGGTGGATGTCTATTTTACATTCGGTAAATGGTATAGGTTTTGAACATTGGAGTCGTGTACATTTTAAGGGCAAAAGGTACAACATAATGACTCCAACATTGCCGAATCGTGGAATGCTGTGCTGAAGGAGGCCAGGGAGTTTCCGTTGATATGCATGCTTGAGTACATTAGAACAGTGGTGATGACATGGTTTGCGGTTAGGAGAGCAAAAGCAATGAATTACGAAGGGACATTGTCCCCGAGGGTTAGGCAACGAGTTGAGGAGAACTACAACAAGTCTACTAATCTGGCTTTTAGGGCAATAAGTCCTTATGAATTCCAAGTACAAGCACAAAATGGGGGAACCTTCACTGTTAAGTTGCTAGAGAGTAGTTGTTCTTGCATGGAATACCAGGCTCTAGGCATTCCATGCGTCCACGCCCTAGCAGCTGGATCGAGTGTTAACATGCCGAGAGATCTCCTTGTGGATTCATTTTACTATGTTCAGACTTGGCGTGGGGGTTTTCAAGGGAAAATTTATCCGGTTCCATCTGTAGGGAGTTCGGAAATAGGTGGAGCTTTTAGGGGTAACCTACTTCCCCTCGCCGTTAGACGTCCACCAGGAAAGCCGAAGCATAGTCGGATTTTTTCGCGTGGGGAGTTTAAAGTATTGTCTATTTTACATATGGTTCTAGTATGATAATTCGTCAATAGTATGTACTATACTACTTTAACATATCGAGAGAATTTGACTTTAATTAACGCAGAGGAAAAATAAGGAAGGAAATCGTAAATGTAGCCGTTGTCGCAAACAAGGACACAACAAAGCTTCTTGTCGGGAAGTTATATAAGATATTTCGGGCAGGAAGACATGATAAGGTGGGTTCGATTTGTAGGTTTTTGGAACCGGGCAAATAATTAGTGTCGAAATAGGGGAATGATGTGGAAGTTGGATTATGTGAAATAACTTCGAAGTCGCTTCGTCTCTCCTCGAAAAAGGCGTGATATTTGATTTATGGTTTGAAATATTATTTTCCCCTCCACTTTCTAATACTGTTCACCTGAGCAACCCACGTGGGCATCGAAGCCTGAGGTATCATAGCCTTTTTGAACTTTGGGTTTGGTTATAATAGGGACCCTTTCGACATTAATACATATATTACACGCGATATCATAGCACGTACTTTGCTATGGTCATTTTGTTAAATTACATTCTCGATATGGGTACAGACCCTAATTTCTCTTTTTTAAATCGTACTAGGTATTTATTTAATTTTTAGTTATCGTGAAAAACGTGACCAGGGCAAGAAAGTAAACGAATTATTCCTCTTAGTCGTAACAATAGTATTAATTAATACCTGACGTAGTCACGCTGACGTCATATTTACTCTATATTTAAATTTTGTTTTTTTTTGTTTTTGGTTTTGGTTCTAAACAAAGACTACCAACTTGATTGATATTATTGACTATGCGTGTTTGTTTACTTTTCGTTTGGTCGCAGCAACTCGCAAGGCTTGTTGTCTACAAAGACTGATCCAATGGATCAGATTGTACGCTATTCTCTATTTCTAGCCATTGGACTTGGGCCAAACCCAAAGTCTTCAAATATTATTGAATCTCTAATGATAGTGAAGGAAATACTTGTTCTTGCTTTGAATGTTATCAATTTATTACGATCCAAATGTGAATTTTGTTTGAAAAAATGGAAATAAAATTATGCTCATCTTGTGTGGTTGTCAAACTAACATACTCCCTCCGTTTACATTTAATTGTCGTTCTAAAAAACGTATCTGCAAAAAACTGGATGTATCTGGATGTGTTTCGAGTTTAATACATTCAGATACATTTTCTCCAAATGACAATTAAATGTAAACAGAGGGAGTAGTATATAATACAAAATTAAATATTGCAAGCTCGATTCAACACGCTCAAAAGTCAGAGAGCAAAACAATATCTAAAGTTGAAATAGTCAGAGAGCAAAACAATATCTCTTGTTCAACCGAATCAAAATCATGGTACTATCCACACTTTCGTAACAGACCACCTAACAACAAAGTCGAAGGATCCGATTTGAGACACGAGATCGAAGGAACAGAGAACTCATCCGTGATCCCATACGCATTCCAACAGAACGGGTCCACAACGGTTTCGCCTTCTGAAGGCACCAATTCAATATCCGAAAGTGTTAAATTTGTGCACGGGACGCTGTTGCTACATCCAAAATGCATAGGAGGACTACGACTATCGTATGTTCCTTTTATACTTTGATATACTATATCATACACAAAAATCGCAGATGTTTTGTTAGGGCAATTTGTATCCGTGCAATAGTATTGATCGATGATTATTGGATTTCGGACAGTTTCCACTTGGATATTGTCGAAGGTTACACCGGAAACGGAACCGGATCCACCTTGCCATGTCTTAATCCGTACGCCATTGTCGGAAAATTTTATGACCGAGTCTCTAACTGTAACGTTGGAGACGCATGCACGTGAATTTTGGTTTCCTAAACTTCCAATGCTACAAATTACGTACGTTAAAAATTGGATATTATATATGAAATGGTAAATATTGAATTAAAACCACGGTTAACTTTTTACCTAATTCCATGCCCGCCTGGTCCACACGTGAGATTCCGTATATCTATATTGTATGATCCGGATCCTATTGAGACACAATCATCTCCTGAGGAAAAAACTCAAGAATCTTTAAAGTGTGTTGACACTATGAGTAAAGATAGAAACATATGCATTCGAAATGAATTTCATAGTCAGTATCAAATTTGCGTTAATCTTTTTTTTCCCCCAAATTCGTTGTGTATTATGTCTAAAACACAGTTGTGTAACTATATATAAGTGCTAAAACGACTGTGTTTTTATTAATTCCGTTTGCGATTTAAATCCATTAGCTTCAGATGCTTTTGTATTTGCATCGTTAAAGTATTTTAAGATTTAAATAACATACATGTTTCAGGTTTCTTAGGATTATGGCTATATATTGTGTGTTTTACTATTTTTACCATTTTCCCATTTCTGTGTATAAATATGTATGTACTAAGGTACATAGACGTGTATGTATAGTGATTGATATATACCGTTGGATATAACGGAGTTGTAAATCTCAACGGAGTTGGAGTTCTCGATGTGGATGCCATCAGTGTTGGGACTTAACGGCGGAGATGTGATTCGAAGGCAGTTGACGTGAACTTCATGACATCCGTCGAATTTGAGGTGAACCTGCGGGCTGTTCTTTATACTCACACCTTTCACAGTTACATTCGAGCTCATGAAGAACCTCAAAGCCTTTTTATCAAAAAAAAAAAAACAAAATAATAACCTCGAAGCCTGTCCTCGCAAAAATGGTTCCATAATTTAAACATATTTAATATTAATAAAGTTCAAATAAATAAGAATAATAGTTTTAGATATTTGATGTTACTTACCGCAGGGCTTTCGCATGGACCAGTAAGTGCAGTCGTTTTGTTGGCTTTCTGTTTGAACATATAGATATAATAAGGGTTCTTAGTTTATACATCAACTATAATAGGACCCCCGCATATTATGCGGATTTTTAATAAAATATTTTAAACCTGTAAAATTAAATTAAAAACAAAATTTACTTTTATTAATATTTCTAAATATATATGTTTTTATCGGCACACGTGCCAGAATATTGAAATATATCATAGTTAATCTTATTTACTTTTTTTTTTTATTTTTTTCTTTAAACTCTAATATATCATTTTCATAGTTAATATAAATTCTAATATTTTATCCGAACACGTGTCAGGATCTGAATCGAATGAACCGCCACGTGTCGCGATCAAGTTAATTAGCAATCTTATTTACTTTATTTCATATTACTCTTTTCTTAAATTGAAATATGTACTTTTTTATTTTACTTTTATTAAATTGAAATAGATACTTTTGTTTTATTTTTCTTTTTTAGATATATAATAAGATGACACATGTCAAAATTCGATCGATTAACTTGACATGTGTCGCGATCATGTTAATTAGCAAATTAGCAACTTTGACGCTTCCAACTTATTTTCAAATATATATGTTTTAATACTAATTAGGTTTATTTCTAATGCTTTATCTATTTACTAGATTAGGATCCGCGTTTACGCGGGTTTGTAATAGCAAAATTTTAAACCCGTTAAAATGATTTTTTAAAAAAATAGAAAACAAAATCGGACCACTATTTAAAAAATATATATATTAAAAGCACAAAATCGAAACCTAAGAGTTGTTTATTTATTTTAATTTCATATATTTTCAATTAAAATATTCAAAACACAAAATCTTTTGCGGATCTTAAGCAACATTAACCCTACTTCTTTTGTAGTTCACACACTTTATCAACTACATCTTTTTCTGTTCTGCTTCATTAAAAACTTGGTTATGTAAATCGAGTCATTCGAGTATGTTAACGATCTCCCCCATTAACTCTCTCCAAGCAAACAAAGTCTTTTTTTCTCTTCATAGTCATCTTCCGTATATGATCTCTCTACTCTATATATCATAGTTAATCTTATTAGAAATATAACATAGTTAATCTTATTTACTTTTTCTCTTTTCTTAAATTCTAATAGATCTTTTTCATCGTTAATATAAATTCTAATATTTTATCAGGACACGTGTCAGAATATTGAAATATATCATAGTTAATCTTTTTTTTTCTTTCTTTTCTTGAATTCTAATAGATCCTTTTCAATGTTAATATAAATTTTAATATTTTATCGGAACATGTATCAGAATCTGAATCGAATGAAGCGCCACGTGTCGCGATCAAGTTAATTAGCAATCTTATTTACTTTATTTATTGAAATAAATACTTTTTATTTTCATTTTCTTAAATTGAAATAGATACTTTTATTTTCTTTTTTTTTAGATATATACTTATGACACGTGTAAAAATCCGATTGATTAACTTGACATGTGTCGCGATCATGTTAAGTAGTAACTTTGACGCATTCTACTTTATATAATAAGATATATATATATATATATATATATATATAAAAATATTTATTCTAAAATTTTGACATATTAATTATCCTACTTTTATCATAATTAGATTTATAATAATTAAAATCTAGATTAGGATCCGCGTATACGCGAATTTATAATAACAAAATATAAAATCCGTTAAAATATTTTTTTAAAAGAAAATAGAAAGCAAAATCTGGGAAAAAAATATGTGAAAACACAAAATAGAAACTTAAGAATTATTTATTTATTTTAATTTTCATTTATTTTTAATTAAAATGTTCAAAACACAGAATCTGTTGCGGGTTTCAAGCAACATTAACCCTACTTCTCATATAGTTCACACACTATCAACTATCTTTTTCTATTCCGCTGCGTTAAAAACTTGGGTATGCAATTCGACTACTTCGAGTATGTTAACGATCTCCTCATTAACTCTCTTCAAGCAAATAAAGTCTTTCTTTCTCTTCACATTTCATCTCTCTTAAATGATCTCTCTGCTCTTTAGAGAAGTTGTGCTTCTTAAGACTCCATCAAAAAGCCTCTATACATGATTCTTGATATCCTCCTCCTCATTGAGCTTATCATCGTCTAATGTCATATCATTAGCATCTAGAATTTTCTTTCCTCCTCCTCATTGAGCTTATCATCGTCTAATGCCATATCATTAGGATCTAGATTTTTTTTTAATTAAAATATATCCTAGTTAATCTAATTTCTATGTTGTCTTTAATTTAATTTTTTGGTTTCTTTTGTATATGATCTATATGTTCTCTAGAGAAGTTATGCTTCTCAAAACTCGCATCAAAATCTTCTCTACACGATTCTTGCTATCCTCCTTCTTATTGAGCTCGTCATCGTCTAATGGCATATCATTAGCATCTAGAATTTTCTTTTTTTAATTCAAATATATTTTAGTTAATCTAATTTACGTTTTTTTCTTTGTTAAAATAGTAGTATTTTCCTTTTTCTTTTAAGATTATTTTATGTATTTCTCTTTTAAACTTAGTATTAGTTTCCTTTTTCTTTTTTAAAATAGTAGTTTTTTCCTTTTTCTTTTAGGATTAGTAGATTTTTTATTTATAATATATTTTAATCAAAACACGTGTCGAAATCTTATCGATTAACTTGCCACGTGTCACGATCATGTTAATTATTAACGTTGACGCATCCTACTTTATATAATAAGATACATTAAAATTTTAAATACTTGAAATCTAAGGCTCAAAAACAAAAAAAACTTGAAATCTATTTTTAAATAATCGTGAAATAATTATGAACTACTGTAAAATTGATTAATATTAAATCGAATTTTTGCTCTTTAAAATTAGTGAAGTTGCATCAATTAGAAGAACCGGATCTCCGGAACATGTGAAGAACCGGATACTTTTACCATTTAACATGTCTACATTTGAAATATACAATTTGATCTAGCTAGTTTTATATACTTTTAAAAAATATAGTTTATATAATTAGTTTGAAAATGATCAATAGTAATTACCCGGTGAGGTTTGCATGGAAGATCCCACCAATTTTGTCCACGGCCGTCAATAACTCCAACGCCTATTAGAGCCATTCCGTTGATTCTATAAAAGACGAGCCATTGTCTTTTGTTGAAACCGCCTGGCCACGACTCTGGTCCATCCCGTGGCACGATGGTCCCATCCACCTTAATTATTTAAAAGAAAATCACCAGATCAGATTAGACGCATTAATCAGCTAAAGTTTGATAATCATGTATATAATTAAAAACATTGGTATTAAACAAAAAATGGTATACTTGGAAGTGTTGGTAAGAGCGACAAGGACCGGTGAAAATGGTGGGATGGATCATGAAAGTGAAACCGTAAGGCACAAGCAAGATGGAGACAGTGTTGTTGTTGTCGTTGCTACATGCTGAATCCCAAGCTGTCTTGAACGATTCGGTGTCGTCTGTGATACCGTCACCGACCGCACCATAGTTTCTCACGTCGAAGACTATTTCGTGGTCGGGATCTTGGGACGGAGATGGAGACTGTGACCGGTCGTTAGGGTTTGGAGAGAGAGAAGGAGGTTGAGATTGAGAGATGGACGAAGACTGTGGCTCTTGTTTTGGGTTGGAGTTGTGTTTGTCGTTGTGAAGATGTAGTCTTGCTTGGGTTTCATATGATAATGTGGTGAGAATTAATAGTGTAGCGAAACGTAGAATCGGATCACGAGCCAATCTTAACATTTTGGATTTGAGGGTTTAGTTTGATCTTTTTTTTTCTTTAATGTGATGTGAATCTTCTCTTAATATTTTGCTCTATGGAAAGTGGAAACATTGCAGCAGGATATAGATGTTTGGTTTGACACATATATTGATATTTGAATTTTTTTAGTTGACAAAAAAAAAAATATTTTTTTTTTCTTAAATTAATCTTAATTATTTGAAGATGATACTGATAATCTTAAGACAGCTCAAAATGCATAAGGGTGATCTCATGTTCATGACAAACCCCTTATTTGTTGGAAAATCATTTGCCATAAAGTAAAATGTATATTATTGATACTATTGAATACTGCTCCTATTTAGACATTACAACATCGTTTGCAAGGTTTGACCAAGTTGAATTATTCCATGTGCTCATATCTTCAAGTAGAAGATTGTGAAGGTGCTGTTTCACGTGCAAATGATATACTATAAATGTCAACAAGTACTATACAATTTGAGAGAATAAACTAATTTTTTACAGCTAGAAGCATCTTAGCCATCCTTTAGGCTCGGTTCAGCACTGGTTTACGGTTTACCTTTTGTTTCTGGTTTATTACTGGTTTGATTTGATATCTTATTATATCTTATTATATAAAGTATGATGCATCAAAGTTAGTTTTTAACATGATCGTGACACGTGTCAAATTAATTGATTAGATTTTAACACGTGTTTAAAAAATTCAACCAATTAGATTTTAACATAATTTAGAAATAGAAAATGAAAATAAGTTTTTTTTTCAATTACTAATACCAAAATGAAAATTAAAAATTAAAAATATAAATAAGAAAATTAAGAAAAAGGAAAATAAGTTTTTTTAATGTTTTTCATCTTATTATATAAAGTAGGATGCATCAAAGTTAGTTTTTAACATGATTGTGACACGTGTCAAATCAATCGATTAGATTTTGACACATGTTTAAAAAATTCAACCATTTAGATTTTAACATAATGTAGAAATAGAAAAGGAAAATAAGTTTTTTTTTCAATTACTAATACCAAAAGGAAAATAAAAAATTGAAAACATAAATAAGAAAATTAAGAAAAAGGAAAATAAGTTTTTTTAATGTTTTTCATTTAAATTAAGGAAATTGTATGATCAATTACTAATATTAAAAAGAAAATAAAAAAAGTTAATAATAAGAAAAAATTATAGATGCTAATGATATGACATTAAACGAAGGTGGACTCAACAAGGAGGAAGATATCGAGAATCATGTAGAGAAGCTTTTGATGCGAGTCTTGAGAATCATAACTTCTCTAGAGAGCATAGAGATCATATAAAGGATATATATCATACGAGAGAAACAAAAAAATAAATTTGATTAACTAGGATATATTTTAAATATAAAAAAAAAAGAAATTTTAGATGCTAATGATATGGAATTAAACGATGGTGAGCTCAATAAGGAGAAATGTATCAAGAATCATGTACAGAGGCTTTTGATGCGAGTCTTGAGAAGCATAACTTCCCTAGAGAGCAAATAGATCATATAATGAAGATGAATGTGAAGAGGAAAAGAGACTCTAATTGCTTGATGAGAGTTAATGGGAAGATTGTTAACATACTCGAATAACTCGAATTGCATACCCAAGTTTTCTTACGCAGCGGAACAGAAAAAATAGTTGATAAAGTGTGTGAAATATATGAGAAGTATGTTTAATGTTGCTTAGGACACGTAACGGATTCTGTGTTTTGAAAATTTTAATTAAAAATAAATGAGAATTAAAATAAATAAATAACTCCTATGTTTCGAAATTATGTTTTTCATATATTTTTCTCAGTAGTGATCAGATGTTGTTTTCTATTTTCTTAAAAAAACATTTTAATGATTTTTAAATATTATCATTATAAATCTGGCGGATTCTCATCTAGATTTTAATTATAACAAATCTAATTATGATAAAAGAAGGATAATTAATTCGTTAGAATAAATAAATATGTATATAGATAAATCATTAGAAATAATCATAATTCATATAAGAGTATTAAAACATATATATCTGAAAATATTAATAAAAATAAATTTTATTTTTTCTTTACAGATTATTCGATTTTGTTTTTAATTTACTTTTACAGATTTAAAATATTTTATTAAAAATCAGCATATATGCGAATCTTATTCTAGTATTGTATAAAAGTAAAAACATCTTTAGCCATCTTCTTCTTTTTCTTCGACCACCAGCAAATCACAAATAGTCAACTAAATGTCCTTCATTGGTTAACAGTTGCATTATTCTTGTGATCGGATAAATTCAGAGTCTTTATGGGTGCAAGATTAAGATTATAATAAATAGTCCTTTGTTGACATATGAACAGTACTATATATATAAAAAAAAACAATATGGTAACCGTCACAACAATGGTTCTCTGTGCAAATTCCTGTAAAAGAAGAATGGGATGATATGTGTATGTGTGGATAAGTTTTGCTGTTGAGTTGTGTTGTTTAACTAAGTGGTCTTTGTGCTTTTTGCTATCTCTGCAAATTGCTCCAAACTATTCTTGATCAATCCTTGCATTAGCGGTTGAAGCGCCTGAAGAAAACAAAAGACGAATGGGTTACATTACAGGTAAGGGTTTAAATGTTACCAGAAGATATGATTTAAAGGCATTCACTTGTGTTTGATTCCCTCTCTAAACCATCGAAATATTGATACACTTTACAGGTTGAATAAAGAGTGCTTACTGTTGCAAATGGTATAAGTAGCAGAGGAACTTCGTATGCAAAGGTTAGCTGCAAACAAAGCAAGGAAGAACTCAGAAAAGATAAATGAGATTGGTGAAATCTCTCCACTGTTTATTTAACAAAATGGCGTATGAACAACTAAATGGGAGAAATATTGCAGAATCAATCTTTCCCGAAAACCCGATGAACTGCAGTTGAGAGAAATGAATGATATCAACAATGGAATCTCACTTCTACTTCACACGATGAAGGTCCTAGCGGGAAAAACCGAACAGTGCCCCTGTAAGAAAGAGAAAAAGCACAGACCTTCACATCAAGCTTGATTCAAGAGGTGAAGTTTGAGACATATTGATTCATTTCAATTCTGTTTTACCTGTTAGAAAGGCCTTCTAGAGAAATCCAGTGTATTTTCTGGTTCAGGAGAGGCTGCAGGAAACAGAATCTAGGAAACAATTATGTAAAACCCAAACAAAAAGCATCGAAGCACAAAAACCATTGAAATTCGCAAAACTATTTCTTGAAATCCGGACATAAGAGTGCCTGGAACTACTTTCAAACAGTTTATGATACTCGCCTGCAAGTTCTTAGCGAGCCAAGAGTACTCTAGATTCTGACCAAATGCATTATACTTCAAAGTCCATCGAGATAAATCGGGTTTCTCCTTCAGTACCTGCAGAACGAAACCAGAGCATCAACGCCAACCCAAAAAACAAATCCATGGCGTTTCCATGTTCAAATAGAAACTCAAAATCCAACAGAAACAGCCATATGATCAACAACAAACAAAAAAGCATTACCTTTACGGATGAAATGAATGCCATCCATCTAGGTATCGATTCCCGATCGGAGTAGAGTCCATAAGCAACCGATACAGGCACTTCAACCTTCATCTTCACTCTGAAATTCTCCACAACATATATAGAGACTCTCAGTGAAAAAGGTTCAAACACTTAGTATAGAACATTCTTTGACTCAAGGAGAAGCCAATTTCGTAAGCCGATCTACAAAAACACTTCAAAGAGAAAATTCATAGAATGATAACATCATACAACAGGCCTCTCCAGAGCAATCATTGATCATCATAGGTAAATCAAATCGAGAGAGAAACACAAGGCATGACTCCTTAGTTCTTACAGATGCGAGTAAGTTTTGTACATCTAGTCTCAAATTACATCTACAATTTACTCAAAGAGGCAACAAAACTCGTCAAGTCAAGAGAGAGTCAAGAGCATGGGGGGGGAGGAAATGAATCGCTCTTACTTGCATTCTTGCCACTCCATGAGAGTGTCGAATCTCCTGAATACTGAAGAATCAAAGGATCTATTTGGTAAAATCAAAGGGGAGAATCTAGAAGCAAGAGGCGAAGGCTTCATCACAGAAGAAGAAGGTAAATATCTCGTCGAACTGGGTTTAGCTACAGCGTTCCGGCAACGGAATTTCCGATTACCGAATACGGTGGCGCCGGCATTGGGGTTCGGAAGAGCAACAATCGCCGTCGCAGACATCTTCTTCTTCTTCTTCTTCGTCGTCGTGTTTTCTGTGTGATTTCTGTTTTACCGGCGAAAGAAATGTAAACGAGCGTGGCGTTAAGAGTATGAAAGGAGGAGAAAGGTTGCTTCTTGTTTTTGGTGATGTGTCATTGTCACGTGTCCTGAGTTCAAGAGGCTGCAAATTGTTCAAATTTAAATGGGCCGGTAAAAATTTTTAATGGGCCAAAACGAAGCCCGTTTTAGTGTTGGAGACCTCGTCTCCTTTCTCTCACTCTCGCTCTAGCTGAGCAAACTCGGTGAGAATGGCGGCGAAAAGTGGCAATCGATGTAGTTTCTGGCTTCCGAAGAAGAAAAGATCATGCGCCAATACTCGAATCGAGAGTTCGTTGTAAGTTCGGTTTACTTGGAAGTGTAAAGTGTCGTTTTTTTTTTTTCAAATTAGCAAGGAGCTGATTTTTCTAAGCAATCAAACAGGTTTTGTGGAAACCATAGCCAGAGATTGGATGGTCAGTGGATTCCATGTCCCATCGATCCTTCTCAGTGAGTCAAAGATCTTGGTTTTTCCACGGTTTTAGTTTTCAGTTCTCTGCTCTTGTATCAACGGTTTGATTCGAATTTTTTAGCTCTGTGTTGCAGGAGAATCTCGAATGGCATGTCAAGAGATGCCCTTTACTAAAACAAACCGTAGCATTGTCTGGTCAACGATTTTACCACAAGGGTATTAATGCCGGAAACGAAGAAGAACAGATGGGCTCTTGTTGTCCAGATTCTGTTGTCACTTCAGAGATGAAGAGGAATCTGGTCTATAGTATGAGTGTTTCAAAGTTTCATCAGCTAATTAAGAAGATTGAGGCGGTTCATGGAGGTATTTGTAAAGATATCGAAGATTCGTATCTGTCACCTGAAGCTTGTAACATATGGTTTAATAAGGAGATAGATAAGTACGTGGTTGAAAAGTTTGGATCTTTTGCTCTTGGGGTTTTGTTAGTGGGAGGAGATGTTCCTTTTAACTGATGGTTTCTGATTGTTGGGCAGGAAATTACCGTTTCAAGAGAAACATGTATTGCAGCAAGGTTCGATTCTTGGTAACTTGGAAAAGATTGGTGCATTGAAGAGATGCAAAAAGAATGTGGAATGTTGCGAAAGCGATCTGGATAATAAAGACGATCATGTGTCTGCGGTTGTTGAATTTGGAGCTGGGAGAGGATACTTAACACAGATGCTAGCAGATTGCTAAGGGGTCAAAAAAGTGTATTTAGTTGAGAGGAAATCTTACAAGCTCAAGGTTTGTGAAGCTTGCTCCTTTGTGTGTGTTCATTCCGTTTCTTTTCAGTAATTTAGCTTATTTCTCACACTGTATTTGTTTTACTACTTCTAGGCTGATCGGTCACTGAGGCAAATAGAGAACTTGGTGTTAGAGCGTATGAGAATCGATAGTAAGGTTCCCTTTAATCTGATACCTTTTCTTGTTTACTTGTTCCGGGTTTTGTTATTAATGATTGAAAAAGTAATACCTTTTAGTGTTTTCAGTTGAGGATTTTAACCTTAACGCGGTTGAATCTTTACATGGAGTTCCTTATGTTGCTGTTGGGAAACATCTCTGTGGCCCTGCAACAGGTCACTACATGCTTATCTCTCATCTCCTACAGTTCGGGGATCTTCATTAGGAGCGTCTGTTTTTGCTAATTGATGTTCATTTTTATGTGTCGATAATTTAGATTTGAGCCTAAGATGTTGTCTATCCAGACAAGATGGTGAAAGCCCGGTTCTGAGAGGTCTCGCTATTGCAACTTGTTGCCATCATCTTTGCCAATGGAAAAGCTACACAAGTAAACTCACACGGTCACTGCTTCTTTGGTTCTAACAGAGTAGTATAGAATTCTCAATTAATCAAGAACTGTCATTTGTTTTGTTTCGCAGATAAAGAATATTTCATTAGCCTGGGGATTTCCAAAGACGAGTTCCATACCATGACTTGGTTCACTAGCTGGGCTGTAGATGATGATCACGGTTCCAAAATTCCTGATGTTGACGACATTGACCTTCTTGCTTCAAAGTAGCATTTCTTGGATACAGAGATCATAAAGAAGTTACTTCAAATAAGTTAGATTTCATTCTGATTTTTTTTTTTTTATGCCATTGACAGTGCAAAGGAGGAAGAAGAACGGGAAGAAGTGGGAGATGATTCTTTGAGCAGCGTGGAGGAAGTTGTGAAGAAAATGAAACCCATGGAAAGAGCTGTTTTAGGGTTTAAATGCAAACAGATAATTGACGCGGGGAGGATGAAGTGAGTTAAGAAACATGGTTTAGATTCAAAGCTAGTGAAATATATTCCGGCAAGCATCTCCCCGGAAAATACTTTACTGGTCGCCGGGAAGCCCACTCCTTTTGCCTGATGTTGTATTGTTGTTGGTGATGTTGTATTGTTGTTGGTGAAGACTGAAGACTAGTAGATAATATGTTGTTGCAAGTCATCAATTTTGATTCACAAACGTATCATCATCCTTTTTGATATATTTGTTTAATAAAATTCTTACAAGTTACAACTCTTATGTGCTTGTTGTTGTCTAAATGGAATCTTTAAAAAAGTTATCGGTTCATATTGCCATATTGGTATATCACTACAGGAATAAAAATGGTGGAATTACCATTACGGTAAAGACAAATCAGAACTGTAAAATTGTTCAGCCGCCATTTCGCACCAATCAAATCCAATATCTGTCTGTCTAGTATTCAAAACCAATTTTCTCACCCTCTCTTACATAGTACACGAAGAAGATCTTCTGCGTCGATTTTCCACGTATTTTAAGGATAAAGATCCTATGGAGACTGCAGCTTCATCACGCACGCACGCACGTCACGGATCATTTTGTTCCGTTCACACACAGTCAGATAGTTAAAAATGGTCAAACCCTTTCGTCACATCATCATCCCTCTATAAATACTCCAATCGCTTACCACCACCGATTAATCAAATAGTCTCCGCCGGCAATGGAAACTCCAAGTGGCACCATCATCTTCACCACCGTTGGTCGTACTCACTACGGCTTCGACGTCTTCTCTCTCCACATCGCTTCCGCCGTTGAACGCAGTTTAACAGACGGAGTTTCCGTTAACTTCAACGCTCAATTAGCCAACGATAACGGCGATGTCGTCTTCGTTTCGGAACGAGCCGGTTCTGCCCGGATTTTTAGAACCAGACCCGGAGATTCTAAACCAGAGCAGCTACCCGGAGCTCCGGAAAGCTTATTCCACGACCGTCCGTTAGTTACTCAAAACAACATACTTTATTTCATATCCGCTCACGAGCAGCCAGATCGTCATTTCAAGAATTGGTCTGCGCTTTACGCCGTGAAGCTCGACGGCGAAGAGAGACAAGTTACACGTGTCACTCCACCAGACACCGCTGATTTTAGCCCCGCAGTTTCTCAGTCGGGAGAGTATTTGGCCGTCGCGTCGTACGGATCTCGCTCTTGGGGCGGTGAATTTCACGAGATCAATACCGATATTGCTGTTTTCAGAGCATCTGAGCCGGAAAAGAGAGAGGTGATATGCGAGCGAGGAGGATGGCCGACTTGGTCCGGCGATTCAACCGTCTTCTTCCACCACCAAGCGGACGACGGCTGGTGGAGCATTTTCCGGGTTGATATACCGGAGAATTTCAAGGATTATTCCGGTTTTCCAATCGAACCGATCCGAGTCACTCCTCCTGGACTCCACTGTTTCACTCCTGCAGCTTTCCACGACGGGAAACGAATCGTCGTCGCAACTCGTCGTCGCGGCGTCACCTACCGTCACATCGAGATTTTCGACATTAAACACAAAACGTTCCAGCCGGTGACTGAGCCACTCAACCCGAGTTTCCACCATTACAGCCCCTTCGTATCTGCTGATTCCGAATTCCTCGGCTACCACCGGTTCCGAGGCGAGTCGACTCAGGGCGAGTCAATCGTTCCGAACCTAGAATTGATCGTCTCACCAATCAAAACCCTCCGTTTGCTCAGACTAAACGGATCGTTTCCATCATCATCTCCTGACGGTGATCTGATCGCACTGAATTCCGATTTCGACATAAACGGTGGCATCAAAGTCGCCAAATCTGACGGTTCGAAACGATGGACGTTGATCAAGGACCGTACAGCCTTCTACAATTCGTGGAGTCCCACGGAGCGTCATGTCATCTACGCATCTCTCGGTCCAATCTTCCGTCCGGCGGGAATTGCAGTTCAGATTGCTCGAATCAAGTTCGATCCGTCAGATCTCACCGCCGATAAAGAAGAGCTTCCATGTGAAGTGAAGTTTCTCACTCTAGAGAACACCGGGAATAACGCCTTCCCGTCTTGCTCCCCCGACGGTAAATCAGTCGTGTTTCGATCTGGACGATCAGGTCATAAGAACCTCTACATCTTAGATGCCGTTAACGGAGAATCTGACGGCGGAGAAGGTATACGACGGTTGACGGAGGGGCCATGGATCGACACTATGCCTTGCTGGTCTCCGAAAGGAGATCTCATCGGGTTCTCATCTAATCGGCACAATCCAGCGAACACCGACGCGTTCGGAGCTTACGTGGTGAAGCCTGACGGTTCTGGTTTGAGGAGGATCCAAGTTGCAGGACCGGAAGGGTCGGAGGAAGCGGCGAGGGAGAGGGTTAACCACGTGAGTTTCAACAAGGACGGTGACTGGCTAGTATTCACAGCGAACCTCGGTGGAATTACGGCGGAGCCAGTGGCGATGCCGAATCAGTTTCAGCCGTACGGGGATTTGTACGTTGTGAAGTTGGACGGAACGGGGTTGAGGAGGCTGACGTGGAATGGGTATGAAAACGGAACTCCCACGTGGCATACTGTGGATGATCTGGATCTGAGTCAGTTGAGTTTGAACGGTCAAGATGGAGACAAGCTTGAGGGTCAGTTTGAGGAGCCGTTGTGGATTTCTTGCGATATCTGAATCTTATCTTATTTGAAAGTGTCACTCTCATCCATTAGAGAGAGATTTGTAACCTCGTTTTCCTCGAATAAAACAAAAAATAAATGATATTTTAGTTAATATAAATTCACGGCGCTAACAAAAATAAAAAAGCGGGGATAGCTCAGTTGGGAGAGCGTCAGACTGAAGATCTGAAGGTCGCGTGTTCGATCCACGCTCACCGCACAATTTGTTTTCAAAAAAAATTTGAAGCCCAATTATTTCTTATTTTCTTGAATTTAAAGCCCATTGGGCCCTATCTTCGAAACCGTTCCTAGCCTAGATATATTTTCAGCCCAAATATTTGGTTGACTTATTTGGAAAGTTTGACTAGTTTCTGTTACCTCTAAACTTTGAACTCAAGTCGGAGCCGCACTGGTGAAGCAAAGCCATGGCGGAAGATGACAGCCGCCGCAAGTGGAATCCACATGCCGGTCCATATCTCGGAGAAGTATCTTCTTTAGCTTTCCTCAATCTTCCTCAACATGTTTCTTCGATTCCTTATCTTCTCGCTGGTGGGCTATCCCGAGAATATTTTTTTTTTTTTCAAATTTAAATGTCGATTGTAATGACTTTTCAATTTTTAAGAGTTTTTAATGAGATTATTAAGGTTTCATTTATTTTAATTAGGTTCCGGTTCGGAGATTCTTCTTTACGATTTGAGTTCCGGGGAGTTGATTCGCTCGTTTCAAGTGTTTGAGGGAGTTCGCGTCCATGGAACTGTTTGTAGCAGAAGCTTTGTTTGTTCGGACGGGCGATATACGTACAAGCTTGTTATATTCGGAGAGAAGAGAGTGAAGATCTTTTCGTTGATTGTTGAATTAGCCTCGAGCCCTGGTGAAATCTCGGTGAATTTGGAAATACTTGATTCTTTGCCGAGGCTTAGCAATTGGGTTTTCGACGTTTGTTTCTTGCAGGTTGAAACTCTCCGTTTCTGTGTTGTCTGCTTGATTCTATAATGTTCCTTATTCCTGATGGTGGGTTTGCTAATTGTGATAGGACTCTACCGAGTCTGACTCATTGGAAGAAGAACACAAGCTTCTAGCTATTGGATGTAGTGACAATTCTCTCTGCATTTGGGATATTAAAGACTCGCGTATGGCTTTTGAAATTCAGTCACCAGGTTAGTTTTACTGTACTTGGGTTTAAGGGTCTTGAAGACTCAAGTTAGAGCTTTTGCTTTGTCGAGCTATTTTATGCTGAAGTACTTGTTTTGTTGCAGAAAGGTGTCTACTATATACAATGCGATTATGGGGCAACAGTATTTCGACGCTCCGCATCGCTTCTGGCACCATTTTCAATGAGGTAGGCTATCTTTTTCTGTTATAAATCTTTTTCCTTTGTTTAGTCTTGCTGCCATTTCTTGATTCTATTTTGGTTCCTAAGATAGCTTAAGTAACTGGAATCAACTGGTTGTTGGCAGATCATTGTTTGGAGGGCAGCTAGCCTTGATGGTGACAACTTCGACCATGGGCAATATTGTGCTTCCCATATGCTTAGGCTTACTGGTCATGAGGGTTCAATATTTCGCATTGTTTGGTCTCTGGATGGATCTAAAATAGTCTCCGTCTCTGATGATCGTAGGTGAACATTTGTTTTGTCTTTTGTGTTTAAGCTTAAACATTTTCACCTTTCCCTGACTCCTTTTTGTTAATGTATCTAACGGTGTAATCTTTTGGTTTTGTAGTGCTAGGATATGGGAAATTGATTCGCAGGAGGTCGTTGGTCCTGTGCTCTTTGGTCACAGTGTAAGGGTTTGGGACTGCTGCATCTCAGATTCTGTATGTACATCGAATTTCTTTTACTTATTATATAAAGTTTTGTTTGGATTTCCTTCCTTCATTTGAGTATTATGCTAAGAGCTTAAAATCATTGAATGGGAATGTCAGCGCTTCTGCGGTGAGAAAACTTATCAGCCAGATTCTAATGATCAGAGGAACTGTCACTGTTCTAATTTTGAAGCATAAGTTTTGTATGTAGAAACTGTTCATACCTATGATCATATACGATTGATGAGCACATTAAATTTTCACTTATGGATTATTGAATTTGGATGTTTTTCTGTTTCAGTTGATTGTCACTGCTGGTGAGGACTGTACATGCCGTATCTGGGGCGTGGATGGTACGCAGCTGGAAGTGATAAAGGAACATATGTAAGTGGTGACACTGACATGGTGTTTTGGTCGATCACACTATTCACATCGTGCTTTTATGTTATTACTGATGAAGAGCCATTGTTTACTATACAGTGGAAGAGGCATATGGAGATGTCTGTATGATCCGAACTCATCCCTTCTTGTTACTGCTGGATTTGACTCTGCAATCAAAGTACATCAATTGCATAATTGTGGGTCTGAAATCTTGTTGGATACTGTAGGAGTGCTTGATTCACAAGACAAAGTGGAATCTTTTTCAGCCTGCCTCCCAAATTCAACGCAGCATACTGGTCTCATGGACAGGTAGAACATTCGCCTTCACAATTTTTGAGTCTACAGAATTGGTTTTTGGGTACGGTATGCCAAATGAATACATAAGTAGCGATTTTGAACATGAATGGCAGTAATTCCAGTGTAATGATATAAAAGTCAAGGAGGTTAAGTAAATATGTTAATTGGGATTCTGTTCCTGTAAATATAGTTTTTTTATTAGAGGAAGACGGTGGTTTAAGTAAATGCCTTGGTTTTCTTGTGTATAATTGTAAATATGATTGTTTTCCCCTTGCAGCAAGAGTGAGTATGTACGCTGCTTGCAGTTCACGCAGGAAGATACCATGTATGTGGCCACAAACAATGGTTGCTTATACCATGCAAGATTATTGTCATCTGGAAGTGTAAGGTGGACAGAATTAGTTCGCATACCTGAAGAGGGGCCTATTATTACCATGGATGTCATGCCTGGAGCAATGGTACGCGAGTCTTGTGTATTAGATGATTGGGTTGCTCTTGGAGATGGCAAAGGGAATATGACAATTGTTCGGGTAATTGGTGATATGTATAACCCACTTGTGGGATCAAATCAAAGTTGGAAGGCTAGCCCAGAGAGACAACTTTTGGGGACCTTCTGGTGCAGATCATTAGGATATAGGTAAATACCTCAATGATTGAATGGATATCAGGCCTGAATGTGTGGAATAATTTTCAGTCTCTGGCTTCCAGGTTTGTTTGTACTTGCAATCCTAGAGGACTATTGAAGCTGTGGAGACTATCTGATCCGTTAGCTTCTGCTGCTTCTAGCGCTTATGATATCTCCCTCCTGGCCGAATTTTCCTCTTGTTTTGGAATGCGAATAATGTGTGTAGATGCATCCGCTGAAGATGAGGTAATATCCGTTTCAATTATTGCCATGTTACTGTGTTATGTTGGTTTCCTTTTTCCTCTCTACACCAGTTCAACTAAATGAAGAGCTAATTACACAACTCTTGGCGGCCTAATTTGTTTTTTAGATATATCAAGTCTAAATAGTTTTCATCCACGAGTTGTGTTGTGTTTTAGCCTTCTGAAGTTTGTAATTGTATTGAAATGATTGTTGCTTGCAGGTGCTTGTGTGTGGAGATTTACGTGGCAATATTATACTCTTTCCACTGTCAAAGGATATGCTGAACGGGGTTTCTGTTTCTCCAGAATTGAAGATACCTTCACTTAATTACTTCAAAGCTGCCCATGGGATTTCAACTGTTTCCAGTCTTTCAGTTGCCAGATTAACTTCCAACAAAGCTGAAATATGCTCGGTATGATGATTTATTTACGTTTGTTATCTTCTGCTCTTGGTGGTTGTTTGGTGGACAATGATCTTATTTTGTTGATCTTTCCTTTTTTCTCTAAATCTCATGTTCAGACTGGAGGAGATGGTTGCATATGCTATTTCGAATATGACAGAGAGAGGCAGACTTTAGATTTCATGGGTTTGAAACAATTGAAAGAGTTGAGCTTAGTTCAATCTGTTTGCCAAGGCATGCACTTTTCCAAAGACCATCCGAACAATGAATATGCAGCAGGATTTGCATCAACGGATTTTATGTTGTGGAACTTAACAGCTGAAACAAAGGTCCACCCCTGCCTTCTCATTTGATTGACCTTTTTAATGCGAGCTGTAAAAATATACTGAACTTCTTATGACAACAGGTTGCACAGATCTCATGTGGTGGATGGCGCCGCCCACATTCCTTTTATCTCGGGGACATCCCTGAGATGCAAAACTGTTTTGCATATGTGAAGGTGCATCATCTGTCTCTCGATTAAAGTTGTATATTTGGTCTTTGACTGATCGTCAACCTGTCTCTTTCTTAGGATGATGTTATTCATATTCATAGACACTGGGTTGGAGGACAGAAGACCAAAGTCTTTCCTCTAAATTTGCACACACAATTTCATGGAAGAGAATTACATTCCTTATGCTTCATCTCTGCCGATACAAAAGCTGGATTTGAGTCTGAAGAACGTTATATATATGATAAGTCTAGTTGGATTGCAACAGGGTGTGAAGATGGATCTGTGAGATTGAGTAGGTAGGTGCTAGTCTTGTTGAAGTTAATTAAGTGATACTTACTTGATGGCGATTTATAAATATTTTTACCTATTTTTGTCTAAAAGTATTTTGGGTTCATCTAGGTATGCATCTGAGTTTGGAAATTGGTCAACATCAGAGCTATTAGGAGAACATGTTGGAGGCTCAGCGGTGAGATCAGTTTGCTGCGTATCAAACATGCACATGATTGCTTCAGACATACCTAACTTACCAGACGTGTGCGGACAAGACTCTGCAGTTGATGATACTGAAAGTCCTTGCTTACTAATTTCTGTTGGAGCCAAACGTGTTGTAACCTCTTGGCTCCTAAGGAATGGTAGACAAAATAAAAAGGAAGAATCTTCTGTTAGTGATAATGGACACTATAGAGCTTCATTGGAAGTGTCTTCAGTGACGTTCCAATGGCTTGCTACTGACATGCCCACCAAAAGTTCTCATCCATATAAAAAGAACGAGAAGTCTCCGAATCTGGAAGGGGTAGAAGAAGATACTAGTGCTAACGTCTCAAAATTAGGATCAAATTCGCACCACGAGCGAGAAAACTATGAAGATGACTGGAGATACATGGCTGCCACTGCATTTCTAGTAAAATGTGTTGGTTCCAGGTTAGAGGGACAGCCTTCACTTACCATGATTGAACCCATCAATGATAGACGATGTTGAAAATATTTTATGTTCATCTTTTCAGGCTAACTATCTGTTTCATCGCTGTGGCTTGCTCCGATGCCACCCTTACATTACGGGCCCTAGTCTTGCCACATAGATTATGGTAAACAGAAGAAATGATTTTTACTTGTTTGAAATTTTACCTTGAGTATTCATTTTGATCTACCCTGCGCCTAATTTCAGGTTTGATGTTGCGTCTTTGGTTCCTCTGACATCGCCAGTTCTGTCATTACAACACGCCGTTGTGCCTCTGCGTCCCGCACATGAAGGTTTAGACATTGAAATTAATACTTCTCTATCAGTTGACTTATTTTCCTTCTATGCTAAATGAGATTTCTGTCTCAAAATCTTCTTGTAGTAAAAGTTAAGGGATTCAACCACCACTCGTGTAACAATTTTGGTAACTTTACCTGACAGGTAATAATAACACATCATCGTCTAGTGACGTTTATCTTCTCATCAGTGGAGCCACAGATGGAAGCATAGCCTTTTGGGATGTAACTAAATGTGTAGAAGCTTTTGTAAAGCAAGTATCCAGCCTCCAGATTGAGAAGTTCATTGATTGTCAGAAACGACCACGAACTGGAAGAGGAAGCCAAGGTGGTAGGAAATGGAAGTTAGGCACCAACATTCATAAGAGGACACAAGACAGTAGCAGAAACTCAGTTAGTGAAGCTGCAGAAGAAGACCCAGCCACGTCTTTGGAACTCACGAATGGCGTTTCTCAGGAAAAGGATAGAAACGAAAGTGCAGATTCTCCACCTGAAACAAGCGAAATAAAGCCCTCACATGTCGTTAAGAATGCTCATCAATCTGGAGTTAATTGCCTTCATGTTTCCCGCTCGAGCAGTTCTCATGGTTTGATGTTCAATGTTATTAGTGGGGGTGATGATCAAGCCCTTCATTGTCTTAGCTTCAACGTCCTTAGTAGTAGAAGTAGTAGTCCAGCCAACAAATCTGAAATCATAGATGAAAACCAAACCCCAAGTTACAGTATCAGGCTCACAAACCGTGGTGGTATTGCATCAGCTCATAGCTCAGCCATAAAAGGTACTCTATGTGGATCAATTATTAAGTCTCTACTTATATCTATAACCATCTCCCTAATGAAAGACTGAATCTTGGTTTCAATGCAATGAAGGCGTGTGGATGGACATGAACTGGATATTCTCAACAGGTCTTGATCAACGTGTAAGATGTTGGTATCTCGACAAAGATGGTAAACTGATAGAGCACGCTCATATAGTCATCAGTGTACCCGAGCCAGAGGCGCTCGATGCTAAAGCCATTGATGAGTAAGTAAAATGCATCCATACTTGCATAATCCATTAAAAAAACACCTCTTACCTTTTATCTATGGCCATCTCACATACCAAATCTATCTGCAGAAACCGATACCAAATCGCTGTTGCTGGACGCGGGATCCAAATGGTCGAATTCTGTGGTTAACAGCCCGGTTTAGAATCAGGTTTTTTTATTCATCTGATGAGGTAGAGTTTTCACTTCCATAACTTTGTGACTTTTTCCTAAGCTTGCCCTCTGCTATGATTTATTTGCATGCGTGTTAACAAAACCTGTAATTTATACGAAACCAATTTTGAATGCTGGTCGGAGATAACCGGGTTTCAATTTCTGGTTTAGCTTGGTTAGAATTGTGCTTTTGTCGGTGCTCTATTAAATTCTGGTATCATGTGTTCTGAAGTCTGAACCCAATTTGATAGTTACATTATTGCTCGAGATCGGGTTATGGAATTGTGCCCATGTGGGACGACATTTATGGACGAAATATCAACATTACACATGATCTTATTCAATTCTAATCAATAAATGCGATTTATTAATAATTATATTCGCTACATACATTACGGAGTATTTTTGATTGAAGTACAGTAATCAAGTGTTGTGATACATCTCGCCCAGATCTCAATATAGATGTTGAATTTTATACTTACATCCATAAACGCAAATATGAAAAAATTATCATTTGCAGCTAGCGGACGTATTTTTTAATCGACGGTTTTGATAAAATTAATTTTGTAAGTTTATATGAAAATTTGCTTATCAATATTATTAACACGTGCTTATTTTATTATGTATCTATTTTTAATCTTGATAGGTGGGTTGAGATGCTGCCACGTAATCACCATGATCGACTTGTCCGTTCATTTGCTAATTTAGTGGTTGGTGACCAGATCTGTGATCTTTTGTTAATTTTTTAATTTTGTTGGTTTTACAATAGTTCAAGAGAAGGAATAATACAATAATCTTCGCAGATTCTTCAAATTTGTTGGCTGACCAAGTACAATATATATTCTTAAGTTTCGCATTATTTAGATATTATGTTATGCTCCCATATACTACTTGTATATGGATATGGTCAGTACCATGGTTTTGCTCTTAATTGAGCTGTCGGTTCAAATTGTCATCATTGTATGGGTTTAATTATATTTTTTAAACTAAACTAGTTATACAAATGATTAAGCAAAATCCTTGAATTAGTTAGAGAGCTTATTAAACTTACAACTTGATAGTTTTGATTTTTTTTTTATCGGATCGGAGACGACATTTTATGTAATCAATGTTGTTCATAATAGATATCCCAAGAGTAAATAATAAAATATAAAACTTCAACTATGGTCAAGACTCAGAACTATATTTTGTGTGCATGCAACAAATACAAATCTTTCAACTACCTTCTCATCGTAATTCACTCACTCGACTTAGAATTTTCTACGATCTTTGGATTGAACATTTATTTATTAGCACTCAAAGTTGACCGCTATATTAGTTTAATCATTTATAAAATAAGTTATGAGAATTATCCGAAAAAAAGTTTAAAACATTTTTGCCTTTGAACGGTGCAATATCTCCAATTTTTTTTTTTTTTGTCCGCGGCCCCAAATTTGTAGCTTATATATCACCAGTTACTTGAGCAATCTTACATTTTAATAAAAAGTAACCTATTATTCCACATAAAATTACGGAATACCATCAGAGGCGGTCCTATATACCTCCCCCCCTCCCAAAATTCTGAGAAAAAACAAATTTCTCTTAATTTAATATATTAAAAATATGTTGTACCTATTTTTTTCATAGTTGCATTTGATTAAAATATATTTTAAGTTTCTCTTCTATTAGTTTGGAAAATGTGTCCTATATATATAGCCGAATTTTTATATTTCTTTCATAAAATTAAAAAAATTTAATAAAATCTAACCTAAATTATAAATCAAAGTTTTTTTTTCTCTAACTTCCCAAGTTTTGGTCCCTTCCTTTACTGCTTTCAAATTCCAAAGTTTAAAATTCATTCAAGTAAGTCACTCTAAGATGTTTTTTCTGTCGTGATTTTTTGAATGATTGTTTAGTTTGTTATGTTGAAAAATATACTCAAAAGATTGTGATAAAAAAATTTCAGAATATAAAAAATTGTAGGATGGTTTTATAAGATGGTTTTATAAGATGGTTTAATATTTCTACGTATATTTTACATATTTATATTTGTAATTATGTTTTGACATCGGTTACAAAAATTTATGGGACCGCCACTGAATACCATAAACATGTACTACTATACAAAAGAACAATAGTAAACGTTAACAAACAAAAAAAACAATAGTAAACAATTTAATCAACAGCATATAACGTTTTATACATATCATAACACTAAGCAGTAATTCTTTTCAAACAAAAATAAACACTAAGCAGTAAGCACTAACAAAAAAAAAACCCGTAAATTGGCTTCGATTAATTAAGATGTAAAATTATAAACCTTGACTGATATATTCACTCTTTAAATAAATTACGAATTTAAATCAATTCCACAACCTCGTTCGTTTAAATCATTAAATAGAATTTTAATGCCGTCTCCTAATTTTTTTTCTTTGTATTAGTATTTGTATCATGCCTTAAACAAAAACATTTTCCCCTAAAACAAAAATAAATAAATAATGGCTAGGTACATTACCAACCCCACTACAGATATATGAGCAACACAAATCAGCTGTTAAGCCGAGCCGAGCCGAAATAGTGTAGCAGAATCTTGCGGAACTTCCGAAACCTGCAGCATTTGTTTGGCTACCGGCATCTCCCGGTTGCTACATACTTTGTCGAGCTACATTAATTAATTGGAAGATTCGCTCTATTACAAACTAAATAAAATTAATATACAGTAAAACTTCTATAAATTAATAATGTTGAGACTTCAATATTTTATTAATTTATAAAATTATTAATTAATCGATAAATTAATATATTTTCGGTTTAAATTTTTAATGTTCATCAAAATATAAATAAAAAGATTTTCAACAATGTAAAATTCATTCAGGAAATATCATATCAATAAATTTGGAAGATAACCAAAACAACATTTATAAACTTGAAACAACAATATAATCACATTTTACTATATTACATTATTTATATATACATAAATGTATAATTATTAATTTATATAATTATTGGGACTATATTTTTACATAAGAGTTTTAAAAAAATTATTATCTTATTATCTTATCGAAATTTGCTAATTTTTACACTGATCCGACTCGGGACCAGCAAAATTTATTAATTTATAGTAATTATTAATTTATCGAGTATTAATTTATAAAAATTCTATTGTACATGTGCCGAATGCGATAAACTCTAACTAAGCTATAGTTAAAAGTCCTATTCTTTTGAGAATTTGGTGAAGAATAAGTCATATTCTTATGAGAATTTGGTGAAGAAATAAGTCATATTTATAGACTTAAAAAAATAAATCATACAATTTTTTTTTTTAGGTTTTGAGTAGAGATGATGTAGAACGAAATAAGACAAGTGTGGGATGAACAGACTATTAATAAAAATAGTTACTAGATCTTTATATTGTTTGTTTTAAAATTAACAAATATTTTAATCTCATCGGTAAAAGATTTTGGAATAAAAGATTTGTTCAAGTTTTTATAAACTAAAAAATGTACGTCAGGGAAGAATAGTATGATCGTGAGTGAAGTAGGTCAAATCCATCACCACACATTCATCTAAATCCAACCGTTTAATGAGAGATCCATTGGTCATCATTTTGTCTCAACAACGACATAATTATTTACAATTTTATTATATGTTCACCTACCAAAACTAGGTTTATGAATGATTCATGCAAGTTTTTGTTCCACCTTACTCTTTTGTCAACCACCTTATTAGTAGTCTTGTCTTTCATTTCCCTTGTAGCCATGAAATTATTTATACTTTTTTTTTAATATGAAATAAATTTGTTTGTTTTAATTTTAGTGTATGTGCCTAAATAGAAAAAGTATCTCCAAGAAAGAAAAAAAAGTCAAATTATGTCTCAATAATCAAGATACACAACTACTTTCTAAATGTATCAACTTATATATATGATTATATGTATTTTCTTAATTAAGCAAATTACTGTTATCTTAACAACAATCAAATTACTGTTTGATATAAATATGAAATATCCCAGATAATACTTATTGCAGAGTATTATGTTAAACTAAAATTCATGCTTCTCAAATTACGGTTTGATATATAAATATTTCAAGGTAACAGTAGTTTGTTGTGGAGTATCATTTTACTTTTTTAATAAGTTATTTTTAGAATTTCATCCAAATTTAAAAGAAAACAAATCATGTATAGACATAAATAAATATAGTTAGCTATTACACGAATATTATATTATTTTTAATTAAATATAAAAATCTAATAAAATTACATATATTTTTTATATATATTATGATATATAATTTTTAACGAATGGTTTTTTTTCTTTGCACATAAAATAAATCATTTAGTTTTAATTGTAAGCAAAAAAATGTATGTTTTCTATTTTATATTCGTTAACAAAATAATAAAATTCTATAAACTTTAACGAAATTGTGGTTCGGTTATCCAACAAAAGTTTTTTTATTTTATTTTATTTTTTTCGACAACAAATATTTTTATTTATGCTTTCTAATTCTGTTTTAAGAAAGAAAAAAACTTTGACAAAAAAAAAAAAACTGCAAATAAATAATTGTAGACGTAGCCGAATAAGCCAAAGAGTATTTGAAGTCCAAAGCAGAGAGCTGCTTTAACCTATAGATCCAGTGGCCAGTCAACAGTGCCGTTAATCCCTATAAATAGCAACGGCGTTTTAAGCCACAAATCGTCCCGAGTCGTTTCCTTCGGTATAAGATTTGCTTTGAGGCATATTTGGCAGTGAGAGATCTGATTTTTCCCAGATCTGAATCGCCCAAACGCTATTCTCTCTCGCCAAAGGTATCCTCCCTCTTCTTCTTCTTGTTCCTCTTTGTTCTTTATCGATTCGTGTTTTCGAGCATTAAGGCGCTGATTTCTCTCGATTTTACTGGTTTGTATTTGATTTTTACGGTCGTATTCTTAGCTATGAAATGAGTGTTTTTTTCTGCGGTTTTCGATTCAGATTTAATCATTGCGAACCGCTTACGCCTTATTGTAGCTGGATCTGCGATGGTGTGCCTTTTTTTATATTTTTCCTGTGAAACGGGACGAAATAAGATTCTGAAGATTGTCGTTTGATTTGAGGGATGTGATTAGGTTAGGTTATATGGTTTTACCAGGCGAATCTATGGATGTTTCATTTCGGGTGCCACAGATTTAATTATTAGGTTTAGCTCGATTTAAAACGTACCTGGATCTGTTCGTTTTCGGAGTCATTTAGTATCTAAATCTTTCCTCGCTTGTTTCATTTCCTCAGTTTCGAACTCGATTTAGGTTTCATTCTAGCGGATCTGCATGATGGGGTTATCTGTTTTTGCGAAGATTTGGATTTTCTCACTGATCAGTGAGTGTATATGATTTGAATTTGGCTTAAATATGAAGTTTTAAAAGCTCTGCATTAAGTCAAGTTTTTATTTTGTTTGCAAATACTATGCTTGAGCTCTATCTGCATTAATTCTGAGCCATAAATGAGTCTTCCTAGTTAATTATTGTCCATGAACTATTAAGATTGAAGTTCCTTCAAGCCAATTAGACTTTTCTGTTATTTCTTCTATAGATCTCCATCATTTTAGGGCTGCTACTTTGTCACAAACCCATTTGTGGGCATCTATCGAGTATCAGAAGACTCGAATCACTTAGGATAAGATGCATCTGTTTTATGCTGTTTTTGCTGAGCTGTTTCCACAATGATTTGGAATCTTTCTAGCTTTATGTCACTTAGTGTGGAATCAAAATGATTCTTTTTAATTTTTAAAAGGTTTCAGGATATGTTGAGACTTTCTTTCTAGTTATAATGCTTCGAGGTTGCTGATTCAATCTTTCTTCTGTTCTTTATAGCTTTGGAAAAATGGAGACTTTCCTATTCACATCCGAGTCTGTGAACGAAGGACACCCAGACAAGCTCTGCGACCAGATCTCTGATGCAGTCCTCGATGCCTGCCTTGAGCAAGACCCTGACAGCAAAGTTGCCTGTGAGACATGCACCAAGACCAACATGGTCATGGTCTTCGGTGAGATCACCACCAAGGCCACGGTCGACTACGAGAAGATCGTCCGTGACACTTGCCGCTCCATTGGATTCATCTCTGATGACGTTGGTCTCGACGCTGACAAATGCAAAGTCCTTGTCAACATCGAACAACAGAGCCCAGACATTGCTCAAGGTGTTCACGGTCACTTCACCAAGCGACCAGAAGACATTGGAGCAGGTGACCAAGGACACATGTTTGGATACGCCACAGACGAAACCCCTGAGCTCATGCCTCTGAGCCATGTTCTTGCAACCAAGATCGGTGCTCGTCTCACTGAAGTCAGAAAGAACGGAACTTGCCGTTGGTTAAGACCAGACGGCAAAACCCAAGTCACAGTTGAGTACTACAACGACAACGGCGCAATGGTTCCAGTCCGTGTGCACACCGTCCTTATCTCAACCCAGCACGATGAAACCGTGACCAACGACGAAATCGCACGTGACCTCAAGGAGCACGTTATCACACCAATCATCCCAGAGAAATACCTCGACGACAAAACAATCTTCCACCTCAACCCATCAGGCCGGTTCGTGATCGGTGGGCCACACGGTGACGCCGGTTTAACCGGACGTAAGATCATCATCGACACTTACGGTGGATGGGGAGCACACGGAGGAGGTGCTTTCTCAGGAAAAGACCCAACGAAAGTGGACAGAAGCGGAGCCTACATCGTGAGGCAAGCCGCAAAGAGCGTGGTGGCTAATGGAATGGCTCGTAGGGCTCTTGTTCAGGTCTCGTACGCCATCGGAGTCCCCGAGCCGTTGTCTGTCTTCGTGGACACTTACGGGACAGGGAAGATTCCAGACAAGGAGATACTGAAGATCGTGAAGGAGAGCTTCGATTTCAGACCAGGAATGATGACGATCAACTTGGACTTGAAGAGAGGAGGCAACGGAAGGTTTTTGAAAACGGCGGCGTATGGACATTTCGGAAGAGACGACCCTGATTTCACTTGGGAGGTCGTTAAGCCACTCAAGTGGGACAAACCTCAAGCTTAAAAGTTTCTATGCTTGATTCTCTCTTTTATTTTTTTTCACTTTAAACATCATCTACTATGAGCAATAATTAAATCCCTCTGTTTCTGTTTTTCATTTTTTTTTCTTGTACTTTTGAAATGAAAGTTTCGGGTTTGTTTACTTATTAATGATGATGATGATTGACCTTTATGGCGTTTTCTCTTTTCACTATTAAAAATGTAGTGGACTACTATATAAATATAACATGTAATAATGGTTGATCGAAAATAGAAGAAATCTGTTTATGTCACAAATACGAAATCACACGCATTCTCTTGGAGTACAACGCGAAACTACAAGCATCCTCAACAACACAACGACACTTCTAAATGATTATTAAAAAAAAAAAAAAAAAAAAAAGACAAAAACAGATCATACGTTTGATCCGTTCAAAGTAAATGGATTGGATATATAGATGTGGAACCCATTTACATTGCCTGCTCTAACTTTTTGATGTTCTTTCTTGTCCCTTCATACGATACTATACGAGACCTACGAAAACATTTTATATATATTTTGAACTTTACGAAAACA
This sequence comes from Alliaria petiolata, assembly GCA_020283515.1. NCBI lineage: Eukaryota > Viridiplantae > Streptophyta > Magnoliopsida > Brassicales > Brassicaceae > Alliaria > Alliaria petiolata. The sequence continues at coordinate 157,058,776 of JAHZTW010000001.1, forward strand.
TTATTCGAACATGATATAAAAAACTGCCTAATAGCGTTAAAACTTAGAGACAGACTTCTTATAATAATGATAACTAATTGTGTTCATCTGTAAGCACTATACGGGTAGTGTCATACCGTCAGTTAACAACTCTCAACTTGTTTTTCTTTCCCTTTTTTTCTTTTTAATTATAAATTAAAATGCAGAATTTTCAAAGGAGGAAAATTATTGAAAATATAATAAGTTAAATGCTACCGGTTTAACAAATATTTTCTGCTAAGATTTGTGCATGGATTGGGATGGGAGACTTGGTCAACCAACCTTTCTACTAAATCAAGAGACAAAAAGCCTCAACTTTCGAGCCTTGTTTTCAACCGAATGATCTCATCTCACCAGTGAAAGATTAGTATATCTCCATAAAATTTCTTTTTATTATCTATTTATCTGTTTTATATCTTACCAAACTCAAATGAATGTCTCATTCCTTTGTTCATTATTGGCCCATGATATTAGGTTGAAAGAGTTGTATCTTTGTTAAGACATTGCCTTTGTATCTTATCAAATAATAAAAAAAAACCTTTTACATCTTCTACTTTTTTTGACATCCATCGTCATCCACCAGCTAATTATATATGTAATATGTCAACACACTGTTATTTTTAAATGGAAAATTGTTACCCATTTTCATTTGGATATATTTAGGCTTGTCCATTTTGTTGGGTCTTAAGATTTGAGTATTAACATTGTTGTCACAGCTTTATACAAAGCGAAAAAAACAAAAAAAACATATACACTTATATTATCTCTAATAATGAATTGAGAGATAACTCTTTGTATGAATCAGTGCTGCTACATATATGTTCAGATATTTTTCTTAAAAAGGAAAAAAAAAAAAAGATAATTGTACAAGAAGGAAAGAAAAAAAAAGCAGAGATATAAAAGTGTTTTGTTGTCACAAAGGACCCCCCAAAAAATAAGGTAATGTGATTTTCCCCAAATTATTAGGATCAAGTTTGTCGAACTGAGTCGCAACTTGGTTAATGTCTTTCTCACTGATCTTCTCCATTTCCTTAAGCTTCAACACAATATACTCTGATCTACTGAGAGACACCAAAATCAAAAACCAAATATAAAAGAGTCAGAAGATTAACCACTCTACTCAGTCATCAATAGTCATTGCTGTTTATAAAATCATTGGATAAGATGAAACAAAGACAAAAAATTTAAACTTTAATCCCCTTTGACCTACACAATCTAAACACACTATATCTTGAAGTTATTTGCCCGAACCGTTTTCAGCTTCAAGAAGCAGCTAGCTCCTAGGAATTGCAGAAACCCATTACCATAAACAGCTCAAGATCACTCTTACTTCTAAGCAAATGATCCATGATTAACCAAAAATCAAACCTTTTAAAAAAAAAAAAAACCAGAGAGACTCTGTTTACAAAAAAAAAAGAAGTTTTTACCTGATGAAACCATGTTGATAAGTATCAGCAGCGAACAAATCCTCGACGGTAATCTCTCTGTTCAACGCCGATTTCACAGCTTTCCTGTGCCGGCGATCGATTCTGGCCTCAGCCAGATACAGAAACGCACGCGCCACCGCGAGGGTCGAAACGAGCAGCCAAGCCGCCGCGAAAAGCCGTCCTTGAAGCGTTTTAAACGCTCGGTCTCCGTACCCGACCGTCGTCACCGACATAACCGACAGGTAAACCGAATCAACGAGATCCAGATCCTCGACGAAATGCAAAACCAAAGCCCCAACTCCGACACACAAAACGACGACGCATAGCGCTAAACAGACTTTCATCCTTATCCTCATCCTTCCTTTCTCGAAATCGATGATGTAATCCCTAGCCGAGAACCTGTGGTGGTGGTGAGGATCTCTCGTCGAGCCCACTTGGATTCCGGTGAGAAGCATGCTCTCCTGGAGATCCAGAACGTAATTAACAACGCCGCTAAGAAGAATATCCAAAAAACCGAACCCGAACAAGACGAAAACCACGGCGAAGATCTTCGTCCACGGAGTCAACGGAGCGATGTCCCCGTAACCGATCGTACACATGGTGACGATACAGAAGTAGAGCGCGTCGACGACGGGGTGAGTCTCGATTCCGGAGTAGTGATCTCGATTGAAGGAATAGATTGAAACCCCCAAGGTTAAGTAGATGATTAGAAGGAAAATCGCTTGTTTGATAATCGATTTCGAGATTGGCGAAGGTTCTTTGGTCTCCGAGGTTTTGGGTATTAGGTCTTTGATGATTACCATCGCCGGAGCTGTACGGCATCGGTGAAGCGGACGGTGATTGGCGAAATAGGAATCCGGGTACGTGTTGTCGTCGCCGCCGTGTCCGGATTGTTCGAGGTCGTGATGGTGTTGTTGGACAATCTCTTGGAAGAAGGAGGTGGTTGAGATTGAGTGAGGGATTGTGACGGAGGAGGCGGCGGCGAAGGAGTCTGGAATTTCCGGTATGGGTTCGAGGCGGAAACGTGATTGAGGACTGATTAAAGGTTGTTGATTCTCCATTTCCCAAGAAATGAGGAATCTCAAACTCGCAAGAAATATAGGAACAAAAAGAGTGATTTTTTCCCTTTTTATTATTATCTGAGATTGTTTTCTCTTTGGCCAACAGAAAATTCCAAAAAGAAAGTTGATTTTTTTTCGAAAAAAGGAACCAAGAAGAAGAAGAAGTGTGTGATTGGTGCTTGGATGAGTAATAATAACTTATAGGCTTTTGTAGCGTGGGGCCCATATGCCACGTATGAAAACTGGTTATTATCGTTATTGAACCACATGCGTAATACTCTGATTAATGAATTTTATTTGTATAATTGAGGGTTTGGTTTGTCTCGTGAAGGTGACTTGATTAACTCTCTCTTCTTTTCCCCCTTTTTTTTCTTTATCAATTATTGATTCATTTCATCGGGTGTGTGTACACGTGGATACTTAATATTAAACACGAAAATATAAAAGAATCACGTTTCAAAAAAAAAATATAAAAGAATCACACAAAATAACATAAGTTTGTGTGGATTAAATGAAGATAACATGTTTAGTTTAATTAATCTAAATCACTCGTTAAACATAACATAACATGTTTAGTTTGATCAGTTCCATTAATTTGACAGATTTAAACCCCCGGTTAAGAGGATCAACTTACCAGAAACCGCCACCTACAGTCTACATTCTACAATAATCAAGCTACGTCCATAACTATGCCTATTTTAGCCTGTTTAAGGCCCTCTAAAGCACACTATTATAACGTTAGATACGTTATTAACGTTAATACAATAAGGAATAGTGGACTACACGACCAAGTTGGAGAAAATGCATAAATTAGTCGACCTCATGACAAGAATGATGATATTTTTCACATTTTGTGTTTAAGTAGTTTTGTTCTCAACACCATATAAGTCACTTTTTTTAAGGACCTCTGTAGTACACCATTAACGTTAAATACGCTATTAACGTTAATACAATAAGTAATAGTGGACCACACGACCAAGTTGGAGAAAATGCAGAAATTAGTCCGACCTCATGACACAAGAATGATGATATTTTCATATTTTGTGTTAAGTAGTTTTGTTCTCAACACGATATATAAGCCATTTACATATTACGGTCCAACAATTTTTTTTTTTGTTTTCGAAATTCTTGTCGAACAATATATAGAATCACTTTAAGAAATATTACATGACAGAACTGAGAACTCCAAACAAAAAAAAAAAAAACATTACATGAAATTAGTTATGAATTCGCCTCTCAACTTTTGTTTATCTTATATACCTCATTAGTCTTTTCTTTATTTCTGCATTAATAAAAAAAGCTAGATAGTAAACGAATGTTTTTGTGATCTTTCATATGTTTTAAGATCTTCCAATATTAGCTTTAATTGTTGATGCTTGTAGGTCATTCCTCTAAGAAGATCCAGGTCAAAATGGTGGTTAAATACCTAGTTTTGATAATTCAAAAAGTCCCACACATAAGGAGATGAAGAAGGGGAAGATCGAAGAGAAGACCAAGACCGTACCTTTCTAGGACGTGTTGTTGATGGTCGTTGGTTCGATCGGAGCAATCGGAAACGGTCTTGGTTTTCCTTTAGTGACATTATTATTTAATTAGTGATCTCAATTCTCAAGTCACAGACTTTCGACGATCAAAAAATGCTGACGTAATCGCCGTCGTGACAAACGGTGTGATCGCGGAGAAAGGAACGCTCGAGTCACGACTCACGAGACGTTGATCAATATCGAAGGTGGGGTTTATGCTTATTCATTCCCTTGTTCGAACTCCACATACACATTTTAATAATTTTGTTTTTAATCCCTCGAAAACAAGTTTTGTCTGTTACTTATAATAGCATTTTGTTTATTTATGTATATGTCGGACAATAACACATTTAGGGAAAAAGTTACCAAAAGAAGAAAGTTGAATTTTTTGAGTTTTCATTTTTTTCTTGAGCCACAAGCTATACCGCATCGGTCTTAAACGACGTCGTTTACTGCCACGTCATGCAGTGTGCTGGCAGTAGATTTTTTAACCAATCAAATATTACGATTACGCCAGCAAGGCAACCACTGTAAGTGGAATGACCAAGAGTTGTAGCTTAATTGTTAACATTTACGAGACTGCCACGCATCGAGTTAAAAGAAAATGTGGGTAGGAAAAAAAAAAAAAAAACTCAAGAGGGGAAATGGAGACTTGCGAGATCGCGTGAGCTAGGATTCAATGCGAGTCAAAAATTCGTCTACGAATCCGCAATTTCTCGAGCTACCTCTCCGATTAGGGTATTTCAATTCTCATTCCCGCTTCTGCTTCAGATTTCTGTTGTTTTTTTGCCCTAAATTCTCTGCCTGATTTTGCGATTTGGCTTTTGCGGCGGGTTGGTTTCAGTTGATAGACACTTCTGCGGATTTGGGATTGTCGGTGATAGGAATCGGGACTGGTAAGTCGATATCATCAAACAAAGGAACGAAACGAACTGGTGATTGTAGATTAGTATCAGTTGAAATGATAACTTCGCAATTCTCCTGTGTATTTTGTTCGAACTTTGTTTTTGTTCTTTTGATATTTTTGAGCTTGGGTTGTTTTAAGTTACCAGTAAGGATAAAGATTTGTTTGTTGAAATTCTCTGCAGATTCTTGATCTGAGTACAGTTCAAAGCAGTTCAGCTTGTGGATTTGTGATCTTGCTTTGTTAATTACTATCGAACTCGTAAGTAGAAACTTGGGGGAATCAGAATGGCTAACTTACCGCAGAGATCGGTTAATTACCCGGGCACTCTCACTCCTCTAGAGCCAGATAGACCATCACCACAGCCAGATAGAACCCCAGTCCCTCATTCTCCTCCAGTAGTAGCTTCACCTACACCTCCTAGGTATCCTCAACCAAGTTTCAGACCTGATCAGATTCCTTCACCTTCGATGAAATCACCAAACCTGTTGTCACCGTCGAACGGTGTCAGAACCGGGAGCCCCGTTCCTCGTATGAGTACTCCGCCTGGTCCTCCAGTCTTTAAAACTCCTGTCAAACCAGCTGCTGTGCCTTTCCGTACCTCTCCAGCTACTCCTCAGCCTATGGCATACTCTTCGGCCACGGCTTCTTCTCTGCCCGTATCTACACCTTCCTATTACTCGAACGGGTCATCCGTTGGATCGCGGCGTGATCTTCCCGATGTTGTTAGAATGGAGGAACCGATAGCTGCAGACTCGCCTTATGTTTTGTTTTCTGCAAATAAGGTATTTTTCTTATCCTTTTTAGTTTCACATCTGCCGTTTTTTTCTCTCTCCCAGCTATTTGTGTCTTATTCCAATAGCCTGCTTGATCCTTTCTCTTAATCCTCTTGAGTGCCTGCTATTTGAAATTTCTTTATCTGCATTTATCAGTGTCCATTTGTTTTTTTTTTTTTTTTTTTTTGTCGTGTAGGTTTTAAAGCAGAAGAAGCTAGCAAATGTTGCTAGCCTGGGGTTCGGAGCAATAGTTTCTGCGGGGAGGGAGATTAGTCCTGGCCCTCAGATTATCCAACGTGATCCACATCGCTGTCTCAACTGTGGAGCGTATTCTAATCCCTACAGCTCCATATTAATTGGTTCAGGCCAATGGCAGTGCGTCATCTGCGAGAACATGAATGGAAGTAAAGGTGAATATGTGGCTTCGAGCAAGGATGAGATGAGAAGCTTTCCAGAGCTTTCGTTGCCTCTGGTTGATTAAGTTCAGACAGGAAACAAGAGACCTGGGTTTGTTCCTGCCTCTGATTCACGGACATCTGCACCCGTCGTACTTGTTATTGATGAGTGTTTAGATGAACCACACCTTCAGCACTTGCAGAGCTCTTTGCATGCATTTGTAGACTCGCTCCCACAAACTACCAGGCTTGGGATAGTACTGTATGGTCGCACTGTTTCCATATATGATTTCTCTGAAGAATCCGTAGCTTCAGCCGATGTTATTTCTGGTGCAAAATCACCATCTGCTGAGTCGATGAAATCGCTGATTTATGGGACCGGTGTATACCTGTCACCAATGCATGCATCACTAAAGGTAGCACATGAGATATTCTCGTCCTTAAGACCATAAACATTGAATATTCCTGAAGCATCTAGAGATAGGTGCCTTGGAACTGCTGTTGAGGCTGCTCTGGCTATAATTCAAGGACCATCAGCAGAAATGTCTCGTGGAGTGGTCAGAAGAGCAGGAGGTAACAGTAGAATCATTGTTTGCGCTGGTGGACCCATTACCTATGGTCCTGGATCAGTACCTCATTCCGTGAGTCATCCAAATTATCCGTATATGGAAAAGACAGCCATAAAATGGATGGAGAATCTGGGGCGTGAAGCTCACAGACACAATACGGTCGTGGACATTTTGTGCGCTGGGACTTGTCCTCTCAGAGTTCCTGTTCTGCAGCCACTTGCAAAAGCTTCAGGCGGTGTTTTGGTTCTTCACGATGATTTTGGTGAAGCATTTGGTGTGGACTTGCAGAGGGCGGCCACTAGGGCTGCGGGTTCACATGGTCTGCTTGAAGTTCGGTGTTCAGATGATATACTTATAACTCAGGTGATTGGACCTGGGGAAGAAGCACATTCAGAAACTCACGAGACGTTTAAGAGCGATGCGGCTCTCTCTATTCAGATGCTGAGTGTTGAAGAAACACAAAGCTTCTCTCTGTCGATGGAGAATAAGAGGGACATCAAAAGCGATCACGTCTTTTTCCAGTTTGCTTTCCATTATTCGGATGTTTATCAAGCCGATGTGTCTCGGGTGATTACGTTCAAATTGCCAACTGTTGATAGTATCTCAGCATATCTTGAGAGTGTTGAGAACGAAGCTGCTGCGGTTCTCATCTCCAAGAGAACTCTTTTGATAGCGAAAAGTCAGAAGGATGCAGTCGATATGCGTGCTACCGTAGATGAAAGAATCAAAGACATTGCTTTGAAATTCGGATCTCAAGTGCCAAAATCAAAGCTTTATAGCTTCCCCAAGGAACTATCTTCCCTTCCGGAACTTCTCTTCCATCTTAGGAGGGGTCCTCTATTGGGAAACATCATTGGTCATGAAGATGAAAGATCGGTGCTACGGAATTTGTTTCTGAACGCATCTTTCGACCTGTCCCTTCGAATGGTAGCGCCCCGTTGCTTAATGCACCAAGAAGGTGGTACGTTCGAGGAACTACCAGCGTATGATCTCTCTATGCAATCAGATAAGGCTGTTATTCTTGACCATGGCACAGATGTGTTTATTTGGTTGGTAAGTTTCTCTTGTATTCATCCAGTAGCTTATAATGCTCATGCAATAATATATTTCCGTCAACAGCATTTTATCTTTCTTTTTGTTTTTGTTCGATTTAGGGAGCCGAACTGTCTGCTGATGAGGTGAAGAGCGCTGCGGTTTTAGCAGCCTGCAGAACGTTGGCTGAAGAACTAACTGAATTCCGGTTTCCAGCACCGCGCATCCTCGCATTCAAGGTTGTTGATATTTCAGAATCTCATACACATTTCTCAAAACATCATACTTTGCCATCGTTTCGATATCTATCTGGTAAACCATTGAAACGAAGCTAATATCTTGTGGACATTGTTGTTGTGTATAACAGGAGGGAAGTTCCCAGGCTAGATACTTTGTGTGCCGGCTTATACCAGCGCATAAAGATCCTCCTTATGAGCAGGTAAAACATAGAAAATCCCGAGTTCTCGGAGATTGATTCCTTTTTCTTCCTCTAAATCCAATTCGAATGGGGATTATACATGTGCAGGAAGCAAGATTTCCGCAGGTTAGAACGTTGACGACGGAGCAAAGAAGAAAACTAAAGAGTAGTTTTATAGAGTTTGATGAAGCCAGTTTCTGCGAATGGATGAGGAATTTGAAAGTAGTGCCTCCTGAGCCCAGGTAGAAAGAGATTTCTATTATCTTCATTGTTCTCTGCTTCTATCGCTTCTTTTTTGTTCTTTGGGTTTACTGTATTGAGTCTTTTGTTTTTTAGGATTTCTCTTTTTATTATATGGTCTCCAGTGTTCTGAATTGAATTATATACTTTTGTTATATAACAGCAAAATAAAAGTCTAGTCTAGTGATGATGACCGTTGCCATTTTACAGTCAATGTTTTACCCGCTCTCATTATGATGACGTGTCATTTTTTTTTTTTTTCTCCCTTCTTTAAAAATAGCGGATTCGGCTGGTTAAGGGATATCAAAATCTAAATTTATTATGTTTGATTCGGGGATGATGCTGTTGTTATTAGTAACACTGCATATAATCATAGAAATTAAAAGCAAAATATGCGATTAGAAACATGATGCTGTGTTTTAGATCTGAATTCAAATCCAGTGATGTATTATCTCTGTGAATTGTAAGTTTGTAACGATATAAAAATATAAAACAAAAAAATACTTGTGAAAAGAAAGTAGAAGCTATGTGGCCCAATGAGACAAACATGATCGAAACTAGATGACGTGGCAAACTGAAGGTTATCCACCAGAAATTGAGTTAGAGGGGTATAAATGTAATTTTCATCACCTTATCCCCAACGTCTCAAATCTCTCTCTCTCGACGACACACGAAAAACCGGAAACGTCATTTTTGTTTCTAGCCGGACTGTTGTCGCTCCCGCCGGCAATTCTCCCGGCTCGCCGTAGAAGATGGTGTCTCCACTCTGCGACTTTCAGTTACTAAACCACCGTCCTTCGATCTCACCTACATCTTCTCAGTTCGTGATCGCGGAGGGAAATTTCCTCCGGCAGAATCGTCTTCTGAGCTCTTCGCCGTTTTGGGGCGCCAAATTCGGAAAAGGATTCAAGTTAGGGTTATCCGGATGTAGTAGCTGCTCACGGCGGAGGAGCAAGAGTGTAAATGCTTCACTAGGTGGTCTTCTCAGCGGGATTTTCAAGGGTACTGATAACGGAGAGTCGACGAGGCAACAGTACGCAGCAATCGTCGCCTCCGTTAATCGCTTGGAGTCGGAGATTTCACCTCTTTCGGATTCAGAATTGCGGGGCAGGACTGATGCCCTAAAGCAGCGGGCTCAGCAAGGAGAATCCATGGATTCACTTCTGCCTGTAATTTTTTCAATCCTTCGTTTCAGTTTTTGTGGTTTGACACCAAAGTTTTTGCTTCAACTGTGGAATTTCTGATCGCAGGAGGCATTTGCTGTTGTGAGAGAAGCTTCCAGGAGAGTTCTTGGACTCAGACCTTTCGATGTGCAATTAATAGGTAACACAGTTTCTGTGGGCTGTCATTGTTAAGATTGTTGAGTCAACTCTCTCTTTTGGTTTAATTGCAGGTGGTATGGTCCTTCATAAAGGAGAAATAGCAGAAATGAGAACTGGTGAAGGAAAAACGCTTGTAGCCATTTTACCAGCTTATTTGAATGCGTTAAGTGGGAAAGGTGTTCATGTGGTTACAGTCAATGATTATCTGGCTCGAAGAGATTGTGAATGGGTTGGTCAAGTTCCTCGGTTCCTTGGATTGAAGGTTGGTCTGATCCAACGTATGTCTCTTTCTCTGAACTTCCCTCTCTCTCTTTTTTCGTCTCTTAAGAGGCAAACACTAACTTCCAGATTGGTCGATTTAATCATCATTCACATACTTTGTTACTCTGGCAGAGAATATGACACCTGAACAAAGAAAGGAAAACTATTTATGCGACATCACATATGTCACCAACAGTGAGCTTGGATTCGATTATCTGAGAGACAATCTTGCCACGGAAAGTAATTCTTGCTTTATTTTCTCTTTTTCATTCTGGATTATATGATTTTTCTTCTGAAAGTCTTTGCTGAGTTAGTTACTGAATGTACAGAGTGTGGAGGAGCTCGTCTTGAGGGATTTCAATTATTGTGTAATTGATGAAGTTGATTCCATACTTATTGATGAAGCAAGGACTCCTCTCATTATCTCTGGGCCTGCAGAGAAACCTAGTGACCAATATTACAAAGCTGCAAAGATTGCTTCAGCCTTTGAGCGTGATATACATTACACTGTAAGACTCCTCAGTTATTCCTTTTGTTGTGTGAAATTATTAGGTGGAGTTGGCCATCCATCTTCCAAATTCGAACTGCTCACTGAGTTTTTTGGTGTTGCAGGTTGACGAAAAGCAGAAGACTGTTTTACTAACGGAACAGGGTTATGAGGATGCGGAAGAAATCCTGGATGTGAAAGATTTGTATGATCCTCGTGAACAATGGGCGTCATACGTTCTTAATGCCATTAAGGCAAAAGAACTTTTTCTCAGAGATGTGAACTATATCATCCGAGCAAAGGAGGTTCTTATCGTGGATGAGTTTACTGGTCGTGTAATGCAGGTACTTGTTTTATATCGTTTGCTTATTGATATGGAATATTCGTCTTAATAAGAAAGAATTAACACTACTTATCAATTTAGTGATCCCAGTGGCTAAGGCTGAGAAAAATTCTCAGGCCACTAGAAAAAAACATAGAAAAAAAAAACAGTACGTAGTAGTCCACTGAATAAGTTGTCTCTTTTGCAGGGAAGACGTTGGAGTGACGGACTACATCAAGCAGTTGAAGCAAAAGAAGGTTTGCCAATTCAGAATGAATCTATTACACTGGCATCAATTAGTTATCAAAATTTCTTTCTGCAGGTTGGTAATGCCTACTTTCCACTTTTTGAACAAAGTTACTATGAGATTGCAATGCTTAATTTCTAATATGGTATAGTTCCCAAAACTTTGCGGGATGACTGGCACTGCATCGACCGAGAGCGCAGAATTTGATAGCATATACAAGCTGAAAGTTACAATTGTACCCACAAACAAGCCCATGATAAGAAAGGTCTGTCTCATATCTTATGTTCTGAACTTGCACCTCAAAATTCAGACTGTTTCTTCAGATTTGGTCTCCATAGGAAGACCTAAAATGCGTGCTTGTAGGCCTTCTAATGAGATTTGTTAAAGTGAGAAAATGTTAAGCATTCCTGCTAGTTCTGAAATCACTTGTATGCCGTACCAGCTTTCAATTTTGGTGTTTTGTCTTCTCAAACAAAAACGTTTATCTTTCACAGTCTAATACCTTGTTAAATTACTTGCAGGATGAGTCAGATGTGGTTTTCAAGGCAGTCAATGGAAAGTGGCGGGCAGTAGTAGTGGAGATTTCTAGAATGAACAAGACAGGTAGAGCTGTGCTAGTTGGTACAACCAGCGTCGAGCAGAGTGATGAGCTATCTCAACTATTGCGGGAAGCTGGAATACCTCATGAGGTAAGGCTTTTAT
>JAHZTW010000001.1:157073653-157348576 GCA_020283515.1 Alliaria petiolata
TTTTGGTTTAATTGCAGGTGGTATGGTCCTTCATAAAGGAGAAATAGCAGAAATGAGAACTGGTGAAGGAAAAACGCTTGTAGCCATTTTACCAGCTTATTTGAATGCGTTGAGTGGGAAAGGTGTTCACGTGGTTACAGTCAATGATTATCTGGCTCGAAGAGATTGTGAATGGGTTGGTCAAGTTCCTCGGTTCCTTGGATTGAAGGTTGGTCTGATCCAACGTATGTCTCTTTCTCTGAACTTCCCTCTCTCTCTTTTTTCGTCTCTTAAGAGGCAAACACTAACTTCCAGATTGGTCGATTTAATCATCATTCACATACTTTGTTACTCTGGCAGAGAATATGACACCTGAACAAAGAAAGGAAAACTATTTATGCGACATCACATATGTCACCAACAGTGAGCTTGGATTCGATTATCTGAGAGACAATCTTGCCACGGAAAGTAATTCTTGCTTTATTTTCTCTTTTTCATTCTGGATTATATGATTTTTCTTCTGAAAGTCTTTGCTGAGTTAGTTACTGAATGTACAGAGTGTGGAGGAGCTCGTCTTGAGGGATTTCAATTATTGTGTAATTGATGAAGTTGATTCCATACTTATTGATGAAGCAAGGACTCCTCTCATTATCTCTGGGTCTGCAGAGAAACCTAGTGACCAATATTACAAAGCTGCAAAGATTGCTTCAGCCTTTGAGCGTGATATACATTACACTGTAAGACTCCTCAGTTATTCCTTTTGTTGTGTGAAATTATTAGGTGGAGTTGGCCATCCATCTTCCAAATTCGAACTGCTCACTGAGTTTTTTGGTGTTGCAGGTTGACGAAAAGCAGAAGACTGTTTTACTAACGGAACAGGGTTATGAGGATGCAGAAGAAATCCTGGATGTGAAAGATTTGTATGATCCTCGTGAACAATGGGCGTCATACGTTCTTAATGCCATTAAGGCAAAAGAACTTTTTCTCAGAGATGTGAACTATATCATCCGAGCAAAGGAGGTTCTTATCGTGGATGAGTTTACTGGTCGTGTAATGCAGGTACTTGTTTTATATCGTTTGCTTGTTGATATGGAATATTCGTCTTAATAAGAAAGAATTATCACTACTTATCAATTTAGTGATCCCAGTGGCTAAGGCTGAGAAAAATTCTCAGGCCACTAGAAAAAACATAGAGCAAAAAAAAAAACAGTACGTAGTAGTCCACTGAATAAGTTGTCTCTTTTGCAGGGAAGACGTTGGAGTGACGGACTACATCAAGCAGTTGAAGCAAAAGAAGGATTGCCAATTCAGAATGAATCTATTACACTGGCATCAATTAGTTATCAAAATTTCTTTCTGCAGGTTGGTAATGCCTACTTTCCACATTTTGAACAAAGTTACTATGAGATTGAAATGCTTAATTTCTAATATGGTATAGTTCCCAAAACTTTGAGGGATGACTGGCACTGCATCGACCGAGAGAGCAGAATTTGAAAGCATATACAAGCTGAAAGTTACAATTGTACCCACAAACAAGCCCATGATAAGAAAGGTCTGTCTCATATCTTATGTTCTGAACTTGCACCTCAAAATTCAAACTGTTTCTTCGGATTTGGTCTCCATAGGAAGACCTAAAATGCGTGCTTGTAGGCCTTCTAATGAGATCTGTTAAAGTGAGAAAATGTTAAGCATTTCTGCTAGTTCTGAAATCACTTGTATGCTGTACGAGCTTTCAATTTTGGTGTTGTCTTCTCAATCAAAAACGTTTATCTTTCACAGTCTAATCCCTTGTTAAATCACTTGCAGGATGAGTCAGATGTAGTTTTCAAGGCAGTCAATGGAAAATGGCGGGCAGTAGTAGTGGAGATTTCTAGAATGAACAAGACAGGTAGGGCTGTGCTAGTTGGTACAACCAGCGTCGAGCAGAGTGATGAGCTATCTCAACTATTGCAGGAAGCTGGAATACCTCATGAGGTAAGGCTTTTATGTGCTTTTTGATAAAATAAAATAAAAATCTTCGACGTGTATCTATGCAGAAATAAATCCAAACTCTATGCTCCGTTAGTATTTAGTCCAAAAAAGTATTTGGCATCTAAAGAGATGGTGTATGTAAAGACAAACCAATTTGAAAAATTAAAACAAATAAGATTCTTTGTACAAGAAAACTGACAGATGATGTTATATATATGCTGTACAAAAAGGTCCTCAATGCAAAACCAGAGAATGTGGAGAGGGAAGCTGAAATTGTAGCACAAAGTGGTCGTTTAGGGGCTGTAACAATTGCCACAAATATGGCAGGGCGTGGGACAGACATAATTCTTGGTGGAAACGCAGAGTTTATGGCACGTTTGAAGCTCCGTGAGATACTTATGCCCAGGTATCATGCATGTAGCATTTTAGGATGTATTTAAGATTAAACATGATTTTAAGCCTCTAATTATATATTTTGTGCACATCAGATAGATCATTTAGCCACTCTCTTGATATAATTGCTACAGATTGTTTGACGAAGAACCTTGGAGTTCATAGTTTTTTTTTACCTGAAGTTTTCTTACATTTTGACTGTTACTACAGAGTGGTAAAGCCTACTGATGGTGTTTTCGTATCTGTGAAGAAGGCCCCTCCCAAGAGGACGTGGAAGGTTTGGCCTTTTCTGAGTCTCTGGTTTTGGTTGAAAGCATGAGATGCTAATGGTTACACCAAGCTAAGTAGACAGTAAAATTTACGGTGCAGGTGAATGAGAAGTTATTTCCATGCAAATTGTCAAATGAGAAAGTAAAGCTAGCTGAGGAAGCTGTACAATCAGCTGTGGAGGCTTGGGGCCAAAAATCGTTAACTGAGCTTGAAGCAGAGGAACGTCTATCTTATTCTTGTGAAAAGGTGAACAACTGAGAAATCCTGGAACTCTATCTTGATATGTTGAAATAGAGTTATCTGAGCCATCGATCTTTGCCATTTTCCACAGGGTCCTGTCCAAGATGAAGTCATTGGTAAACTGAGGAAAGCATTTCTTGAGATAGCGAAAGAATATAAGGGCTTTACGGATGAAGAAAGGAAAAAGGTTGGTTCTGTTACAGCAGAGCAGTATGTGAATCTCAGTCAAGTGTCTTATGTTGATCTTTCATTGTCCTGGATTGCTGTAGGTTGTGGAAGCTGGTGGACTCCACGTGGTTGGAACAGAGCGGCATGAATCACGCCGAATAGACAATCAGGTTTCCTTAAAATGTTTGTTGGCAGGAGATTTATGATTTATCTAATTTCCTTTTCCAGTGGAATAATAATTTCTTCTTGAATTTGTTTTTGTTCCCTCATACAGTTGCGTGGGCGAAGTGGCCGGCAGGGGGATCCTGGAAGTTCCCGGTTCTTCCTTAGTCTTGAAGATAACATATTCCGCATTTTCGGGGGAGATAGGATTCAGGTGACTGTTTGTATCTACAGTTTATTCATTCTTCTGGAGAATAATCGTCTAAACGTAGTTGCCTTTCAACTCTTAGGGTATGATGAGAGCATTCAGGGTGGAAGACTTACCAATCGAATCCAAGATGCTGACTAAAGCTCTAGATGAAGCTCAGAGAAAAGTCGAGAATTACTTCTTTGACATCAGGAAGCAATTATTCGAATTTGACGAGGTTCTCAATAGCCAAAGAGATCGTGTTTACACAGAGAGGAGGCGTGCTCTTGTGTCAGACAGCCTCGAGCCTCTGATTATCGAGTATGCTGAATTGACAATGGATGACATTCTAGAGGTAAGCCGTTTGAAACTGATGCCAGGTAAAAACAAGTTCTTTATTCTCTGAGTCTGTTTTATACCAACAGTTGAAACTCCGGTTTTACCATTTATAGGCGAATATTGGCCCGGATACTCCAAAAGAAAGCTGGGATCTTGAAAAGCTCATCGCTAAAGTTCAGCAGTAAGAGAAAACATAACACATAGATAATCACAAATTCCAGTTTATATAAGCTAACTTCCAAATTCCAATCTCCTCTTAGGTACTGCTATCTGTTGAACGATCTCACTCCGGATTTGCTGATAAGCCAAGGATCAAGTTATGAGAGATTGCAAGATTATCTCCGTGCCCGTGGCCGCGATGCATACTTGCAGAAAAGAGTAAGTTAGATGGTTCTAAGCCTTTTTCACATCTGGTATAAGAGATACTAGAAGCTGTGTTGTTTTTGGCTGACTAAGCTTGTTTCTGATTCTCAGGAAATCGTGGAGAAAGAAGCACCGGGGCTGATGAAAGATGCTGAACGATTCTTAATCTTGAGCAATATTGATCGGTTATGGAAAGAACACCTTCAAGCACTCAAGTTCGTTCAACAAGCTGTCGGGCTTAGAGGATATGCGCAACGCGATCCACTCATCGAGTATAAGCTCGAAGGATACAATCTATTTCTGGAAATGATGGCTCAAATACGGAGAAATGTTATATACTCCATATATCAGGTTCTTGATTAATTCGAAATCTCTACCTCTCACACACACACACATTTCATCTTTTGATTCTTTTTTTCTCTCTCTTTTTTTTGTGGCAGTTTCAACCAGTAATGGTAAAGAAAGACCAAGAGAAGAAGTCTCAGAACGGGAAAGCGAGCAAACAAGCGGATAATATTAGTGAGAAGCCTAACCAAGTCATTGTAGCAGATAAGCCATCCTCAATCGCCAGCGCCTAAGACCGGTAAACAGCAAATCTTTTTGGGTACAGCATCGGGAAATTGTCTTTAGAAAAAGAGCTTGGTGGTTACAAGATACATTGACGAAACTGGAATCGCTAAGTTTTGTTGTCAATCTCATTTATAATGTATATACTACACCATAGATCAAAGGAACTTCCTTCTCCTTACGGGGATCAAGGATCTCTAGGAAGAATCTGTTGGAGAATTAGGTTGAGATCGTTTGCTCTCGCCTTGACGCCAATGGCTAGAGCAGTCTTGAGCTGAACCAACTCTCCTAATCTGAGAGAGGCTCGTTTGTTGTCTTTGATATAGAGAATAGGAACGTGCCTCGAAGCAGCCAAGTTCGGGATATGCTTGGTTAGCATCCTCGGTTTACAATCTGCTACTAGTATCACTACCTGTGATTGGGAAACAAAATCTCTATTAAATCACTAAAAGGCCTTCCCTTTTCACAACCCAAATATGCTAATATGAGATTTGTACCTGAAGTTGAACCGGAGGTTGCCTATGCTTTTGTTGTTGGTCAGTAGCGTTGGGTTTCATCCTCTCAAGAACACGCGTGACTTCGTTTATCCCAATCGCTATTTGTTGCTGATTTGTTCACATTTCGTTTTCCATAAGAAATCGAAAGAGAGAGAAGGAAAAAAAGCCAAACCAAAAAGCATAGCAAGAGTAGTAAGTAACCTTGAGCCATATCTTGTCAGGCAATGACTTCACATTCGAAAGCTTCGACGTCTCAATTCCTCTTTAAGTTCCGAATATCCCCCATCCCCACAAGGAAGACAACTTTAAAAAAACAAAAAATCGATTTATATTTATGAAGGGTTTTTGTTAGAGTTTAGAGTGTTAACCTCTGAATCAAGCCGAGGATATGAGTTAGACGTTCGCCTTCATAGTAACTACAAATACGAAGCAGAGGAATCGAAATCCTCAGGAGTAGAAGAAACAGAGTGGGGAAAAAAAATAGAGATTGAATTTAAAAAGAATTTATTTTTTGTATAAGAGAAAGGAAGAATTAGGTTACTCTGATTCTTTGACGGGATTCGCATCACCTTCTTCCATCTTCCGAGGGACGCCTTTCATCGGTGTGTTTTAGTCGTTATGCACACCAACTGTTCGACAGACCGCTCAGATTTTTATTAGGGTCTCTCTGCGTTCTTTTATAAAAAGTAGAGGTCTTTTTCGTAATTAGCCAAACACCTTCTTCGTTTTTGGGTTTTTGCTTTGGTTCTTTTTTTTTTCTTTCTCTTTGAGGAAAAAGCTGCGTTAATGGCTGACCTCTCAAACTGTAAAACTTTCGGTTGTTTCTGCAGTGCTTTTATACATTCTTTAGCGGTATACTGTATGATTCTTTGCAATATCAAATAACCACTTCCTGGCATCTCATTAAGATATATATATACTTCGTATAAAGTTTGAACAAGAGGACGCAAAAGTTTAATCAGATCTTAAATATTTCTCAGAGACTGAGAACAACAGCAACCCCATAAAACAAGTAACAGAATTGATCAACAACGCACCCAGAACAGAACACTTTGTTTTTCTTCTTTTTTTTTTTTATCTTGGTGACGCTTCACTTCCATCTTGCTTTATCACAGAACACAAAACCTGTCTTGAGATGTAACTTTCGAGCTCCTTTGAGACTTCCGTTAGCTTCAAGTCAAAGTTGCTCCTGTACTTTTGCTTCGGCGATGGCACAGCGGAAGAAGAAGAGCCCGAGAACCTTCTTCGCGGGCTAGAGAATTTCCCTGGTGAAACCTGAAGCTTGACTGCTGCAGATGTTGATGGTGGTAACACAGTGTTGTTATTGTCTGGATCTAACAGCAGTCCGAATTTTGTCTCTAATGGAAGTGGCTTAAGTGAATCTTCTTCAGTCTCGGAAACTGGTTTTGGTTTCCTCAGTCTTTCCCTTGCTTTCTCAGCCGCTTGTAGAGCCTTTTCACTGCTCAAAGTGATCAGTTTCCATGGGTTTATGCTTACATGAAAACCCGGTTTCTTGTTGATCAGCGTGGAAGTAGGTGAACGCTCATCTCCTTCTATTTTTATGGATAGTCTCTTCTGATGATTCTGTTGTAAAACATAATATATAATCTTTGAGAAAATGGCAAGCGAAAAAAAGCTTGGAGATAAAAGAGTTATATATTCACCTCATCTGTTTTGCTGCACATAAACTTGGAGATAAACGTTTGTCTTGGTCTTTCAGGAGAATCAACATCGGAGCTTTCATCTGAAGATGAATCTAATTCATCAAAAGGGTCAACTTCTGTGAATTGATTCTCTTCCCTCATCGCTAATATATAGTCATATGTTCTCATCCCCTGCAAATATTTGACCACTACTTAGTCAAAGAAAGAAATCTAAAACAGAGTATTTCTGCTAGTTTGATGGCTAGGAGACTGTAAGTGCCACCTTTCTTATGAGAACCACATGGAAGAGGAAAAGCTGCCCCATGGCTGCCGAGCCATATGCCGTTAACAAAACCAGCATAACCTGTAAGCACACAAAACATTACAAACTTCATAAGCGAGAAGAACCTGCATCAGATGTCTTGAGGAAGAAGGAGATATATAGGAAATCATACAGATATTGTAGCAAGTGCCCATCTAGGGAACTCTACATAAAGCCTTCTCTTCAATTCGGTTTCCATCCCTTTCTTGTCCACAAAACATCTGACAAATATGGCAATGGCTGTTCCACCTTCTATCATTAGCTGTTGCAGCAAAAAAGCCAGTCAATTTTTCATTCTTTCAAACTTTCTAGGTTTCTGTTTAAGTAGTTGAGAGGGTCAAATACACACCATGAGCAAAACGAAAACCATCAGGAGTATGAACGTGGTGTAATTCCTTTTCCCAACGCAGTTATTGAGCCACTGAATATACCAAATTATCCAAAGAGAAAAACTTATGTATAGATCCAAGACAAGGACAGGAGTTTCAGAAACTGTAAAGATTCTCAGTGGAGGAAAACCCAAAAAACTTACCCTACAATGGTGATCAAACCCTTCAACACACCGGTTACATGTCCTGCAATGCTTACTGCTGCGTTTAACCTAAACACAAACACAAAGAAACGTCAAAAGAAGTCTTAGTTTCCACAAAAGAATGTGATATTAAGTGCACAAAGATGGCAAACCTCTAAATCACAAAGTGAACAATAAGAGATATCATCTTCCTCTTTAGGGTCTGGTGTAACAGCATCATCTTTCATGACAAGTGGGAAAGGAAGAAGCGGCTCTAGCTGCACGCTGCTACTCCATGGATCCAGATACGTCCGTCTGATAAACTTCCTCAAGATCTTCCTCTCTAACCTCCTGAAGAACCTCACAACAACTTGGCTTAAAACAACCTTGAATCTCAGCTTCATCAAGACTCCTTTGGATTTAGCCCTTCTCTTTTTCCTAGCACTAGTCTTATCCGTAGGATCGATGGCGGTGCACCTAACGAACAAAGCTATAACCGAAACCGCCTGAAAGGAAAAATATCAGTGAACTCAGCACATGGTTCCTCGAGATTCCATTACAAGAGGAGAAGTTAAACAAATGATGCAGCTTCTAGGAGCTTGCTTACCACAAAAGAGAAGACCGAAAGAAGTGTGATAACAGCTATTCGATTCCCAAGGAAGAAGCCGAGGAACACATAGAAGGCTGCAACCAGAACACTATAAATAACAGCTCCTACAATCTGCACAAAGCAGTACACAGCTCAATCTAATAGTAATCAAACTCAATAAAGAAGACAACTTTGCTTCAGAGAACTCGATTTAATCTCAATCGAGATTTTCTTAAAGAGTATCAAATTTTGAAACCTGGAGACCCAGAAAGTAGTTTTGCCCAAATTACACAGCTTAATCTAGCTAATCAGTAAAACTTAGAAACACTGATTCAGCTCACTAAACATATAAATCGATGGATTAGCCCAAAATCGAGAGATTCTCAACACATAAACTGTATAAGTTCGCTCTCGATGGATCGGATCAAGGTGAAATTGAAGCCAAAACCGGAATTAAGAAACTTTTTTTTTCAACAGATAAAATTGAAAAAGAATGAGAAGAGATTGATGAGTTTCTGATCTGAAACCTGTAGTGGATGAAATGGTCGTTGCCAGCCATGGCGTCGTCTCGTCATGTTAACTCCGACGGAGGTTTTATAATTAACAGATCTTACACGGAAGAAACAAACCCTAATAGATCTTACTCAAAAACTCCATGGCAACTTCTCCCAGCTTCGAAAATTACAGAACAGCTTTGGTTTTTATCCTCGGTATTAATAATTAATAATGCGTGTTTAATTTTATTTTGTTTTCTTTTTTTGTTTCTAGTTGAGGATGATGATACCAACGGTCGGGTTTTCAAAATTTTGAAGTAACGCTCGGATCTACTTTACTGATCGGACGGCTATAATATTTCAGCCTTTTAGCGTCAAATTGGCCCATTTATGTTTGAAACGTTTTTGGGCCTATATTGGTTTCTTGGTTTTATTCTCTCATTTTGTGGGCCTTTTCTTGTACATATAAGAAAGAGTGAAGTAAAGCAAAAAAAAACTTTTTAAATTAATTTTTGATAAATTAATAAAATAAAATAAAATTTGTGATTCTGCTATGAAATAAAAAAATTCATAAACATTAGACTGAACCTTATACTGCTAATTTCAGCTAAGATACTAAACAATGGGAAAACGGTCAATTAATACCCAAACTCTAATAGATTAATGCATAAATAATTTTGGTGTGCTAATTAATACCCAAATTCGTAAATTTTTGAATTTTAATACACGAATTCTGTGTTGTCTGGCCGAAAATAACTTTGACCAATTTTTCGTTAGTCAGCGTTTTTATTCTGTTAATGGCGATGATTCAGCTACCACGCAAAGCAAAACTATCTCGTTTTGGTCATCGAAAATTCAAAAAAAAAAAAAAAATGACGTCGTTTGGCTGTCTTGAAAACAAAAAAAAAACTATTTTTAGTGATTGGATACTAAAAAAAAAATCTGTTACATTTCTATGAATTTGGATACTAATTGGCCGTTTTCCAATCTTTCTCCCGAAAATTTGTTCTCATTCAAGTAGTCATGTTCACCATTATGACTTGAGCATCAAATAAATCCTTTTTGTTACTATGACATGACCAAGATCCGCAAAGACGCTAGCTAGACCCAGGTCCGGCCTAAAGGGGGTAGGCATATGGGCTCGTATCCATTTCTTTAAAAAATAAGCTCAAATGTTTTGCTTTTCTTCAAATTTTTTACCCATTTTTGTTTAAAAAAACAGAAATAGACTAGTTTTTTTGTTTTTAATTCGAAATTTATCCAAAAAAAAACAGGCCCATACTTTAAAGCATATATAGAAAATGCCTAAATATTTTTTTTAAATGATATTTTCAGAACAAAATTTTTTTTTTGGCCCATAGGACCTAAAATAAGTTGGGCCGGGGCTGGCTAGACCCGTAGGACATTTATTCGGAACGTAGTATAGGTTTGGACGATTTTCATATCATACGCTTCCCGATTATTTCTGAAGAACCAAGTTTCTTTAAAAAAAAACAAATTTAAACAATCCTGAAAATGCGAAATCCAACTCGTCATGTTATCTTTTTCCAGTATATATATTTAGAATACATATTATTCACGAAAATTACAAAACTAAATAAGCAAAGACCTACACCCCATGGTTCTTTAAAAATAGAAGATAACAAAATACACACAATGGCCAAAATCGAATCCGGTCAAAAATCTTATAATTAATCTCTCTCCACATGATTCATATGTTTGCTTATATAATGTACATCAGAAAACTGAAGAATATGCGCATATATATATATATACAGAGATTTACTGTATATATGTGTGTGTAATAATAATATAGAAGATAACATTCAACCAAAAACAAATAATAAAGAAGATAACACATATAAATTAAATACTAATTTAGTTGGTAGAGAAAGTGGTGCAAGACTGTGGAAGCTGTGGCGAGTCTCCGTTACTGCTTCCTCCACTTTTACTATCAACCTTGTTATTGTTATTGTTATTGTTATTATTATTATTATTGTCGTTACCTCCTCCGATAATGTTTGAGATCGCCGCCGCAAGTGCCGCCGTGAAATTTGGATCCATCGCGATAGCAGCCCTAACCGTATCTACCATGTCACGTGGTGGTGGTGCATGTGGGCCCAGCAAATTAGGTAATAATAACTGAGGATGATTATTGATAGACCTAATCTGAATAGCGTTTGGTAAAAACGCTGTGGGACCGTACTGGCTCAAAAACTGCGGCGGAAGCGGCGGTTGTAGCGGTCGAGGCGGGTTGGTGAGGTCTAGAGTAATGGTTGGGAAAGGAGCGGAGGCGGAGAGAGTGGCGATTGAGGAGGTGTATGGGAAGTTATGGTAGAAGGAAGATGATGACGTGGCGGAGGGGGTAGAGAGGGTTTGGTGGATGTTGCTGGTGGTGGAGCCTGATAAGAGCATGGCGGCTGCGGCGGAGGTGGTTGCGGCCATGGCGGTGGCTGACGGTGGAAGAGGATGGTTATGGTTTCCTTCGTACGTTGTGGTCAAGATTGTTGTATCCTCGGCGCATTGTTGGACCTACAGTATGTGATTTCAAAAATAGGCAAATTACAATACTTTCTGTTTTTCAAAAATAATACATTTTGTTATCAAGGAATTTAGAAAATATTTATATATTTGAAAAAGAATTCTAAATTTTCTTTAAAACTTCCGAAATTAGTGTGAAGAATCTTAATTATAATTAAGGTTTACAGATGTTATACATTAGTTTTCTATTTTCATGGTATTTTATATATGGCATATAGCTCTGAAATAAGTTTTTCGTTTACTACTATGGTGTTTTTCACTTGAATTTTTTTGTTTTATCAAAATTATCGTATATATAATTCACACGCAATTTACATAAATAAGAAGAAACAAATTAAAAATGTAGAACCTACTGAATTTTGTTAATAAATCAGAATTTTTTTGTTAAATTTACACATTATATATTATACGTTATAGTTACGATTTATTTACTAACCTGTTTACGGACAGGACATCCAACGGCCATGGTGCAACGATAGTAAGCGCGAGGACATGGATTCCCTTTCGCCATCTTTTGACCGTATTTTCTCCATTGACATCCATCATTTACCTATCAAATAATCATATTTATCAACTTTTTGAAATTATATACATGGAAACAAAAAGAAGAGACTAATAACATGTAGTAGAATAGAAATTTACCGTGGTGGCATCAGATCTCGCTCTAACGGAAACCCTAGCTTTTCTAAAGGGTAATTGATCCTGAGGGTTTTGTTGTTCTTCATGATCAATAGGCTTGTTTTGGTCCAATCTTGGAGTTTTTGGCGAACCTCGGTGAAGATCACGATCATCCACGTCGTCGTCCGGAGACGGCCGTTTCAAGGTGTTGGCTGGAGTTTCATTGTTCATATCCATTGCTCTTCTCTCGTCTAGAGCTGGTGAAGGTATATCCTTTTTTACGAAACAAAAAGATTGTAATTAAAAAATGAATTAATTATAAAAACTGAAAGAAAAAGACAATGAGATTACACCCGAATATAGCGTAGTGTTGGTAATTTGATTAATTATTTTAGTTATCAAGTTTCAACTTATAGTTTCGATCGATGCAAAGACAGGATGCATTTGATAACACACACACATGGATGCATTTGATAACCTACCACATATGCAAACACGGTCAATTAAAATACTAAAAATTTAAGTAAAGACTCAAATGATGCATATACACGAACGACGACAAAAAAAAATTGATGTGTAGATATGATACGAGAACGTACCTAACTATAAAGAAACAAGTTCTGATCGTTTGTATAGCGTCCAAATAATTAAAGGATAAAGAAAAAAAATAGACAAATAAATAAATAAAAATTAAAAGGATTTTTTAGTTTAAAATATCTCAGAAAATCCAAGACTTGTTTCTTCATTTAATCTTAGTTGTTACGAAACAAATTTGACCCAGTCATTGGATATTTTTTTTTTCTTTCTTTCATTAAATATAAAAGCTGCATTTATTTGTTTTCTTTTTTTTAAATCCAGGCGGAGATAAAACTTTTGAATCCCGAACTGAAAGTACATCCATTAGATACGAACATAGCACATATACATATAGTTTCAAATTTCAGTTGACATATCAAGAAATATAAAACCTGTACATCAGCCAAGTTTTAGAACTTTTTTTTTAACATTGGCCAAGTTTTTAATTTATTATTGTTCATAATTAGATAAATCTTACGTCAAAACCTAGCTACACTGATCCCGATGCAGCGAAGATCAATAAATAATTCAATGGCTTTAAAATAAAATAAAATAAAAAGACAAGTATCAGAACTTATATTGTAATAAATTGAATTATTATTATTAATATCATTTTTGTGATACGAAAAATCAAGTACCTCGTGTTTATGAAGACCTTCCACTTGTGTCTGTCTCGCCAACAAAACTCTACTTTGGAGGTCGTTGTAACTCTCACTTATCTCATCTAATAAATGATTCAGCTTGTGATTCTCCTCGTGAAGCCTCTCTAACTCCAATTTCAGCCTACTAATCTGCAAATTATGTTGTTTAGTTATTTACCTTAAGTGTAAAAGCATAAATCAAACAATTTGTGAACTCACAACAATCTTACAATTTTATATATATGGAATTAAATTTGGCCAAAAAGGGATTAAAAATGTATTATGTATATATACATAAATGAAAAACCGCATGTAGCTAGATAAACTCGCATGATTTTTAAATTGAATTAGTCTTATTACAAACACTGAATTATTCTATCGAGAGGAAATAATAACAATTCAGAAATACGTACTTGGGTTTTGGTTTTGTCATCGCCATCATCACTTGATGTTCCAAGACGTGAATTTACCAAAACTAATTCATCCTAATATGACAAGAATTTGATGTAATATATTTATTCAAATGTTGTCTAAAATATATATATAATCTGAAACCTTACGTTAAAACGGGAAGATCCAGCGATATTCGTCGTTCTCACACAACTAGGATCGTACGGCTGAGTTTTGGCGGCGAAGAAATCAACTTCTTTGATAGACGGCTGGTGATGATGTTCAGCCGGAGACTCGTTCGGTTGATGATCCTTTGAGGTGGATTCTCCCCGGAGAAACTCGCCGGAGTGCAAGAACGCAATTTCACGGCGATCTTGAGTGTGTTCTTCCATTTGCAAACAAACAAAGTGAGAGAGAGATGGAGAGGAGAGAGAGAAAAAAGAGAGTACATATAAAGACTAAAATTATAAGGATAAGTTGTGTAAAGTCTTAGCTAAAGGTTTCTATTTTCAACGAGAAATCACTCTTTTGTCAAATGTTTAAAAAAAAAAAAAATGACCAAGCAACTGTTGGGTTTAGTTTTTTTAATATTAGTTGATATGTTATTCACGCAACTGCATAATGATTTGGTTTATACCAATCACGTAAATTTTGAGGAACTGCAATTTTTGTTTAGTCTTATGAAAATAAAATAGCATTTTTCAGTTAACTTAAGATGTTTTAATTTAATTGTACCCCAGTGTATTTATTTGTTCACGGTTTTGTGGTTCGGAAATATTATCAATCAAATTGTTGTTATATTTCTATATATTTCCTCTTTTTTTTTAAAATTGATATGACATATTGATATTTGTTTTATTTTGTTATATGACTCTTTCTATTTTAGCTTTAAAATGTATAAGATCATCTGCATTGGTGGTCTCTCACCAAATTTCTCAACATAAAATATTAATAAATTTAGCAAAAGAAAAGAGAGAGAATGAAGTGAGTCCAGAGACTATAAAAAACCCATGAGAGACTTATCTCATGTGTTATCTTCATATTATTGGTTTATTTTTCTTTTTTAATTTAAAATTAAATAATATAATTATTATTATTATTATTAAATTGGTGAGAAACTTATGTGAGTCTCTTACCAATACAGATGCTCTAAGAAATTTATTTACAAACATGAAGAAAGATCTTGGCAGGTTCTTAAATGTCAGATTTGATCTCAGAATTATATTGTTATTTTGTTTTCTTTCTAATTTTGTCTAGAATTGTTAGAAAATTTAAAAGTATATATATATGAAAGGTTGGTTGTCAAAAAATTAACATGGAGGTGTAAAATGCAAATAAGAAAATAACTCGATCGATTTGATTAATTTCTCGATATAGCGTCAGATATGTACACGTGTCATGGTATAAAAGGGTAAGATCGAAACTGTGACGTGTTCAAATTTGGAGATTAAAACGTCTTGAGTAGATTAATCGTAAACAGTGACGGATTCCCGTTAAGTAGCCGTTAGGAGAAAGTTGACGGAGAAGGAGGACGTGAGAGACTCAGTAAAGGACGAGAAGCGTTGTCTTGAAGTCAACGGAGTTGACGGCACGGCATAACGGTGGCACTATCGGACGGTGGGGAAACGATAAAAGAGAGTGGGACCCAGTAGAGTGAAGAAAAAGAACGAACCTAATCCCAACTTGACCATTCATTGAAGCCGGAGCTAACTACCAAGTCTAAACCCGTCATTTATTTTGCCTTTTTCCTTTTTTTTTTTTTTTGGTTTGGTCTTTATTATAAATAAAAAATATTAAACAATAAAAAAAATTCAGTTTTTTAAATCTGTCATCGTCAACGAGCTCAGCGAAGACCGTCGTGCAAAGTCATTATATCTATATTCTATATGAATATTACGATTTGGTAAATTAATTGAGATTCAGATTTGATACAGAAATCGTTTCGTTTATTAATCTATTTTTTAGTATACACGGTGATCGAGTTTTAAATTTGGATTTTGGGGTATATGTGCTCAAACCAGTTATATTATATGTAAGCGATTCATTAGCAAAAATATTTATGCTCCGAAAAAGCTGGTGGTGACCTAATAGTAGTACAAGAAATTGGTTCTTTTGTGTTTGATGTTCAAATTTTTTTTGGAACGGAATTATTTTTTTTTTAAATCGAATTATAGAAAAGGTTCCGTGTAAAGGAGATTAAAAATTCACAGTTAATTAAAAAAAAAACTACTTAAGATGGAAAATACAACCGAAAATGAAATAGCTCCTAAGAGCTTTATTTAGGTGCAAGAAAAGTAAAAAAAGGTAAGAACTAATTCAAGACCAAGTTCAAATGTTTTGCTTGATCGATATATGATAAAATTGAAAAGGAGAGGCAATTCTCAAGGTTACTTACAATAATACTCTTAACACATATTAAGGAATATTTCTATATAAAAATTCATTACAATTTCTAAATGTTTTTTTTAAAGTACATTTAAATTTTAAAATATTTTACACATAAGTACTTAATTTAAACCCTTTAGCAAAAAAATACTTAATTTATATTTTTAGATTTTAAATATTTTACTTATATGAAACTAAATATCCACTTCAACCTTCTTCTTTTTTTAAAGACATATCCACTTAAACTTCACTTTATGTTTGGATAGATTCGGATAGTTGTATTTCTAATCTTATTATATAAAGTAGGATGCGTCAAAGTTAGTTTTTAATATAATTGTGATACGTGTCAAGTTAATCGATCGGATTTTGACACGTGTCATAAATATATATATATATATATATATATCTAAAAATGGAAAAAAACAAAATTATCTATTTGTCATAAGTATATATCTAAAAAAGAAAAATAAAACAAAAGGATCTATTTCAATTTGAGAAAAAAAATAAATAAGATTGCTAACTAACTTGATCGCGACATGTGGCGCTTCATTCGATTCAGATTCTAACACGTGTTCAGATAAAATATTAGAATTTATATTAACTATGAAAAGGATCTATTAGAATTTTAAAAAAGAAAATAAAACAAAAAGATCTATTTCAATTTAAGAAAAGGAAAATAAAAAATAAAATAAAGAAGATTGCTAATTAACTTGATCGCGACACATGGCGCTTTATTCGATTCAGATTCTGACATGTATCCCGATAAAATATTAGAATTTATATTAACTATGAAAATGATCTATTAGAATTTAAGAAAAGGAAAAAAGTAAATAAGATTAATTATGATATATTTCAATTGAGAAAATGAAATCATATATGCTAATGATATGACATTGGACGATGGTGAGCTCAATGAGGAGGAAGATCATGTAGAGAGACTTTTGACGCGAGTCTTTGGAATCATAACTTCGATAAAGAGCAGAGAGATCATATACGGGATATAACTATGAAGAGAAATAAAGACTTTGTTTGCTTGGAGAGAGTTAATGGGAAGATCGTTAACATACTCGAATGACTCAAATTGCATACCCAAGTTTTTAACGAAGTCGAACAGAAAAAGATAGTTGATATAGTGTGTGAAATACAAAAGAAGTAGGATTAATATTACTTATGATCCGTAAAAGGTTATGTGTTTTGAATATTTTAATTGAAAACATATGAGAACTAAAATAAATAAACAAATCTTAGATTTCGATTTTGTGTTTTTAATATATATTTTTTTATAGTAGTGATCCAATTTTGTTTTCTATTTAAAAAAAAAATCATTTTAACGGATTTAAAATGTTGTTATTACAAACCCGCGTAAACGTGGATCCTAATCTAGTACTGTATATATAAGGATGTGTTAATTAAGTTACTAAAATAACTAGTTTTTATATAAAAAAGGGCTGAAAAAAATATAATGCTAGTGTGAACTTTTTACTTTTTGTTAAGTAGCATTTTGGATTCTTGTTTCCTTAACAACTACGAATAAAGATGCTAAATTAAGAGAAAACTTTTTTGATTGAAAATATATTTAGTTCTACATCAACGTTTTAGCTAATATTTTTCAATTCAGAAGAAACAAATTGTCTCAGATTTGGACTGACCTAAAGACAATATAGAGTGACGCTGAAAGTTTTGCTCTTTGATAAAAAAAAGCTTTTCTCTAACCATTAATACATCAAAACTTACTAAAAAAAAAACTTGCGAACAAACTTAGGTTTTTTTTTTTGACATCACGAACAAACTTAGATACTTTGTATCTCTCGTTTATGATGTCGTTAACTCATTATCTGGAAATACAGTAGATGATTAAAGAGTTTGCTAAGGTAATATAGAAAGGAATGTTTATTTGATCCAATAATTGTTACTTTCTCTGTTTTAGATTAAGTGTTGTTTAAGCATTGCATTTTTGTTTTAAAATAAGTGTTATTTTGGATTTTTAATGTAAATTTTAGATCAAAACTAACTAGATTTTTAAACTAAAATTTAGAATAGACAAAAATACTAAGAATCAACTTATTTGTGTAGGGGTATAATAAAAATTGTCGTATATTTTTTAACTTGTGTGAAAAGTATATCAAAACGATAATACTTGTGAAATAATAATTGTAGTTAATACATAAATTACACATATTATAAAATTTTATGAACTTTTACGCATTCTAGCTAGATGTTAAAAACTCAAAGTTGCTGAAGATGAAATCAAATTTCGGATGTGGACAGCTTTCTGAGTATTGCAGAAAAGAGCTTCCATTTTTGAAGGATCGTTTTAGTTTATATTCTTCGTAGTCTAACTTTAAAAGTCAATTGCCGATTGTTTGATTTATAGTGTTATATTCTTGTTTTTGCGATTATTCTTTTTTAACTCTATTCCTTCTGTGTTGTTAACAAACCACTCATATAATTAATATATTAACGTTGAGAAAGAAACAGCCTTCATTATTCTCTTTCGAAACCACTCGTAACAATGATAATAACCAGAATATCAGATAGTATGAAATTTCCGTTTCACCTTCATTTGTATATATAAAAAATATCATTTATATATTGTCTCGAGAAAAAAATATAAAAATTACGTATGGTTTGTATATAAAATATATCATTTATACTCTGCATAAACATCTACATATATGTATATATGTTTAGGCGCTATGCGATGGTCGAGTGCCCGGCTAACACATAAAGTTGTCCAAAAAATGAATTGACTGTTTCCCTATTGGTTGACGTATTAAATGCTGACAGATAATTGAATACTTCACATCGTGTATCAGTACATTCATTTCTTGTTAATCAACAGATTCAACACCACTCTTTTTTTTCCCTTCAAAGTTTCTTTTCTTATAAATGTAATAATGTATATATGACTGTCAATCAATACATATAACTGACTTTTGTTCTTTTCGGTACACGTCTCTACTCGTCGACCAGTCTATTGTGATTAGAAAATCATTTTTCTTATGATGATCTTAATTTAAATGTCGACACCATCTATCAAAATATAAGGAAAATACTTAATGAAGGAAAGAACTTTGGTCAATGAAGTAGTAGAAGATGCCATGTTTCCAGTTGACACTGAAATCTACAGCTGGAACGTCCTTTTCCATAGGGTTTTATTTGTTTATATATATGAAAAAATAATTGTAGTAATTAGTACTATTAAATATAAGAAAACGAGAAACCACATTTCATAAGTTTTTTGTTGCTAAAAAGGAAAAACCACATTTCACAATTATAAAATTATAATATAAGAAGACAGCGAGGATTTTAATATCTTACATACAAGTTTTTTTTTTTATTATTATCTATAACTATATATTTCAAATTTTCAACTTTCAAGTCGTGATCTTTGTAATTTTCCATGTGATCAGATTTCTTATCAGTAAGTCAATGATAAGTTAAAATATAGTGTTGTTCAAAATAAAATAAAAGTTGCTAATAAAAAAGGTTAAAATATAGTACTATCTACGTTTCACAAATTAAAGAGTGTCATTTTAATTTTTTATATTTGTTTCATAAAAAGTACGTTTTATATTTTTAATGCAATTTTTTTGAATATTATGGCATAAGTTTTTTATTTTTCTCACTATATAAATCCAAAATGATGAAATTTTAGCATAGATTCGTTTTTTTACTATCTTATAACTAAAATTTCAACTAGTATTTTTAGTCAAAACAGTAAATTCAACACGTCTGAAAAAAACTACTGAAAATATATAAATATAATGCTCAATGTTTAAGAAAATGATTTACCATTTATATTGATATGAAATGACACATCTAAGACTATAACAAACTAATTTGTTATTTGTCCAACATATATAAGCAACTATTTGTCCCGAAAACTAAAAGAAATACATATATGCCGAAGGTCTATAACTTTTTGAATTTGAAAAGATTATACGTTGAAAATTTATTACTTTACAAACAAAAACAAAACTAAAATTGGAAATAGAAAGAAATCGAGTAAACGAAAACGGCGTTTAAACAAGCAATAAAGAGGTGTAGAAGAAAAAGTCTACAAAATAGTCCCACACTTCGCCCACACGTTTGGGAGGGGAAAAAGGAAATTAAAGAGGCCAAAAATGGTCCACTTTTTTCTTCATAATTATTTTATTGATATTTATTTTTTCAATATATATAACTTACAAAATACGTTACAAATAGATAGGTGTGTAATATAAATCAAATAACAGTATTTTCTGGTGCAATATGGCCGCGGCTAGTTTCTCGTAGTTGTTAACTAGTGAGGGGGATCGTGAAATTCTAGCTAGATATATTAATTAAGTTTGACCTCCTAGCTATTTATATTTACTCTCCTCACATGCAAATAAACAGTATTCCTATTAACGAAAAATCTATTTTAGATAATCATAACACTACAAGAATTGTTCAACATAGCTACGTTTTTTTTCGTAGGTATGATCAATAATTTGTAACAAAAACAAAAATTACTACAATTTGTTACAAATTTTTTTCGCGAGTATGGCGGCGTAGCTATTTGGTTTTTGTAACAATCTGCAGCAAATTAGCCACAAATTACTCACATATCTATTTTGTCACAATTAAAATTTGCTACAAATTTGTTACAAATAATTTGTGATAATTTTACACAAAAATCTACAATCAAAATTTCGTCGCAAATGTGTTACAATTTGCCACAACTTAATTGCAGCAAATAAATACAAAAGTTACACTTTTTTGTTGCTAATATTATTCTAGTGCCACAAATAGTTACAAATATTTTGTGGGTATTTAAAAAAAAAAAATTTTAAAAAAAAACAAATTAAATTACAATAAATAAAAATGTGATTACAAATTATTGATCTTATAAAGATTAAACATTTAAAAGTCATAATGTCAAAATTAAATCATGATGTCTACATGTTCGTCCCTCCTCCAAGCATAGTGTGAGTTTTCCAACTTCCACTCTGCAAATTTAGAGTACCATCAGACTAAAAATGTAGATAAAGCTCACTGTAGAGAAAGAATGAAGCTCACCTGGCCATAGGCAAACATGCAGCTATTGTAACCAGCCACGACATTCTCCACCATATGCAGTCGAGCCACTTTAAAAATCATCTCCTGTAAGTGAAAATGAAAAGCATAGAGATTCTCAAGAACTGTATTAAGCTTAAAATGAAAAACATAAAGGAGAAGCCAAAACATAATGTGGTACATGTGTAACATCCTCTAGTGTGTATGTATGTCTTTCAAATATACGTCTTACAGATTCTACCTGCGAGTGGAAACACGGATTAAAAAAACATATGCGAGATCATTCTTTGTCCTTGAACCACTAACCCAACCAACAAGATAAAATCTTGCAGGCATAAAGTACATGGATGCAATACAATATCAGTATTGCTACTGTAAATATGATTACTTTTTGGATATGATACTAATACTGACACAGACAAGGACCAGTCTCGAAGCTGAATCAACTAGTGAGCAAAAGAAACAACACATATGTGACATATTTTGTTACATTTATAACTAATGTTCAAACATAAAAAGATAATTATAAAGAAATCAGAACTAAAATACAAAAAAAAACTTATCATTACCAACCATTTGTTAATGTTACAAGAGTGCATCCACCCGATTACATCGGCCGAAT
Organism: Alliaria petiolata; assembly: GCA_020283515.1. Lineage (NCBI taxonomy): Eukaryota > Viridiplantae > Streptophyta > Magnoliopsida > Brassicales > Brassicaceae > Alliaria > Alliaria petiolata. Next base: position 157,095,162 of record JAHZTW010000001.1, read on the forward strand.
TAGTACAAGTAATGTTCTAAGTCAACAAATACAATTACTTTCACGATAAATTTCACTATACGATTCCTAACGCAGTGATGTATAATAACTTGAGATCATCCAGCGAGAAAAACAAGTACCTCGTTGATCGAGCATCTGTCCATTACTTTCTTAACCTTCTTCAGCTTCCCCAAGAACTACCTATTCCAAATTAAAACGTCCAGTTAAGATCAAGCCGGTACTTAAGCACAAACAAAGTGATAAGAGAGACGATTACGTACTCTATCTCAAGATGAGCAGGTTCTGTTCCACCATCAGCTTTGGCATCTAAACAAGGTGTTTATTAAGCTGCTTCACCTCTTCGGCCACCAATGAAAAGGGTTCAGAATAGAGTTCCTTTTCTAAGACTAAACAAAGAACAGCTTGTGAACCTGAAACTTAAAACAAGGACAGTTACTTCTCAAGAATCACTGGCTAAGTGATTACATTTCAATCTCAGTAAGATTCAAATAGAAAAACTAACCATAATCAGCAACGGTCACTGGATTTTTTATCAGACTTTGATTGAACATCTAATTGCAACAAAGCCTTTTGAACTTTCTGAAGCAACCAAAAACAGTTTCTATTAGATCACATATTCTCACAAAGAGGATTATCCAATACAAGCTATATCACTAGGATCTAATCCCAATTACAGAAGCAATACACATTCATCTCCAAACCCAAATGAAAAACCTTTTGATTCCAGAAACAAAATTCGGAAGATTACAAAATGGGTTTTATAAAATATTCAAATTTTAGAATCTGAGGCATGACTGAATCAAAAAGAAAAAGGGAGACAAAATCTGAGAGAGACGAAAACCCCAACCTGACAGAGACGAGCTGCGAGTGAAGCAGCTCTCTTAGCAGCAGCATCCTAACCGTAAGATATGAAATCAGGAAACTACAAGATGACAACATTAATAGTTTTACTTAAGAGTTTTGTATGAAGAACAAAACAGAAAATCAGACAAATCTTAGTTATAGGCAATTCTAAATTTATACTAGAAGAATAACCAATCAACAAACAACAAAGGTTTAAGAAAGCAACCACATAGATTGATCTAACACATAAGTGCACCAAATTCAATCTTCAACATGCAGCAAACCAATATTCATTTGAAAATTTGATGTCTTTTCTATCCCTATTGAAGAATTGACTTTTGACAATACATCATAGCTTAGTGTTGAAAAAAGATTCAAGCACTTCTCATATTCAGTAAGCGAAACGGAACAGTTCTGAAACCAAAACATGAGGTTCAAACTAAAATCACCCGATTACATAAAAACGAATTTCAAACCCTTTTCACATGAAACCAAACTTCCAATTTAACAGCAATTGAATAAAGTCCCGGATTCTCCAGTTAAAAACTTTTAATAATGAGGGAAGGCGAGTCAAAACCTGAGACAACGACTGAAGAATCTTGCCACTCCTGGCGAAACCCAAAATGAGTTCATGAAACGATCTGAGCTTGGAACTGGGTATCGAAGCGATCACCATAGGAAGTATAGCAGCGATCCATGCGGCTCTAACCAACCAACCAGTCCCTAATTCCATACGTTCTTCTCTTTCTCTCCGGATAGTCAATGGTTTTTCAAAATCGTATACCCTAGAAATCTCTGTAATCAAAATTGGAGCCTAATCAATTTAAAATCAGAGAAAAAAGCATTGAATATTACCTCCTCAGGTTGGTCTCTCTTCTGACGAGATTTAGGCTTATTTCTGAAGAACCACACGCTTCTTCTGCGTCAAAGCCTCCTCCGCCGTTTGATCAATGCCGCCATCTCCAACCCTCGAAATCGGAGCCACATAAACCATGTGAGAGCAGGAGCGACCTTAAGAACCCTAGAAGAACCCCATGGATCGATGATGAAATCCTCCACTTCAACCTCTTTCAGAAACTCCTCCTTGGAATTGGCTCCACGGAGAGAGAGAGAGAGTAGATCGGCGGTGAGAGAGAGAGTCAATGAAAGGTTCTTGTTTGTTTAATTTGCCCAAAGAATGAAGAGTCAGAGAGATCGAGACCGAGAGAAGAGAGGAGAGAGAGCTCTAGCAAGACGAAGGATTTTTCTGAACACTTAAGTGTTTGTGGACCAAATGTTTGGGTTATAATTTGTTTTGGGTTATCATTTTTCTTTATTTTAAATTAACTTGGAAACAGATTATTACAAAAAAATTTGTTACAATTTTAGATACAGATATTATGTTGCTATTTGAAACAAATTAGAGACAATTTTAAATTTGTGGCAAATCATCGCAAATTAGCTACAATTAGTTACGAATTTGCTTCACATTACCAATTAACTATATTTGTCACAAAAATGTGAATATTTGTAACAAAAATTTGCTACAAAATATTATTGTAACAAAATACGTAGTTATGTTAACTGATTCTTGTAGTGTAAGTATTGTATAGCTTATAGCCTGGGATCACGTACCTATGAGTAAGTATATAAAAAATAACGTACCTATAAGTTTATAAAATTTTGCATCGTTTAACAAAAGTAACGTAGCAAATTATCGACCATTCAGTTTGTTTTTATAATTTAACACTAATTCCATCTCATACTTGTTTAGCAAAAGAAATCCATTCTCTCCATTAAATTTGTATACAAAAGTTATTGTTGTTATAAAATTGATTTTTAATCATTTTTTATGAAATTTCATATAATTGTATCCAATAAAAGTTATTAAATTTTTTGAATTTTTTTAAAAATGATATATTTATTATTTCGAATACTCTGTTAATATATGCAAAATATCTTTAAATTTAAACCTGTAAAACAAAAGAAATATAATTTTATCGATAGATAAAAATGTTAAAGTTGTGGATTTAATTAAGCCCAAAATAATTTGTGAGAGAATATGGATTATATTTCTTGAAGTCTATGCATATTTTTTATTGGGAAAATGGACATTTAAATCCTCAACTTCACCATTTGAACAATTTAAAGCCCCACCTTTAACTTGATCCATTTAAATAACAAACTTTTTTGTTGACCGATCTTTAAATCACGAATTTTTGTTGACTCGCCCATATTAGACACGACGTTAACTTCACTAACGGATCGACTTAACGCCGTTTAATCCCGTCTGGTTGGAAAATTAACGTCGTGCCCAATATGGTCAAGTCAACATAAGTTCGTGATTTAAACAATAGTCAACGTAAAAGTTTGTTATTGTCTCTTATACACATCTAGATGTGTATAAGAGACAGATATATGACTGTCAATCAATACATATAACTGACTTTTGTTCTTTTCGGTACACGTCTCTACTCGTCGACCAGTCTATTGTGATTAGAAAATCATTTTTCTTATGATGATCTTAATTTAAATGTCGACACCATCTATCAAAATATAAGGAAAATACTTAATGAAGGAAAGAACTTTGGTCAATGAAGTAGTAGAAGATGCCATGTTTCCAGTTGACACTGAAATCTACAGCTGGAACGTCCTTTTCCATAGGGTTTTATTTGTTTATATATATGAAAAAATAATTGTAGTAATTAGTACTATTAAATATAAGAAAACGAGAAACCACATTTCATAAGTTTTTTGTTGCTAAAAAGGAAAAACCACATTTCACAATTATAAAATTATAATATAAGAAGACAGCGAGGATTTTAATATCTTACATACAAGTTTTTTTTTTTATTATTATCTATAACTATATATTTCAAATTTTCAACTTTCAAGTCGTGATCTTTGTAATTTTCCATGTGATCAGATTTCTTATCAGTAAGTCAATGATAAGTTAAAATATAGTGTTGTTCAAAATAAAATAAAAGTTGCTAATAAAAAAGGTTAAAATATAGTACTATCTACGTTTCACAAATTAAAGAGTGTCATTTTAATTTTTTATATTTGTTTCATAAAAAGTACGTTTTATATTTTTAATGCAATTTTTTTGAATATTATGGCATAAGTTTTTTANGACGTTAACTTCACTAACGGATCGACTTAACGCCGTTTAATCCCGTCTGGTTGGAAAATTAACGTCGTGCCCAATATGGTCAAGTCAACATAAGTTCGTGATTTAAATAATAGTCAACGTAAAATTTTGTTATTTAAACAGTCCACGAGAAACATGGTGATTTTAATGGCCAAAATTTAAAAGTTTAACATTTAAATGGCATTTTTCCCGTCGATACTTTCAATTTCTTCGGATTTCATAATATTACGTGATTGCTAATCCAAGTAAACCAAAACTAATTTAAGAAGATATTTAAACATAAATTAAATTTACATTACACAAAAATTGGGTTTAGTTTTTAAAACATCAATTTAACCACATCTCATGATTATCTACCAATATGTAAATCTTACGAAACCCTAAATTTACATACATAAGTTGAGAAACTTGTTCTACCTCGCTGGTGTTATCATAAAAAAGATTCATTTCGATTAGCGTTCAGTAAATGAAAAAATTTTAAAACACTGATCATTCATCGATCATGATTACAGTTTCACTAGGTCACAAAAAGCTTGAGATCCTTAATCTTTCACATTGTAAAATTTTGAGTTTGAGATACTCTTTCATCAGAAATAGAAGCTTTGAGATACTATTTCATCCCGTCTGTTGGTGAAATTGACGTCATGCCTAATATGGTCAAGTCAATATAAGTTCGTGATTTAAAATATAGCCAACGTAAAAATTTGTTATTTAAATCGTCCAAACGAAACATTGTGTTTTTAATGGCCAAAATTTAAAAGTATGACATTTAAATGGTATTTTCCCGTCTAACCAATATTTTTAATTTCTTCGGATTACGTTATATTACGTGATTGCTAACCAAAGTAACTAAAACTAATTTTTAGAAGATATTTAAATATAAACTAATTTTACGAAATAAAATTTTTAATTTCTTTGGATTACATAATATTACGTGATTGCTAATCAAAGTAACCAAAACTAGTTTTAAAAGATATTTAAACATAAACTAATTTTAGAAAATAGAAATTATTCGTCAGTAGAAAAATGTCATTTAAATGCCGAACTTTCAAATTTTAGATATTCTCCATCCGTTAGTGAAGTTAACGTCGTGTCTAATATGACCGAGTCAACATAAGTTCGTGATTTAAATATCGGTCAACGAAAAAATTTGTTATTTAAATGGGTCAGATAAAAGGTGGAGCTTTGAATGGTTCAAATGGTGAAGTTGAAGATTTAAATGTCAATTTTCCCATTTTTTATTACATACTTTCTGTATTTATTTTGAAAATAATGCAAAAGCAACGAGGTCCAAAACTAAATGGGACCAGCATGTAGGGGGGTTAGCCATCAAATTGCCAATCTTTTTCGTAGCAACTTTGAAAAGGGTGCGACCTCCTTAAATTCATATCCACAATTCATTCACAGTTTCACACTCACTCTCGAATAAATTAGTACTACTATTTGGTTAATTTATCTGTTTTTTTTTGTTTTTATTAATTATTCGTTCGTTGATTAATGATTATGCACATCACGACGCATGTGTTCGTTTTCAAGCACGTAAATACATAATACATATGGACTTAGCTAGCAAAGCATCACCCTTCTTAGTTCTTTCTTCTCCGTCAAAATCAAATCGCATATTTTGTATATGCATTAATATGATTATATCTTATTATTTAAATATAGATGTATCTTATATTAACATGGCAAGGTTTTTTTTATATATAAGATTCGGACATACAGTATTAGGCGTCGGAAAATGCTCGGCGGTCCAATGTATATTCGTTATTAAAAAAAGGAAATCAGAGTTTTCTTCCTCCTAACACGAGTCGAACGTTTTCTAATTGCGATCATCAGCCAAATATAATGAATTACGATATGAAAGAATATTATAGTTAACTTGTCGTCGTCAAGTATATATAAATTAACTAAAATAAAGCCACCGATATGCACGTCTTAAAGGCGACGATATATAGATTTACATGTATGTATGTGTGCATACGTCCACATGGTCTAACAAAGTCAATGATCCATCTAATTGTCATTGACATAAATTAGGTTTAATAATACATATTACGGGAAAGACCTCTTTGATTCTTATAATTCTTCTTTGTCTTCTTTGCGAATTTGGATTTGTTCTGGCGCTAATCTATTAATTAAGGACGTCCCAGAATTAGAGGAGAATTATTTTCCATGAATCCATAAAGTTTTTCAAAATACGTAAACTGTGAATAATGTCCATTAGCCTCGCAAAACGCTTAGCCAGCTCCATAACTAGTTCGAAAGTAATCTAAAATACCGATACATACAGAATCAACGAACGGGATCAATTGTCAGATCGATGAGTCCAGCGATGAAGTCTTTTACTATTTTGTTTAAAGTTTGAAGCATTACAGTTTGGAGTTTGGACTATTTATATTTTGTTTGATGGAGCATCGTGAGGATTATATTGCCTTTCACAAAAATTGTTTAAAGTTGGTGATCATGATGATGATGATAACATTTTTTTTATTGGCCATATTTCTGCGACGTATTTAACGGATTTTTGCCTCTAATTAAAAAGGAGTTCATTTTTTTCTTTTTTTCTCTTTTTCATTTTACACGTTCAATTTTAAAGCCGATTATTTGACTCGTAAGTTGTAGTAGCACTATACTTTTTTAGTTTTTTTAAAAAAATATTTCGTTTTTGTAAACATTCTGGTTAGTTTAACTTTTCAGTTAACCAAAAAACAAAACAAAAAATCTTCTATCTTTTCTTCCTTTTTGTTGTAACTTATCTTTCCTAATTCTAATTAAAACCGATCTTTACGAGAAACTTTAAATTCCAAGCGTTAACTACTCTCCGTAATATACTTTTATAAGTTGCTTCATTTATTTAGTTCATAAATGCCCATGTGCCATTTCCGCTACATGCTCTCTTTTTTATCCAAAAGTAACTGAAGTTGAAGTTGTTTTGAGAGAAAGAACAAGCCTTATTTTAAACGATAATTAAAAACCATACCAAAAAGTGGACTATAAAATTAATCAACGTTTTTTTATAATTAAATTCGATAAATTAATAAGCGTTTCTATTATCATTTTTTAAACCGTCATTTTTGGCCAATTTGTAGATGGATTTTTAGTTTCCATTAAACGTGTAAATAGGTCAAGTTTATTTAGATGAAGCTGACGATGACTTCTAGACTTCTAGCATTATCATCATAGAGACATTTTTTGAGCCGTCTGAAATATTTTTTTCCTATAAATTATGAGAACAATTACAAAGACAATTTTTCAATGGATAATGAAACTGTTTCATAAAGATCCACGACAGACATGCGAATCCACAACTAACAACTTTACTTGCACCACGCTAGAATTTTCTTGATAAATTTGTCTCCATTAACCTGAAAAAAGTCACGCCTTCTGAAAATTGAACCACATACCTCTTGTTGTATAAGCATTGTTAACTTTTGATCAACCACTTACGTGTTTCCACTCACAGATACATCGTTTGTTATTTAAAGTTTTGAGACCGTTTGAATAAAATAAAAAAATCAAGACCAATTTTATTTTAAAAATAACAAAATTACAAAATATAATTGATCTAAATAATAGTTTTAGAAATAATATAAATCAGTCTACCATTATTCAACATTGATACTGTATAGTATTTTTATATAGAGATATTTTTAGAATACCAGTTTTAGAACTAGTTAATATAACTCTCGTATGATGGTTCCGTGTATCTGTTTAAGGACCAAAGACCTAAACGTGTTATAGTTTCGAATTTGATTCTACAGCACTGTACACAAATTTTTACGTGGTAGTGTCTATGTTCTGTGGAAAGAGAGCAATTGGAGATTGCACACTTCAACTTCAAAACCATCTCAGATGGTGATAAAAGACATTCAGCTCGCCTTGCAGGCAAGCTATCCGGCTTGGATCGGAAACCTCATGCCTTAGAAGAAGAATCCTTCATTTACACCGTAATCTTCGGTATTGTCAAATGATTCTAAAAATCTTGCTTCACATGTGTTTCTTCTTTTGATCTTTGTATCTGTAGGGTTATATAGTTGATTCCCTAAAACCCTTCTTTATATATCTAGTTTCGCATTTTTCCCACACACTACTGTGCTCCTCACGAAACATCCTGAATTTAGACATTTAAACACGAAACTTTCAAACTATTTTTTGTATATAATTCCACATATGCAATTAAATAATTTAAATCGTGATTAAATTCATACAAATCATGTTTATGTAAACAATGATTTCCCACCCGATACAACTCGACCTTAAATATAGTGAAAAACCCGACTCACCCACAAAAATAAATTGCTGACATAAACGCGATTTGAATAAATTTGATCATGATTTAAGATTTTAATTGCATATGTGGAATTAGACAGACAAAAATAGTTTAGGAGGTTTCGTGTTCAAATATCTAAGTTCGGAGGATTTCGTGAAGAGTTCTGTAGTATAGGGGAAAAGAGGCGGAACTAGACGTTTAGAGAGAGTTTTAGGCATTCAACCTAATTATTTTCAAAATCGAAAAGTTCAACGAAATTTATATATCTGATGTGAAATCTTCTAAAAAATTCAAAATCAATTATATTTACAAAATTACAAGATCTATGTTCAAAACAATAATATTAAACCGTTTACCATTTAAACACTTCAACTGTATAGTATACAGAGATCGTGTTTTTTTAAAAAAAAACTACCACCAAGAATTTTTTTAAACTAATTCTATGAATCTCACGGTTTTTTTTTTTTTTTTTTTTTTGAAACTCAGTCTCTTGACTTTGAAATTTATCTAAATAAATTGAGCAACGCCCTATATCCAAACTTTTAAGAAATCAAATAATTTTTAAAAAGTTTAACACTTAAAAATTTACCCTAATATTTTAGGTAGTACCAATCAAAAAGCAAGAGCATAAAAGAATAAAAGGGAGATATATATCTCAACGCTATATATGGTCTGGTCTACCTTCAAGTTTAGTTACTCTTCAAATGATCAAATCCATGACAATTAGGGTTTGGTGAGTGAAAACGAAAGCATTAACAATTAGTCAATTACTGACTAATGGATCAACTTTTCTTACCCAATAAAATAAATATAAAAATAGCGAATATATATATGTAGCTGATTAGGGTTAATTAGGAATTGTGCTGGCTAATGAACTATTATCAAAGACTTAAAGTTTCTGGTCCTCACTCAAAATTTAATTAATTCGACCTATAATTACTTAAGTAGTTAAGTGTATGAGCTGTAAAAAAAAAGCGTTTGTTCTTTTAATTAAGTTGGGTGGATTTTTTAATTCACATCACACTCATTTTGTAGTACAGTGTCCTCCTAACTCGAACGTAAAAATTTTGGAAAATAAATGAAATAAAAAGGTATTCTCTATTTTTATTTCTCATGTGAAAGCAACTCTATTTCGGAGATCCCTTTTGTTAACTACTACTCAAGTACTCATTTGATTTGGCAAAAACGAGTTCTTTAAAAAAGGACACATTTGGTCAAAAAGTCTGTAAAAGTAAAACTAGATTGGTTTTTCTTTGCTTTAATTTGCAAAATGCATGGCTTTTATTTACCGGTATTTTACATTTGAACACATCCTGGTTTTTTACAGTCCGACCAAGTTTAGAAACCTAAAGAGGTTTGTCTGAATCAATTACTAACAATGTGAAAATTATCTGATTGATCGGTGGCTGCATTCACGGGTAGAAGAACTGAGAAAAAAAAAAAAAGAGTTTTAGTGAGCCGAGACATTTTTATCATGGGCCTTACGTTGGCCCAAGTTCTGTTCGCTGTACTATTTGGTTAATAAAATGACCGTTGCAGCCCAAATTTCAATATGTTTGGAAAGATGAAAATACCGTTGATAGTTTAGTCTTTGTAAGTACCAAGTATTATGAACATTTTCTTTCAATTGAGGATTATGATTAATTTAAAATGAAAAAGAAAAAAAAAAATCGACGTTGGGTTTGAATTTGGCTGGCAACACAATAAATTATACCAATACAAAGTATTATAGTGCATATTTTAGTCAAAATAAATATATATTTAAATATCAATCATGATGCATAGTAGTTTTGATGAGGCCAAGTTAAAATACTTTTTTTGTGGCAACTAGAGAGATTATGTATTTGTGTTCATCTATTTCTGCATCTTTAGTATGATGGTTTTGATGCTTGTTACTGAACTTTGCAATCTACTATTTTATCAAATGACAACAAAAAAAAATAAAAGTTTGCTATTGGTAGTATTTTTCGTATATAATTAGTTTTTGCGAATGGATACAGTTTCTAACAATCAATTGACGAGATTTCAATCTAAGACCACTTGATATAGTACTATATATACATAACGATTTATAATATTAAATGGACATGTAAATTAAAGCAATGGTGATCACTTCATATCGCACCAATGTAGTGGAACTACACGTCTCTTTTGTGTAATCACGTAGTCGGATTAATGGTTAAGCATTTTAGCAAAATAAAATAACATATGTAATGTTTCAATCTTTATACTTAATCATGTGACATTATATTTAGAACAAGAATAAAATTATGAACCGGTTTGATCCGGTCCGCTTTTTAAAACTTTGTTTTTTATCAAACAAGTGGATTTTATGTTCTTATTTAAATGTCGTCATGACTTGGTCCAACGCACATTTCACGAGTTGCTCGGCGCATTTCGTGTTAGTTAGCCACCGAATTAGAACTTTTGTACAGTATTGTTTTTTTTAAAAGTTTATCTTCAAAAACAGTTTTGTAAACCAACCAAGACTTCAATAAGAATTGCATCTGAGCTTCTTTTTGTTTAATAGAGATTACTAATCTAGATGAAACAGAAATTCGGTATATTTTATTTTCCGAATTAGATTCAGTTTTTAATCAATTATATTTTAAAATTTCTAAGAATCTAAATTTTAGCTTGAATTTGGTTTTATAGTTCTTAAAAGAAAAAAAGAAGCAATTCAGACTGAAATGGTTCAATTAAATATGGTTTGAAACTAATGTAAACCAAGAAATAAATCTCGATAAAAATTTGCTATCAATACATTTTCCAAATCGTGAATGGGTCTTCTAACATTGAAAAAGAAAGTTGACCCTAAAATAAAAACTATATGAAATGTAAACAATAAACTCCACTAAAAAGGTCAAAAGGTTGACCAATAACCAAGTCTTCTTCCACTACATCTCTATCTATATAACAACAAAAACCAAAACCCCATCTTCTCTCTCACACACACACACACACGCAAGAAAGAACAAATATGGGAAAACAAATTCCTCTTATGCTATGTCTCTTCCTCTTCATCTTCTCAATCTCATCATCTCTCCACGAAACCGAAGCTCGAAGACGCTCCAATAATAAACCCGCGACAATCACGAGACTAGTCTCAAGATCTCTCTACGACTCAATCTTCATCCACAAGGAGAACAACGCATGCCCTGCAAAAGGTTTCTACACCTACGATGCATTCGTGGAGGCTGCAAGGTGCTTCCCGAGGTTCGGGAGCGAAGGAGCTAGTACGACAAGGCGACGCGAAGTGGCTGCGTTTTTGGCGCAGATATCTCACGAGACGACGGGTGGTTGGGCCACGGCACCGGACGGACCGTACGCGTGGGGGCTGTGTTTTAAAGAGGAAGTGAGTCCACAGAGTAATTATTGTGATGATTCTAATAAGGAGTGGCCTTGTGTCCTTGGCAAGTCTTATAAAGGAAGAGGTCCCATTCAACTTTCTTGGTACGTCATTAATATTACCATTAATATATAATAACTCTGCGTTTCTATATGATTGTTGACCGCATAATGCATGATTTTTACAGGATGATATGATTTTGTGAAATTATTTTAATCTTAAATAGATTAATTCTGATAGGTAACCTATCAAGTAATAACAAGATTCCGCAAACCCATATATATTTTACCAATCAATATTATCATTCTGTGTTAAATTTGAAAAATATCATTCTAATTTGCTACTTATTCTATTCGGATTTTGTTATCCATATTATTATTATTATTATTATATCAGTCTTAGCTTTTGGTTAATCATATTCTTTGTTTGGGATAAATAAATAGGAATTACAATTACGGTCAGGCGGGTCGAGCACTGGATTTCGACGGTTTAGGGAACCCAGAAATTGTTGCCAACAACTCCGTCTTAGCTTTCAAGACAGCTCTCTGGTTTTGGATGACCAAACAGGCTCCCAAACCGTCGTGCCACGACGTCATGACCAGCCGTTACAGACCGACGAAAGCAGATTTCGCAGCGAACCGGACCGTTGGTTTCGGTTTAACCACCAACATCATAAACGGCGGCTTAGAATGTGGGATCCCAGGAGATGGACGGGTCAATGACCGGGTCGGGTATTTCCAGAGATACGCTCAGTTGTTTAATGTCAACACAGGACCTTACTTAGACTGCGAGAACCAAAGGCCCTTCTCCTAGAAAAACTACTATTGCAACTCTCCAACTGTGTAATCCATAAACTAAAGACCTTTGTTGTATCGATGAAATAAAAGTTTAATCATATTAATAAAAACTTGTCAAAGCTGAGAGTGAGAGATTTAATGTTTTACATTTACTTGAAAGCGTACCGTGACAAGAAGGTGCTTACTTCGTTCGCGGTTTCATACGCGCCTTCTACACACCGGCCCAAGGCTACACCCGCGACGTAATTGCCGCCCAAAATGATCCCTTCGTATCCCGAAGATGTCAGCGATGATTTAGCTGTGTCAAGGAGATCAAAGTGACCAACTAGAAACTGAGGAATGGCTTGTGGCCATACCCTCACTCCTAGTTTAAGCGGGTCAGTCGAATTCGGCTTTATTAGCATTTTCCTCAGATCCCGATCAACCGCTTCCACCAACTCACCTTCTGACTGCATAATCAAAACCAGAGAGAGAGAGAGAGAGAGGAAAAGATTGGTTCTTAGATGTTCTTGTTCTAAGAAAAATGTGTTACGAGTGTTTGTTGTTTTCTACCTTGGATAGAATCCCAGTGTTGGTAGACCCGCCAATGTAGTTCAATAGCAAAATTCTTCCGGGCGGTGCTCGATTTGGAAAGAGCGAGGAGCTATATATAGTTCCTGAAAGAAAGTCCGAACAACAACATGAAGCTTATATGAACATTTAACATGCTAGAAGATTAAAACTACAAGATTTTTTACCTAGAGTTTCAACTCCTTGCGTGCGTGGATGCAATTGCCCAAAACCCTTAAGTTCACCATCTATCAAACATTCTGTTCGGATTGCCTCTTTTGGGTATGAGATAGATACTGCAGCAACTGGTGGATAGTAAAGTTTTGAGAGTGCATTCGCTGCAGATTCCTGAGGATTAAACAAAAAGAGACAGCCGTTGCAACACTTTGATATATAAGAACCCACATGTGTCTACTCGAATCTACGCTTCCTAGTTCATAAAAAAACGAGAAAACTTACAGAAAGAGGGCGCAAGAGACTACTTGCAACATGAGATGGCACAGTCATTACAACGGTTTTGCTCTGGACGGAAACTACACCATCTGGAGTCTCATAGGTTAAGTTGTATCCTCCGCCGTCCAGCTTAGTAATACCTGAGAGCTTCCAGGACAACTTGACTTTGCTACCTAGCCTGTCAAATAGCATAAGACCTCAGAAAACACTTTAAGGTGTTTGCCTTTTTCCTTTCCGATAGAGAGACACAAGTACCGGATACCTCGCAGATATTGCTTCTGGCAACATTCTGAGTCCCTTTCTGAAAGAACCAACTGTTTGGCCCTTTGGCTTTGGCAGGCGCCTGAAGTAGCAGGTTGAGTTGTTTTACAGTCATATACATATATCAAGAGACAAAAGACCCCAAACAACTGAGAGGTTTATGTTACTCACGGGTCTCGTTCTGCCTTGGGAGCGTTTTTCCTCTCCTGAATTGCCTTAAAAGTACCACCTATGATGCTTCCGCCGTTTTGCTCTAGTTTCCAAACTTTCCCAAATGCTGCTTTCATACTCAGTTTTGAAGGATCACCCGCATAAACACCTGAAAAGCATGGAATTCAAAACATCAATGGCGCGCTCCAGAAACAGAAAAAAACTTGGTTTTCACTTCTCACTGAAAACAGGATTGGCCCATGTGGTCAAGTATTGAATACTCGTTTATTACTCCAGTAATATGATAACAGAAAGAACACCACTGAGCATCTTTATTGAACTTCAAACCTGTCTCTTATACACATCTATACTCGTTTATTACTCCAGTAATATGATAACAGAAAGAACACCACTGAGCATCTTTATTGAACTTCAATTTGTCACTCTACCTGAACAGAATGGTTCAATCAGGCGCTCAAAAACCTCATCACCTAGGTTACGCCGCACAAACTCCTCCACCGACTCTTCACGACCCTGTCACCTTTGTCAAACTCTAAGAACATGAGAAACTTAACCTAACATGGCGGAAATTTTCTTTGTATCTACTTGTGATCAGAGTACACACTGGAGGTGGTGGACGAATGCCGAAAGCACCAAGACCAGCCCTGATCTTCCCACCGATGCTCATCAAATCGAAGAACGGTAAATCAGTTGGCTTTGATGGAACCGGCCTCAGTTTCCCATTCCACAACACAAACCTTGGCGCATTAGGATCTCCCAACACCAAATCATCATTCAAACCACTATCTACCTGAACCAACCATAAACAGAGAAGACTTTCTTAAATTCACGATTCAAAGACATTAATCACAACTCTTCCAGTAAACAACATGCAGGCAATTCAATACCATTGTTCCCAGAACTTTCAAAATCAAGTCTATAGCCTGCTTTATTCCGCGTGAAATCAAGATCATTTCGTGAGGCAAATTGAACAGACGAAGAAGTGACGGATTCAAGAACTTACCACCATGGTGAGCATAGGATCAGACGGCTGAAAACTATTGGGACCTTCTTCCCAGAGATATCCATTCTCTTCACGAGTGATAATGTTGCCTCCAACACGATCCTTAGCCTCGGTCACAATCAAATTCGGTGCAGCATCAGGGTGATTCGTAGCGAGCGCCTGCGCAATGCAGAGACCGCTAATACCTCCGCCGACAATCACACAGTCCGCCGTGACGGTGGTGCCTCCGCCTTCGATTTTTGAAGATCCGACGGTGGGACCACCGGCTACTGAACAGCGGAGTTTAAGAGGCTTGTGGAAATGTATTCGACGGTTCGGCTTCGAAAACGATGGCAGAAGCGACTGCGTCGCCGGACGGAGAAGAGATAACTCCATGGAAATCGCCACGAGCGAGAGAGAATTCGCAATTTTGTCAGCTCTTGCGTTTCCAGATTGGGCTATCTTCAGACGATAGAAGAGAAATATTCACCTGCAATACACTCACACCATAAGTGCGTAGACCAGACAATTTCTTTGTTTTGGGTTTAGAGTTGGGTTCGACCCAAATACAGAAAACAATACTAATAAAAAAAAATTTAAGTCCGATACGTTTATTTTTCTAGTTCGGCCCAACTTTGTAGTGAGATAAAACTATAGGCCCAATAAATTCACGAGTTGTATTTTGTAAATAATTTACCTTGGTCGACTGTTAATAAAATGATACTGAGTAAGGAGGACATGATTAAACGAACTTTCGAAACTACAAGTAAACAAACACGTGTCAGGAGATCATTTGTTCTGTTAGGGTTTCAACTTTGTCATTTCTTTATTAGCCGGTTCCAAAATATTGTTTATACAAGACCTAGGTCCTAAACTATTAAACTTTCACATATTGATATAGTTCAAGTGATGTTTTTTTAATACTACGAAGTTTTGGACCGAAACACGTACATTTCCATGGGTCACAAGTGAGCTCGTGATAATATCAAGACAAAGCGTAAATTATCCCTCTAAAAAAGATAGAACCTATGGTGTAAACTAACAAACTCCTTGCACTCATATCTTTAATATCATTACCATTAAAATTTTATATCTAAACCGGATCATATATATGACTTTGTAAGGTCACACAAAACAAGCAAATTATGTGTTAAAAATAACTGAAAATCAGTATGTACCGAGTTTCATCACACCGTTATAAAATCTTCAAAATATATTATTGTATTTTCTCACATTTGCTTCAAGTTAAAGTCAACTTAGCTACGATAATCTCTCTAATCGACAAAAAGTCGAACCTGTCTCCTCCTCTATTTTTTATCATAATTATTGCTATTATTACTTTGATTATTGTCAAAGTTATGATAGAATCCCTGATACATTCATTAACTAATTTCAATAATTATATATTTCGAACGAAGTATTAATTATGACCACTTAGTTAATCAAATCGACGTCGTTAGAGTAAACACCACATACTAATTATAAAATAAAGACATGAATAGTGCATGTGTTTATGCTGTCCCTAATTATTCAAGGCCATAAAGATTATATTACGTCTTTGTCTTGCGTCATTGTCCACTTATCTATCTAATTAAAAACAATTAACAAAAAAACTATTGTAAGGAAAAAAATAAAAATTGATAGCGCTACGCAATGTAGTTTCATTTTCTTCTTTTTAACCAATGTAGTTTCATTTTCTTCATATAATTTTATTCGTATGGAGGTTTCGAGAGATAAACGGGTGGGATTAAAGCAGTTCATGTCTGATTAAAATTAATAATGTTAATCTTTCCAATCAAATGGGTTGTCATCCTTTACATCAACAAAAAGGAGGATAATAATTAGCAATAAACTCGACTTTTAATTTAGATTTCAAAGACATAATGAGATTGCATTTTAAAATTTCCCTTTTTTTCTTGATATTTCAAAATCCGTTTTAGAATCTTTTGTGACCTTAAATGATTTTTTGTTACTTTGTGTCGTGTTCACTTGGATCCCATCAAACATCTATTCCTATAGTTAGAGTGAAATAGATGGATCTATTCATAATTATGCACAAAACCTTCATCATAAGCAAATTTCGTTGTCGACGACGAATTCTAAAATTTAATTAGATTATTGGTTTAGGCAATGATGAATACCACTCACATAAATGTGGAGTTTTGACATGCTTCTATCATTTTATAAAAATACGTTGTTTAAAAAAAAACTAAATCTTAAATATTTATGCAAAGATATGTTTAATTTTTTTTAACTATAACACACGATTTAAATTATTATAAATAAAAAAATACCGAGTAAACGTTTATAATCTTCGTGGAGCATTCGCTCAAGTACTCTACTTCAAACAAAGAATCTTATCTTTTTCTCTCTCTCTCTCTTTTGTGGGTTAAAACAACGAATCAGATCGCTATAATTCTTCTATCAATTTTAAATTATCAAAGAAAAACGATAAAAGAAAAAATTAAAATATGTAGAAACATGCATCTTGGGAAAGACATGAACCAAACAAACAATATCAAACAAGAAACTTCACTGCCACTTGCCAGCAAATGCCACGTAAGCACGAACCCAGCCGTGTGGACAGCGATGCACCGTGATGTAAACTAACGCATTTCCTGAAGATCAAGTAAGGTCGTGATTAAATGCATTTCGTATTCAAATAATACAGAATATGAAGTTGATTGACCATATCGAGTCCAAACATTTAATGGACGTTTTTTCTTTTTCTTTTTTTTCAAAAAACATTTTTAGTGGACGTTTTCATCAGATCGTCACTTTTTTTTTTTTTCCTTTTTTTGCTTAAATCATTAGACCGTTTACAGCTAATAATATTTATATATGTGATATTCGGTATTTCGATAGTATTATGATTAAACATATACGATAGTATTTTTCGTTGCGTATAATCAAGATCTCATTTGTTTGTGGATGTTAAAAAAAAAAGATATGTTTGTGATTCTTTATTTTCGGTGTACGATTAATTTATAGAAGTGTATAACAAAACGTGATCGAATAAATCATACGTGTCGCAGTCGAAATGACATGACATGGTTGAAAGAAAAAAAATTATAAAGAGACCAATAAAAATAATAAATAGTATGTGCATATCATAAAATGTCACCGTCTGGAGTCGATGACATTGTACACGAGAAACTTGGACGTGTGCATTGACGCGTATCTTGTCCTGCCTGGAGTCGGCCCTGATCTAGCTAGTTTATATTTAAAGTATTATATACTTGCAATAATCTACGACGCTAAAATGTTTTTGACAAAATATATTGCATAAAAAAATATACAGCCACCGACGAACAGATAGGCATACTCTTTTCGTTTCTAAATTTGTAGCTTTGTTGAAATTTATGTGAAAACAAAAAGAAAATTAAGTTTTTGCTCTCAAAATACATCATTAGTTTTATTTTTCAAAAATACCATAAAACTTTTAGTTTTTTTTTCCAAAATTATCACAAAACTAAAACAAAATTTCAAACCCTTAAAACTAAACTATAAACTCTAAAAAATCAATTATAAACCCTAAAAACTAAACTCTAAACAAATACTAAATCCAAACCAAAATATTTATATTATAAATTTAAAAAATCAATTTTTAGAATATAAGAAAAAAAATCAGTTAATAATATTCTTTAGAAAAAATTAATGATGGTATTTTTGAAAAAAAAATATTTTAAAGTATTTATCACAAAGATATATGTATGTTTATATATTTTTATAATTATACGATAGTTGTAAAACTATACTATAGACTCAACTCTGAGCAAAATGTTTTTTTGGTAAATGTAAAATTTTCAAAAACTGTAACTAATTTAAACAGTTTAGAAATCAAAATCAATAATACAATTTTTTATTAAAAAAAACTAACACAAAGATATAATTTTGCACTCTAAAATAAACAACCAGCTTTGATGTCATGCGTTAAATTTAAGAAAGGAATAAGAAAGTAAACTCATCACATCACATGCAACCTCACCAACATTCGATCGAATGCGTCGAGAGAACGACCTTACGAACTTGTTAACGGTTTGTATTTCCTCGACTAATAAACTTTCGTTTGTTTTTTAGTTATTAACTAATAGGACGATAAATTATTATTTTTTCTAACTCCAAATTTTCAAATCCATCACTGATTGGGGCAATATTTTAGTATCATTAATAATTTTTGTTCAAAAATTCGTTACTAATCGTATGGCCAAAGCAGGTTTAGCATAGAAGTGTCAAAATGGATAAACTAAACCAAACTGATTCATATCCAAATAAATTGAGTGTGTAAATGGATTATTGATAGACGAACTTAACATGTCAAAATAGATAACCAAACCAAACCAATCTATATCCAAATAGATCTGAGTGTTAAATGGATCATTGATAAACCTAACTCTTTGAGTAAATTAATTGGATCAATCCACAACTCATTTGAATTAATAGGTTGACCCATAAATAATATTATCATCTTCTAAATAATTAATGCTATAAAATAATGTAAATAAGTAAATGATTATGCAAATTCTCAAATGGTTATATCATTAGTAGTAAGGGTAGTACTCCCTCCGTTTTTTATTATAAGAAGTTTTAGAGATAAATTTTTGTTTAAAAATATCTGATGTTTTCAGATTTCTATGTAAAAATTAATTGTGTTTTCTTTGTTTTTATTTTTTGAATTCTTTATCTTATTTTTTTATTGGTTGAACTGTTTTGGATTTGACAAAAAAATATGTTTTATTTTGAGAAAATAAAAAATTAATTAATTTCTTAATTTGTATGCAAATGACTAAAACATCATATAATAAAAAACAGAGGGAGTAAGTATTAAACAATTATCAAAGACATGATACTATTAATCGGCGTTAATAGCATTGCTTTTAACATTTAATGCTGTTAGTGTATACTGTTATATTCAATGCGTGAGCCTAAGTGGTGTATTTTATAGCATTAATGCCCTTAATTCTATACACTTGGCTACAATTCAAAGCCATTATCTAGGTAGCTAGCTTCTCCAGCTTTTTGTCTACAACTGAAGATATATTTTCCCCATCGAATACTAAAATACTTTAAACGCTGGCTTTAATTAGTATACTACAAGTATCGAAAATATAAGGGAAAATTGAAAAAAAAGGACACTTTTACTATGAGTTTGTGAAATTATATCTTTTAATTTTTTGTTCATATTTTGACTGAATTAGCTTTAACCAATTAACTAAAAAAATATTTTAAGAACAAAAAAATATAAAAAACTCAAAAACACCATAGTAAAAAATTTCTAACCTTTAGTTTTTAAAAAAAATATTAAAAATAAATATTTTTGTTTTGTTCTATAAATTTTAGAATACGTCTTCTAAACTTTAATCTGTTTTTTGAAGTTTAGAATACGTATTCTACACTTTGTACATGTTCTACGAAGTTTAAAATACGTATTCTTCATTTTGTACATGTTCTACAAAGTTTAGAATACGTATTCTAAACTTCAAGTGTGTTCTACGAAGTTTAGAATATGTATTCTACATTTTGTACATGTTCTAAAAAGTTTAGAATATGCTTTCTACAAAATTTAGAATTTTATGTATCATAAATAGAAATAAAAATCTCATCAAAATCTCTAAAAGTTATAAATGGAAAAAATATATTTTTATTATATATTTTTGCAAAACATATTGCAAAATAAATGTTTAGCTTAAAACCAATATCAAATTTTTTTTTCTTGATGAACATATTTTTATTATATATTTTCGTTTTTTAATTTATTTTTCACTTTCAAATAAGCCTTGTTAATGAAAAAATACTACAAAACATAATTCTATATATTATATATTTTGACTTAAAAGAACTTAGTAGTGGATAATCAAAATAAAATAAATAATTTTTAGGATATTTTTTAGTTTTGTTTTGAGAAGATAGATTATAATGTTAGATGTATAGTTTGATCTATTGGAGTATATACTAATTGTATATGTTGTTTTTGTAAATTATACAAAATTTAAATAAATCGATAAAAATAAATTTTTATAAAATATCAAACAAAGCCATTAGTCTTATCATAATATTAGAAGTAGAAGAATGGGAGAAATAAAAATAAACTTTTATCTAAAAATTTTATATGAATTAGAAGTTTGTTATTATTAATGAGAAAAAATCATTATTTGAAAATTTCTATATAAATTAGAAGTTTGTCAATTAATACAAAACTAAATTATTATTTATATATATTTTAATTGAATTTTCTATTGAATTATTAAGGATAAATTAGAATTAACATTAATCTAAGGTATAGTTATTCAATGTTTTGAGGCAAAAGTATAGTTTTCCAAACCTATAGTAAAAGTGTCTTTTTATTTTAATTTTCCCAAAATATGAAGTTGCCAGATAAAATGGAATATAATCCCTGTCTTTTTTATTAAAAAAATGGTATATTCCCTGTATATATATATATATATATATATATATATACCTGTGTGATTGGCACTGCCGAATCATTCGTAATTACTGATAAAAATGGTTGTACATACAATTAAAAAAGCAGCTACAGCTAATGGTCTGTCTCTTATACACATCTAGATGTGTATAAGAGACAGATATATACCTGTGTGATTGGCACTGCCGAATCATTCGTAATTACTGATAAAAATGGTTGTACATACAATTAAAAAAGCAGCTAAATGGTAGTGGCTATTTTCTAGATGTAGTATTTTTTAATAAACCAAAAACCTGGTTATGTTTTAAACAACAACAACGACGACAAAAATAGCAAGTCCTTTTTCATTTATATTTCTCTACAATATATAATAATCATTTGCTATATATATAATTTTGGCCAGAAAGTTCACAAGCTCCGAAGTGCTTTGGATATTTTCAGTTATGTCCAAAACTAAAAAAATTATTATGTTTTTCCTTTAATAATATATATAACTTGCATAAAATCTCAATAATTATTGGTCCTATATCCAAATCGGGTCCCGGGGGATCGACCCGAGTTCGGATCCACAAAAATCTATCACGTGAAAGCCAACGTGGGTATGTACGGTCGGAAAATGACGTAGAATCTCGATTTAGTTGACTGATATCGGATTAAACTGAGCTCGTCAGATCGGACACGTAACCTTGGGATTATCAAATTAACTATTCTGAATCATTTACAAAAATGTAAAAAAATAAAGGAGTAAAATAAAAAATTCGGTGCCACTGCTCAGCTTTCTTTTAATCATTGAAACCGTTATGACAGAATCTTCCGGCGCGGGTGATTTTGTTCTTTTGGGCCTACCAAAAATTCTTACACTTTGCACAACAACAGTAAGAAAAATGATACAGTATTTACCAACCATTATTTATCGATGTTAAAACTCCCTCCGTTTCATAAAAAATG
This sequence comes from Alliaria petiolata, assembly GCA_020283515.1. Taxonomy (NCBI): domain Eukaryota; kingdom Viridiplantae; phylum Streptophyta; class Magnoliopsida; order Brassicales; family Brassicaceae; genus Alliaria; species Alliaria petiolata. Next base: position 157,117,342 of record JAHZTW010000001.1, read on the forward strand.
TCGTTTAAGATTTTATTTTTATTTTACAAAAAGTGCCGTTTTACATTTTCAATGCAGAATTTTACATAAAAATCCAGTTTTAATCCTAGTAAATTAATGTAGTAATTAGAGAGATGATTTTATTTAATGAGTGAACAAAAGATAAAACTGAATTTTTAATAATTTTCTTAATTTGCGTGAAATGTGTTAAAGTGACATTTTTTTGAAACAGATGGAGTATTTAATAGAATGACGTTTAGTTATTAAATGCAAGTACAAAGTAAAATATTTTTATCGAAGTTTTTTTTTTTGAACGACATTTCATGAAACGGTAAAGTAAAAATATTCAGTTACATAGCAGCGACTCTTGGAGAGCTTGTTTAGCCAGAGAATCGGCTAAATCATTTTCTGTTCGCGGAATAAAACTGAAATTGATCGAAACAAATAACGAAGCTAGATGGTGGATATCAGAGAGAATTCCATAGAGCTCGGTAATTTTTTCTTCCGATCAGATAGCTCTGATGACGTTTGTGAATATAATCCGATTACATCCGGATCTTTTCCAGACCCCTGGATCTTGCATGGTCTAGTCCCTCCGATCGAAGTTATATTTAACAAAGTTAATGTACACAGTGTACAAACGCTAGAGTCTAGTGTCGTAAAAAATATTTTTATCGAAGTTATACGCTATAATTTAGAAAAAGAAAACGTATCCTATAATTTTATCCTATAATAGTATCACATAAACACTTAAACAACTGAAACATAAATGAAAATTATTAATAGTTTATATTGTTTTCATCATACTAAATATATATATATATACAAAACCCAAAAAATTTCATAATTTTCAAAAGAATAAAAAAACAAATGGACGAAAAGTATATAAAGTAAAGTTAACAAAATGATCACTTGAAAACTTTAGCTTGGATTTAGAAGTGTACCAATACTCAAAAAATACCAATTCATATGCGGATTACTTAAGTATTCCTATATACTAAACTTTATTTTATTATTTTATCGGAATCAAGTGAGTTTTTTTTTTTTTTTTTTAGTGGACCGTTTCTGATTTTAATTGTTTAGGATTTTTTGAACTCCAAGATGGAAGTTTATAAAAAAATAAAAAAATGACATCATAGCTAAAAACACGGTGGTGGAGTGTTTTCCGATAAAAGAAAAAACCATAAAGCGGTATGTCGGAAAACAGAAAGATCAGTAAACGGAAAAAGAATAAATACCAATTGGGTCCAAAGGAAAGGATGGATCTCATGAACTTTTATCGATGGGATTTTGGTGTAAAGAAAAATAAATGAATAATTTGGGGGTGAGAAGTCTCAACCAAATAATTGTGACAGGAGAATAGTCGAAAGTAAGATTAAAAGTCTCGGAAAAAAGTGAGAAGCTAAGTATTTAGAGAGAGATATATAGCACAAGACACTAATACTTAAGCGTAAGTAGTAGAAATATGCGAACAATTTTCCTGTGGTGGGGAAGATCGTATTTATAGAGTTTTACCTAGTCCGGATTAGTATAACGGGTCGAAAACTTGACTGTTGTGTTATGGTGTTGGATATCGGGTCGGATCCTTCGTCGTCGGGTTATTGTCTTACTGGGTAGGCTATCGATCTGTTGCTTGATAATGCTTTTCACTTTTTCAGTATCTTTGTCTGCCTCAATATACAGTCTGGACGCATAGGATTAAGCGTGGAGTGTCAGTCTTCCATGCCTTTGTTCTTTCCTATGCCTCGTGAATTGTCACTTTTATCTATCTCATGCAGAATTAAGGCATTAAATACATGACAGAAAGTGTAGGAAGCATGAGTATTAATTTGAACATATTCCAATTGTTGATTTGGTGGGAAAAGTGCTAAGTATTGAACGGTTTATTTCCGCTTAAATGAGTTGCGTACTTGTCCCGATTCCTTTGATACCGTGAATCGGGTTGTCCGGTCGTCTAGGTATGGGCTCTCTGCTTCCAAAGCCATGTGTCGGTTATCCTTCTCCGTTCTCACCTAATTTCAGATGATTGGGTGTTAAACGAGGCAAGGAAGGTGACTTCCTGACCACTCAGTCTACATGTTTCCTAGTTCTCAACAGTGTAGCCACACTGTCGGTTGCCAGTTGCCTTGAATCTGATTATTTATATGTCGGGGTCTCTTGAATCCGAAGGATTTAAAGCCCGGTGTTAAACTTAGGTCACTTAGTTTGGCACGTAAACTTAAGGCTCAAAGTTATGAACGACATGTGCTGACACGTAATTCGTTCACTTACGAAAATTCATATTTATCCCAAAACTAATCACCTACAATTATTAAGAAAAAAACTAATACACACAAATATATATATATATATATATATATATATAGTATAAATACTTTCTAAATCTAAATGATATATTTACTAATTTTGGACGCAACTTATCATGGGATATGAAGAGTTTATAAGTTAAACTGTTCGTTTAAATTTAATAAGAAACTAAATAAATGACAGGTACGCGTGAATTAAAGTTATACTAATTTAGAAAGAAATGTAGTTAAAACACCTAAAATATGCAGGGTTTAAGTGATGTGTTTTCTGGCATAACAGTAACTTTGTCCATCTAACAGCTGACAGATTTTATCTAAGCACTTTTATTATCTCAACTTTTTAACCTAAAAGTGATTTTAATATCATTATAATATGAGGACTCTACTTGTCCATCTAGTCCAGATTTTTTCGTCTTTTTAGACAAAAGTCCAGCTTAATATACTATATCTAGTCCGGTTTTTAACCTAAAATTAAAACAAAAATAATATATTTTATTTAGTTACTCTTCTTTTTAATTCTTTTCAATTACTTTCACTAATACAATTTAAATTATTCTTCTCAATTCTTTTAATTATCACTTTCTTTTCCACTCAATTACATTCTTTTCAATTATTCTAATACACACCTTAGACTCGTACATATATTAAAATTCTATGTGTTTTAGCTTTGGAATGTAGTATGTGAATATTGACAATTATAGCCATACAGTGTTTGACTAGAGCAAATATATGTTAAGTATATATATATATATATATATATATATATTATAAATAAAGCATATAAAATGGATTTGACATTTTGACTTTTGAAGTTTTTAAATAGCGCATAATTTTTAAGGTGTACAAACAAAACTGAATATGATATGAAAGTTTAATAATGGGAAAAAGAAAGGAAAGAAAAGGTACTAGTCAAGGAGTTTTGATCTTTGATGTATGTTAATTTGGCCGGTTGTTCTTAGAATTTACAATGGTAGACAAACAGTAATCAATCGCTAAAAGAGAAAATAATCATGACAAAAGATAATTATAAAAGTAATTAGTACCCTTAAGCATGACTAATTGCAGCAAACTTGGGGTTTGCCGACAATTACTGGTCAATTACGTCATAATAAAAAGTAACTATTCCGCATAATAATTAGAAGCTAGAAACAATTTTACTAGTAACTTAAAATATTAATCATTTTAGTTCACTTCACAAATAAATTAGCAATATATATAATTTTGTTTAAATAATATATATATATATCTGAAATTATATTTTTTATTAGTAAATACATCATTTGAACTTAGAAAATGGTGTCTGCCAATCCGCATAATAAAACAAAATAATTACTCCCTCGGTTTTATTTTAATTGTCGTTCTACACTTATTTTCTTATTTTAAAATAATTGTCGTTTTCAGTTTTCAATGCAAATTTATGATAAATTTTCCAGTTTTATTCTTACTTTTTTAGTTTATTAATTACTCATATCAAATAAAATAGTGTATTAATTAAGAGATAAAACAGAGAATGTAGTTGTTTTCTTAATCTGTGTGAAAACACTTAAAACGACAATTAAAATAAAACAGAAAGTAATATTTAATATAAATGAAATTTTGAAAGAAAAAAAAACGGATTTAGTCATGTTACAACACGGTGTAACTATATATTTTGCTTGTGCTCTACAAATAATTTATTTGAGTTTTAGTTAGTCATGTTACAACACGGTGTAAGTGTGTAACTATATATTTTGCTTGTGCTAAAATCTACAAATAATTTATTTGAGTTTTATCATTTAGCACAATCATATATGTCAAATTAAAAAAAACAATCATATATGTCACAATAGTTATATAAAAAATCTGTTTAATAAAAATATCATATCATAACGGTGAAAAGTAAATGGTTTTTTCGTTTATATGTTTGCCTTTCTTGATTCTCGAAGGAACAACGTTGCATTCGCATTAGATAGTGAATGATGATGATGGTGTATCATGATTTCAATGGTTAGTACATCCTTAATCACTATATCCATCACATCAGGCGTGGGACCTATCGAATGGCCCACGATTCTGCTCTTGGTTTCATGATCAGTTTCTCTTTATTTACTTGGCCCCACTCCTACAGCATCGACACGTGTCGACCCTCTAATGATCCATAATCATCCTCAAGTGAACTCCTTTGGAATAATTTACTCATTAACTAGTAACTAATTAGTTATTAGCGTTTGAACCTTTGATATTAACATACAATTATTGGACATATTGGATATCTCATACGAAACCCTTTATAATCCGGCCAGTTCAATAAAATTATCATAATTTAACTACAATGCATAAATTATATTTAGATTATTCTGTAATGCATTTAATTTACAGATTATTTTGTATACGCATTTAATCTATAATTGATCAGGGGTACATATCATAGTAGACTATAGTTACGGAACATTAATCTAGGTTTGTGTAAATGTGTATATATCGGTAATGCAATACAAAAAAACTTTGTATACGTTTTAGATTTCTTAAAATGTCATTTATTTTATTGGATATCGTTGGTGAACTATACACATCAAAACATTCTTCAATGTTGCTCGTGATTTATATAATTAGGTCGTTGTCCAAATTTGAAGCCTTATATTCAGTACATTTTGTTGTCAAATCCTAAAACGTAATTATTCTCCTTGTGAACTATATGCATTATATATATATATATATCTTTTAGCAAAAAAAAAAAAAAACTATATGCATTATATGTAACAAGTAAATATAACTCGAATATATATGAACTATCATTGTTAACCTTTTATAAGTGTCCAATTTTATACTCATTTGAAAACAGAGGAATGATGTATTTCATGTTCAATGATATAAAAAAAGGAAAAAAAAAATATTCGATATCATAAAAATAATGATTTATAAAACATTTATCCAGTTTATCATGGAAGTTTGTAACTCTTTTACCACTCTTTTTTTTAATACGCTCAGTGATCCTTTTTTCTACTTCTAAAGTTGATTAAATTAAGTAGTTTCGTTCTTGAAAGCTTTTTGCCTTGTTTTTCTTCTCTAGTCGCAAATAAATATATTATGCGTCATTAACAAAGGAAAAAATAAAATGATTATGTATGCACATTGTTTAGATAATTTTACGTTAAAATGTGTGTTGGATTTAATTAGTTGCAGGCTTTGTAGCCTGAAAAACTAAATACTCGAGTCCTTGTTGCGAAGAAAAAAGATATCAAACTCGAGCCCTTGTTGCGAAGAAAAAAGATATCAAACTCGACATTCGATGAAAAAAAAACTTAAAAAAAAATATAAAAAAATGACAAAAGATTTATTTATTATTATTATTATTGCACACGCATATATTTATATATTATGGGTGTAAATATAGTATAAGGCATTTCTTTTTTTGGCGCGACATTTAAATACTATTTTAAAGAGTAGAATTATTGTAGTCTCGACCCTATGCGTGGGGTCCTTAATTCCTTATAACAAGTCTTATATCACCATTAGGCATTAAGTAGTGTAACCACTAGAATAGCTTCCTCAATAATATTTGACTTGTAAATTGTAATCTTGTACAAAAAAGTATAGTGAATACATATCATGGAATTATAAATGTATTTTCTGTTCCTGAATATACAAACGTAGCTACCGTGGATGAAAACAAATAAAGTACCTTCGTAATTTGAAATTACTAAAATAATTTAAATTGAAAAATGCATGAAATAATTGAAAATGTGTTATCTAAATTTAAAATTTATAATAAAACACATACGAAGGAAAAAGATACCCATCACGACTTCTCCAATTTGCCTTTATTGTAGTATTATGTGAACCTGTCTGTATATGGACGTACGTGTGGATAGTTACCCTACATGTCTTTGAACAATTGTTATCAGTATACATATATATATATATATATATTTTAATTTAAATTTGATATATGTAAATCGTAGTATCCGATTATCGTTTGGAATGAACCAAATTTTGGCAATGAGATTTTTGCCATTTCATACTGCATAGACCATTAGACCAAAACCAATCGAAAATTTTATAACACATTGTTTACACATAGTTAAAATCATCAATATAATCTGAAATGCGTGTCGAATAAATTTCCGGCTAATACAGTGATATGAATACATATATATATTTAGTAATTTAGATATACATTAGATTTGGATTTGTATAATAACAGATTAAAATATATAAAAAGTATTGATGTAAATATTTAGTCTTAAATATTATATAACCCGCATAATTATAATCCGTATAACTAGATTCTAAATTAAAAAATACTATTAATTATTAAGAAATCACAATTAAGAAAATTCATTACTAATCCAGAGTGATCCAGAATTTTGAAAAACTTGAAAAGGAAACCGTCTAAATAATGAGAAGGTTCCAAGGAAATAAATTTGAAATCTTGTATAAATTTAAACTAAATCTTATTGATAAATAAATATCATTTAAAAAAAACTGAAACTGAATTGGTTTTACATGTTTGATAATTTGGTTTTTATATAATGAACTTATTAACAAAAATTCAGACGTAAATTTAAGTTTGAAAAAACCAATTTTACATTAAAACATAAATTTTATGTTTACACAATAGAACACATAAACATTATTATATTAAATATCAAAAATAATAACATCGACATGTTGCTACATATTCACAAAAAGAGAGAAAAATGTGTTTATAAATATTATTATTATTCTAATTTCATACATATTATAAATCTTAAATAGATTTTATATCCTATTTTTTGATTTTAAAATTCGACTTTAATTTTAACTTAATTTTTATTAGATTTATAGTTTATGTTTTAAAAAACCAATATTTTCATTTTATTAATTCACCTTTTTAAAATCTAAATAATTAACAAAAAATTGATATTATTATATATCTTAATTTAAATTAATAATCACATATATCGAACTCTCGTGAGTTGTAATTATCTCACATATTAAATTTTATATAATAAGATTCATCTTTATTAAGTAAACAATTAATATTGACCATAAGACAAAATTTATATAGTACTATAGTATACACACACACATATTTATATATATTATATAGACAATGCATGTACTTATAGATGCATAAGAAAGTACATGTCTCATGTATCCTTCTGGTTTTGATCATTAGTTTAGTTTCCACTTTATAGTCTTCTTTCGTTTGTTGTAGGCCATGCCCATCTAAATTTTACTCAAATTTAATGAGCTAGGTGAGGTTAAGGATCTAATGTTTACTAGTTAATACTTAACATAACAAGTCACAAGGTATATATAAAGTTTGATTGAATTCATATCCAAAAGAAAACAAAATGTTTCAAACGGCAAAAAAAAAAACAAAAAAAAACAAATATATCCTTTTCTTTCTTGAAATGAATGTTAAATTTATTCACACCAAAAAAACTGTTTTACATTTGCTGCTTCAGTTAATTAAATTTAGAAAATTCTTAAAGTACAATCATTTTCGTGTTTACGTTTAATTATAAATATATTTTAACATATAAATAAATTTGCAAAAGGAAAAAGGAAAAACAATCACAAAAGTCCACTGTTATTATATTTTTGTTAACGGTTTTATTTCGGATATTAGCGACGCTATTATTATAATATTGTAAAATTGTAATGGATAATTGATTAATCAATTCGTTAAAGAGACAATAGTTGACTGGAGAGAAAAACATATCATGTGCTTGCATTATGATAAGCTAAAGAGTAAATGATGATCGCAAAAGGATTTTATTCCTGATTATATATATTCATTTTTGATTTGTTAATTCATTCTTTAATATGTCCATAATCTCATCTCCAGTTTCGTACCAGACAATTGCTAAGGGTTTAAGTAGCATTCAAATATTTAGGGGAATCTCTATATTTTTCCATTGACTTATGCGACTTATAAGGATGCAAAAAAAAAAAAGTAATATTTGAAACAGTAACATATATATGACGTAAAAACGATCCTATAACTTGGTGATGCTGTAGAATCTCAAATTTTATAACAAAAAATAAAGTACAATTTAATTTTGGAAATGACATTGTCGAAAATAAAATGTAATCAATTTTTATAGTTGAAAAAATTCATTTTTAATAGAGTTTTAGTCTTTTCACTATATATTTTAATCATAGCTGACCACTATATACGTCTTAGATAATAAAAATAACAAGAAATTAATTTTAAATACTGATAGAAACAACAGGATTATATCGTTCTAAAATTCAGTTAAAATTGTTCACTATTTTATCTTATAACAAACATTATAAACCGAAGACCAACATATAGTTTTGAAAATCTTAAAATTAAACTATATTTAAGATAAAAGATAAAAGATAAAAGATGAAACATATATAATCGTAAGATATTTTATGTAATAGCATTAAATCAAAACATATACCTTCTCCCTGTTTAGTGATTGAATTGGTCCATAATCATTTAGAAATAGAATGTATAAGATTATTTTCAACTTCACTCCATTTTTTATTCTAAACGCCTTTATACAGTAAAATCCACTCAATTTTTAATCCCTCTATTTTGGAGTGAAACTTTTTTCATTTACAACATTATCATTTAAGTGTTATATGTTATTATTTTATATTTAAACAAACAAATTATTATCTTTTTACACATAAGTTTTATTATTACTTATTTTTGCTATGTTGTGTAACATACTTTTATTTATATTAAAATTAAAATTATTGAATTAAAATAATATTTATGTTTAGTGAATATAATCCATAAAATAAAGTTGGTGAGTTATATTCATAATATTAACGAATATATGGATATAATTATAACTTTTCAACAATTTAGTAGAAAGAGAATATGTTTGAATTTTTTTTTTTGGAATAAAAAATGGAGTGAAGTTGGAATAAAACTCAACTCTGTTACTGAGTTGCTCTAAAATAGAATAAAAATGGCGTTGAGGGTTGAAGATATTATAAGTTGAAAAAAAATTACAAACAGAAATTAACCATTTATTTTTTCAACGTTCAAATATATTTTGCAATTTTTTTTTTTAATTTTTTTACTCTCTATATTTCTCTCAAAACTAATTTTGTTGTTTTACATGTATGAGAATAAAATTTTAAAAAATAGGAAGTGAGTTTAGTATAAGAGCATCTCGATTGAAAAAGACTATTAAAAATGGTGATTTTAATATATATATAGTTGACTGAATAGGTAAATGGTAATCAATAACTAAAAATTAGATAATTAACAGAGATAAATAATCTTTAATTCAAAAATATCTTTTTGTTTTGTTTAATTACATAAAATGTCATTGGTCGGAAAACTGTGTTGCCGACGTAAAATAATGGTAACATTGTTCACCTTCTATTCAAAAACACTGTTAATTTAATGTTAAACCGCCAACCGACACTGTTGTTATGCAATTAACATGTTAAATCAGTTAGCATATCATGGGAAAATAGCATGTTATACTAGTTATCATATCATTAAACAAATAAATTATCATGTTAAACCAGTTATTAAATCATAAAATTATCGTGCTCACCGAATTATCATATCTTAAAAAATAGAAAATATGATAATAAAAAAATGATCGTGTTAACCAATTATCATATCATAAAAATGTAAGTTATTGATTAACTAATTTTGTAACTTTGTTAACATAACAAAACTATACAAAATTACACCGAGAACCACTTAATCAATTTTATTATTGTTTATCATCGCTATTTAAGTTGTTGTTATCAGCGTTGTCATCGCTATTGTCACAGTTGCTAGTTTTAATGTTAATGTTGTTAGTAAAAATTTATGAAAAGAAATAAAAAAGAGAAATGTAATTAGTTTTTATAAAGATAAGGATAAAATAGGTTTTTAATATATAACTTACAATGATAAATAGTGTTAGTTGAGAGAAGTAATAATTTATGTATTATTACTTACTATAGATTGCAAATACTCTATTAAAAAGTTATTTCACCTATATTATATTATTGCTCTAACACTGTAAATCCATGAGTGTTAATTGGATTTTGATTCTAAACCACCAGTTACTATTTCTGAGTCATAGTAAATTTAATTTAAATTTGTTATTATTTTTCGCACAAAAAAGGTTACTATCTTATAATTTTTTTTGACAAAAAAATCCAAAGAAAACGAAAAATCGAATTCAACACTCTTATAAAAAACGTTAAATATTATATAAGCGTACGTGTAGTCTTTCACTGGGGTGAGACAGGAAAGGGTCCTACGAAGATAGTCGAGATACGTTATCCACCACAGCCTAGCACATGCGATTGCCTCCGTTTCAACTGGGCTCCACAGTTTTCAAATTCTCTGCTTCGCGTCTATAGAATTTACTGTACACTAATGCTGTTTCTGCCGTCAGATCAATCGGCTGAGCCGTTAGATGTAACTAATTCTTATCAACATCGGTTGACAATTAAAGTGGGCTCAAAGTGGGCTCGGAACGGGCCCATCATGTGATAGATGTCCGGATTCCTAAAGAGCTGTAGATAATCAACATCAAAGTGTGAAATGTAATGCCTCAAAACATAGATTGCATACACTACAATAACTATAGTGGACATTATCAAAAATACCTTTTTTTTTTCTTCTTGTTCTCAAAATACAACAAAAAATTTTAAAACTCTTATTAAACTGTGGTTAAGAAGCATATGTTGTAGTAAAATATCCTATAAACTTAAGAAGATTTCCTTAAAAAAAGTTGTGTTGTTTTTGGAAAAACAATTTTTTTAGTACTTTGAGATATTATTCTGTTTATTATAATGTACGTCAATAATTGATGGCTTGATTTATCGAACCCTCCGAGACTTGCCTTATATTCCATGAAGATTCCTTTTTTTTTTTTTTTGTATGTGAAGGTCATGGGTGAGACAATGAATCTATTTTTTAATTTTTTCTTTTTTTACGATGATGGACATAATATTTTAATAAGATTTTTAAATTAAATGAATAATTGACATAAATGTTCACCTCGTAGTTTAGTTCCTGATTGACAATGCATATCTTTGGTATTCGAAAAATTGTTTCTTTTATCTTAACGTACGGTATTCAAATTCAGTTTCTGCACGCGTTAAATATTCCATCCAACTGATTAAACTAATATCTGGTGTTTGAATACAAAAATGTACTATTAAATTGTTAAATAATTTTGAACGACAGTTATTCGTTAAAGTATGATAAATCAATGCTATTTACTCATTTTAGATGTTCTAGGTTAGTTAAATTATTGTAAGGCAAGTAATACTATTAGAGTTAAAGGGAGCAAAGATACAAATATTATATTTTAATGTACATAAGTAAATTAATATGTTTAATCCCTTTAATCAATAATGGCGCGGAATCATTGAGTGTTTTATCTCTGGCACAATATTATATTGGGTTTTCTGCAAATAAACCCTCGAGAGTGTTTTTTTTTGCAACTCTACCCTGCACTCTCGGAAAATGCAGGTCAACCTATTCACCTCTTAGTCAACCCGCAATATGACCCTCGGTCGTAACAGACGTTATATCAGTGACGGTAGTCAAAACGCTGCGTTTTTGGAATGGTTGAATATCAAAAATCATGTTGTTTCTAAACAGGTCGTGTCGTTTTCCCACTAATATAAACGAGTATCGTCGCTCATTTGGAGGAAAAATAAAAATTAAGGTTCTCGTGCTTGAAGCTTGTCGATCGACGAAATTGAAACTTGTTAGTGTTTAATCTCCTTCTGAGGTTAGTAAATTACTTATCTTGGAATCATTTGAATTCGATTTCTGTGGTTAGCGATTAGTTTGGTAATAATTAGTTCTTGTTAGTAATTTGGGGGAAAATTTAAAATTAGGGTTCTCGAGCTTAGTTTGCTGCTGAAGGTGATTGTCGACGAAATTGAAGCTTGTTAGTGTTTCAACTCCTTCTGATGTTAGTAAATTACTTATCTTGACGAGTTTCGAATTCGATTTCTGTGGTTAGCGATTAGTTTGGTAGTAATTAGTTCTTGTTATTAATTTGGAAGAAAATTTAAAATTAGGTTTCAACTCCTTCTGATGTTAGTAAATTACTTATCTTGGCGAGTTTCGAATTCGATTTCTGTGGTTAGCGATTAGTTTGGTAGTAATTAGTTCTTGTTATTAATTTGGGAGAAAATTTAAAATTAGGGTTCTGGAGCTTAGTCTGCTGCCGACGTTCAATGTCGACGAAATTGAACCTTGAGTAAATTACATATGTTGGCGAGTTTCAATTTCGATTTCTGTGTTTAGCGATTAGTTTGTTACTAATTAGTTCTTGTTAGTAACTTGTTATTAATATGATTGATAGAGATTGTGTTGTTGGTTGGTTTCTTGCAATTGTAGAATAGAGATGGCGATTCACAGCTACACGCAGCCTTCAACTAGCGTTTCAAGTGGAAGTGGTGAGATAAGAAACGCTGCAAGTGTAGAAATAAAAATAAAAGAGTATGGACTTCTGAAGGAATGTTATTGTGGAGCTCGAGCTGTAATTGACACTTGTCATTCCGAGATTGATCCGGGAAGGAGATTCTACACTTGCCCAAACGCAGGCGATGGAGATTGTCACATTTGGAAGTGGTGGGACGAGGCAGTCATGGAGGAGTTCAGTCTCATTGATGTCAATGCTGGTGAAGTAGCGGAGAAGATGGAGTTCGTAACATACCTGGACGATTTTTGCAAGGCTCAAGAGGAAATTGATCAGCTTAAGGGTGTACATGTTCAGACTGCGGAGAAGATTCCAAACTTGGAAATGGAATTGGCTGAGATGAAGAAGAAGAAAATTGGCATAAGAATTGGCATGGAGATGCAGATCGTGATTGTTGCAGCCGTTGTGATCCTCTTACTGAGCATGATTATATGTCTTAAGTAAGCCATTCTGTTTTTGTAAGCCATTCTGTGTTTTGTAAGACCTTAGTTTAAGACTTTTCTATGTTTAAGACATTATGTTAGTTTGTAACGGATGTAGACCCTTGATTTTTCAAGCCTTTTGCAAGGGTCTAATATGTATAATATTTTTCAAGCCTTTTGCAAAGGTCTTTGTTTATATTAATAATAACCAAGTCACCAAAGCAAGTTTGACAACAATCAAAGAAAACAAGTTCGACATACATAAGTAAAAGGAAACAAGTTCGACATACATAATATTTAACACCAAAGCAAGTTTGACAATCAAAGTCATACATAAATAAAAGGAAACAGAGTTTGACAATCAAAGAAAACAGAGTTTGACAATAAAAGAAATCAAGTTCGACATACATAACCAAGTCACCAAAGTTTGACATACATAACCAAGTCACTTCCAACTTTTATTAGCGCGAACAGCCAATTTCTTCTTCTCTCTTGTACGATAGAGACTACTAGGAAGGATGGTGTTGTCATTTGTATCAGTCACACGTGAACCAACAGATACGTAGTCATCACCGGTGAAGAAGCTTGTAAAGAGACCGACTCCTTCCTGCAAAAAGATGTTTTGTTTACCAAAATGTAGGCATCACCAAGTGTTTAAACAATCTACACAGATTAAGAACTTACCCTAGGAAGATGAACTGGGCCTGTATCATAAATAGGTTCTCCCCGAGTAGCAGGGTTTGGTTGAGAGGATGAAGCACCATCAAACTGGCTTTTTCGAGGTCTCCCCCGACCCCTTTTTGGGAGAGCAGCTGAAAGGCTAGGAAGATCTTCCATTGGTTGGCTTTGTGCAACAAGTGTAGAAGATACCATTGGTGCTTGAGAAGATGATGCAGATATACCCGGCACTTGAGAAGATGATGCAGCTGTAACTGCTCTTATCCTTGGCCTCCCAGGTGGGTTCTTTGGCGGCTTATCAACAGGTAAACTCTTACAATAAAGCCTGTTGTGTCCTTCTTGTCCACATAGNGATCCTGAATTCTTCTAGATAAATCTCAGCAATTCGAGCATTGGTAAGTAGGGAGACCTTGCCTTGCCATGTGCATGTATGCACATCATTAAAAGCCCTAACAACCAATCTAATACTGCTGCTGTTGATAGACGCATAAATCCTCCATGGACACTTCTTGTTTGAGCAAATGACCACCACGCGCTTACTATCTGACTTCTCATACCTGAGGTCTCTCCTCTTCCTCACTGCATATCGAGTAATAGCACTCTTAAAAGACTCAATTGAACTGTATTCTTGCCCCAACCTAAAATTCTGATACTTACTTTCATCTACTTGTGCTGCAACATCGGCCAATTCACTTTCACCACTGCTATCACTAGCCTCATTCTGCTCTTCTTCTTCTTCTTCTTGCTCGACGATATCATCATCAGCCTCTGAATCTGAACCACTCTGCTCATTCTGCTCTTCTTCTTCTTCAGGAATCTCATCTGACAACCTCACAACTTTGATACCTAAATGCCTACCAATATATGGATCATCTTCCCGAACCACATATAAAGTCATAGCTCCTGAACCCAAAGCATAATGCAACACTTTTATTCTTAAAAGCTCATCATCTTCTATGTCTTCTTTCTTGTGAGGCGTCTCTGGTGGAAACCACGACACTTTCCTCATGTTTTCCTCATACCCGTAGAGCTCCCTCACATACAAACTAACAGAGTTTAAGGTAAATCCATCCGCACTTATCCTACCCACCATATGAGCCTCTCCACCATGATATAAACCTTCTTCTGACCAGTAACCACCAACATACAAAAACAGATCAAAGCTGCACGATAAGTGAAATCATCAAGTTAGAGTTATAGACGTAATGAAAATTGTCTATGAGAGCATCAAGAAGAACCAGAAAATCAATTTTACAAGAGTCGCTTATCTCATAACTATATATGATAACCACAAATCGATTTTACAGGTTGAGAAAATACACGATTTGAATCATAAAGATACTTACCTCGACACTGTCGACATCCTCTACAACTAAGTCAATCCCGATTCGATTCGTGAAAAACACAATCCAGTCGAATGCGTGAATCCCGACTCGATTCGTGAAAAACAAAATCCCGTCGATTTTGATTGTCCCGATTCGATTCAGTGAGTAGTAAATTTATCGCCTCCAATTAGATCTCAAATACGTGAATCGAATTTCCCCCTCACAAACCCAATAACCAAATCGACCTAACCTCAAGAACCTATAGAAAAATCTCTCATCCTCACGCCCTTTAGAAAACGAATGTTTAGGTTTTTGAAATTTGTTTCCCCAATTCGATTCTGGTTTTTTTGGTGTAAACGACAACAATTTTTACAAACTTCATGTCGTTTTTACTCTTATAAAACGCAGCGTTTTATATTCTGTCTCATTTCCGGACGGCATCCATGAATGCCATGTCATCGATACGACCGAAGGTCATATTGCGGATTGACTAAGAGGTGAATAGGTTAACCTGCATTTTCCAAGAGTTGAGGGTAGAGTTGCAAAAAAAAACACTCTCGAGGATTTATTTGCAGAAAACCCTATTATATTTGGTTCAAACTTAGTTAAACACACTTCAGAAAATGATTAAATATTCAGTTGAATGAATATAAAATTATGTTTTGTTAACTTTAATCATTGAAACGAACTCTTAAACTAATTGTCTCCTGATTAAGAAAACAATATTTTGTTTACATATGTATGAATATATGTTTTTAATGTCAATTAGTCAAAATATTTTTTCAATCGTGATGAAAGTTTTAATGCATATAGTGAAGGTAATTGTTTTGTTATTCTTAAAATATAGAAAATCCTTCTACTTTTTCTTAAGGAATAATAATTTATTTTCTGAACAACGAAAATAGTAGTGGCATTAAATTATCCATGAAACTTCCTTATTTTTCCATATAAAACCAGCAAAATGTTTTTTTTTTTTTTGAAAAAAACCAGCAAAATGCTAGACGTGGAATAATCTTTTTATGTCGTAGAACTTAATGGTTGCAACGATAATTATGTAGAAGAATTAGACCCGCCACACATTTATTACAAAATCATAAATGCGAAATATATACTTAGCTGTGAACAACGTTGAAAATAATTTTCGAACCCAATTTTGCGTAATATACTACTACTCCAGTATATAGTATTTTCTCCGTTTCACAAAAAAATATGTTTTAAATTTTTATTTTTGTTTTACAAAAAATATTATGTAATTTTTTTATAAAAGAAAAAATCTAATTTTAACTTTATTGTTTCAATGTATTAATTAGAAAGAGAAAATCAATAAGATTAAAGTAGACTTTTTAATAGTTTTATTAATATGTATACAAACTTTATAATGATTATTTCTGTGAAACATAAAGGAGTAATTCATAGATAAATATGCAGATTCCAAATATATACGTTTTTTTCCCAAACAAAAGGATAGCGTGTGCTTCGTAAATTAAACCCTTAAGAAGAAACTAAGCTGTTATCTTTACTTATATTCGTCTTCATAAGTTACTGAAAAGTGTGACTTTTATATCCATACCAACTATTCAATATATATGGAATCAATATTCATTTTTTTTCTAATTTAGACATAAATTTTAAACAGATAAAAGAGTTAGGATTAGAGAGAGTCACTAGTTTTTGGGAGGAAGGAAGTGCAGGTCTCACAGCCGCGGCAAAAAAAACATAGAGAAAATATCGAAAAGTATTATCAATTAACCATAAAATTTTATAGAATCGTAATTTACATCCCAATCATTTTCGTCATTTGGCAAATTCAATCATTAAAATTAAAGAAGTTCTGCCATAGATTTATTTCACTTTATTTCATTAGTTAGCTATTCTACATTTTCACCAATCAAAAAAAGAAAAAAAAAATTACATTTTTGGACTTCTTGTCATCTTAAATTTTATTTAAAAAGCTTTGAAGAATACAAAATCGACAGAAAGAGTTAAAATCACTGATTAAAAAACTCAGCAAAAAAACGCATATATATACAGATATCCGAAGATAAAAACTCAAAATAGAAAAACATAAATCCAAACAAACAAAACATACGATATCAAAACTAAAATCAAAGATATGATATAATTAAATTCAGCATACAAGAACAAGAAAAGAAAAAAGAAAAAAAAAATAGGCAGCTAATTTGACTCGTGTAAACTTCAACGTTCCAAAACAAAAACCCTTTTGTTTATATTCCCCAAATCCTCCTCTCCTTTTCTCATCTTCTCACTTCAAAGTCTCTCTCTATCTCTCTCTCTCTCTCTCTCACCTCAGATTATGAACTAAAAAAACGTTCTCTGAAAGCTGACTTCAAAAGCTTTTTTTCTGAAGAAAACAAGTCGGCCTTTAATTGATATTTTTATTTATTACATATAAATTTAATAGATGGGGAGACATTCATGCTGTTACAAACAGAAGCTGAGGAAAGGACTTTGGTCTCCTGAAGAAGACGAGAAGCTTCTAAGGTACATCACCAAGTACGGCCATGGCTGCTGGAGCTCTGTCCCTAAACAAGCTGGTAATTTTTTTTTTTATTCTCTATCCAATTATTCATTCTTGAATAATTCTCCTTCCTAACTTCTTGAATTATTTTAACAAAAAAAAAAAAAAAACTTCTTGAATTATTTTTAGGTTTGCAGAGATGTGGAAAGAGCTGTCGGCTAAGATGGATAAATTATCTAAGACCAGATTTGAAGCGAGGAGCATTTTCACAGGATGAAGAAAATCTCATTATTGAACTCCATGCCGTTCTTGGCAACAGGTAAAGCAATCCGTGCCATTCTTCAGATACCACCTATGCTATTATAATCGGTGTGTGATAAAACTGTTGGTTTTGGATGGTTTTGGCTTGGTTCGGTTCAGGTGGTCTCAGATTGCTGCACAGCTTCCTGGTAGAACCGACAATGAAATCAAGAACCTGTGGAACTCTTGCTTGAAGAAGAAACTGAGGCTGAGAGGAATTGACCCGGTTACACACAAGCTCTTAACCGAAATCGAGACCGGTGCAGATGATAAAACCAAACCGATTGAGAATAGTCAGCAGACATACCTCGTTGAGACAGAAGGCTCCTCTAGTACCACGACCGGCAGTACTAACCAAAACAACAACAACAACTCTGATCATCTTTATACCGGAAATTTCGGTTTCCAACGGTTAAGTTTAGAAACCGGCTCAAGAATACCGACCGGTTCAGACCTCGGCATCTGGATTCCCCAAACCGGAAGAAATCATCATCATCATCATCATGTCGATTCCATCCCTAGTGCAGTGGTGCTACCCGGTTCAATGTTCTCCTCCGGTTTAACCGGCTCATCAACCGGTTACAGATCGTCCAATCTCGGTTTAATCGAATTGGAAAACTCATTCTCAACCGGGCCAATGATTACAGAGCACCAGCAACTTCAAGAGAGTAATTACAACAATTCGACATTCTTCGGAACTGGGAATCTGAATTGGGGACTAACAATGGAGGAAAATCCATTCACGATATCGAATCATTTGTTACAGAATCATTCAAATTCGTCCTTGTACAGTGAAATCAAATCGGAGACCAATTTTTTCGGTACGGAGGCTACAAATGTTGGAATGTGGCCATGTAACCAGCTTCAGCCTCAGCAACATGCATATGGCCATATATAAATCTTCTTGTATACTTTAAGGTGTGTGATTCTTCTTTTTATTCTTCGTGTTTATTTTTCTTCTTCTTCCAAATATCGAGAGTTAAAAACAAAAATGGGTTGTGTATATAAAGTTTGTGTTATATATCATTTGATTTAACAGTATTGTTTTTTACATATTTTTTTTTTAATTTGATGTACTTTGTGAAGCACAGTTTTCCTGGACTTTGAGATTTTGTTTCTCTATCACGTTGATGGATTAATGACATTTATTTCTTATATTTTTGTTCATTTTATATACCCTTTAGTCCTTTACACCAAATTTAGCAAACACATACATGAAGACGATAAATGTTACTTAAAAATGATGTGGACCATATTATATGGTACTCCTTTTATATCTAAAGGTATATTTACTGAATTTATTTAACTTTTTAGTTTGTTCACTAGTTTGATTAATCTATTACTCTCTTCGTTTAAGTGTATGTACATCGTTGGAAAAAAAATTTCACATAAATTAATTTTTCTGCTGTTAAGCCATAAATTAAAATACTAGTTAAATGGTCAATTACATTACAATAACAAAATGACACTTGCAAATTTGCAATTAGTTTTTACCAGGGAAAAATCATAGACTGTCTTGAAGTTCCAAAACAAAATCTGATAAACAAAAAAATACTACATTCTAAACCGATGCCTAGTTAGAACCCAATTTCAAATGAGAAAGACTAAATCTAATTCCAACCGATGGAACCGGAATTAATCGGCTATAGCCAAACCATAATAAACAATTACAAATGAAAAGTCTTCAGAAAAGGAGGAGCCACGGCCACCATAACTTTGCCGGCTAAGAAAACCACCGGTGAAACTTTGCAAAACAGTTAAAAATCATATTTAGAGTCAAAGAGTATACACGTTTTTTTTCACTCGTAATTTAAGTGGGATACTTCTTCTACTTTTGGAGGAACTGAGAGTGATTATTTTTTACTCAATTATCTTTTTTATTGGTTAGTTTTTAACAAACTTTGGAGTAATTATTTTTATCTACTTTTCCGCTAAATAGGGCAACCAGTATAAAGTATCTTTTACATGTTTTAAATTTTTCACACATACTTATTAAAATATTACTTAAAATTATTTTTAAATAGTAAATATTATAATGTTAAATTAAGTAAAAACAACAATGCCTACATTATTATTTTTTTTAAATTAACTTTTTGAAGTTTTATTTTTTTTTAAACATCTAATAATAAAAACGCATGGAGTTTTTTTTTTTTTTTCTGTCAACAGGAGTATGTTTTAATAGTTGTGAAAGAATTCAAAAGAGTATAATATGCATATTAATGTTCTTTTAATTGTGTAAAAGAAAAACTTATAATATACACTTTAATGAAACAAATGGAATAAAATCAAGATCGACGATAATTATCTCTTAGAAGTATTGAAGAATCTCTGGCATTAATATTGCAAAATTGTGATTGAATAACTATGGTATGATATGCTTTTCTAAGACCTTTTTTATATATAGATAGACAAAGCATTTATTCGATTGACTATTGTAACATTTTTTAGGTGAAGCTTCTAAAAAAAGGCTAGTGTATCTTTATATAGCGACACCTTTATTACTTTATCTTTTTCTGACTTTTAATTTTAGTTTCATTTTCATTGAACTTACGGAACATTATTTCTTTTTTTAGTTGTCTTTTTCAATTCTAAAATATTATACTTATATATTCGTTTTTTAAGCTGGGAATTTTTAGTTTCTACTTACTTCAACTAGTTTCTCTTGCATTTGGTCAAGTTCTTTGTTTTTAGTTCATTTTGAAAGACCACTAAACTAAAGTGGCATTCGTAAAAACGTATGTCTAATAAACTTATGCCTGTATATTAGTTAATTTAGTTATTACTCTCTAATTTCAAAATAATTGACGTTTTAAGAAAAATAATTGTCTTAAATTAAAAGATATTTTTTAACTTTAAATGCAAAACTTATTATTTTTTATGTTTTTTATTATTTGTATTTTTGCAGTTTATTTTATCATTGTTTTTTTTTTAAAGTAAATGTTAAATTCTTAATCTATATCATAAAACCTTAAGTATTAATTATTTTAAAACGAAAAGAGAAGTTTTTTTTACAACATTTATTCTAACCTGAATTTCAAACCATAGTTACGAAACTTATATAAACCAATGAATTATGTTTTGGTCATTTATTTGATTTTTATCTTTCCTAATTTCGCAATTGAGATTTTAATAAATAAATTTTACAGGTCTTTCACAGAAAAAAAAAAAAAAAAAGAAGGATCCATATTATTTTATATGAGTTTATTTCTCTTCACTTATTTCGGCTTGCTCATAAAATTTGATGAATTAACATAATGAAAGTTTGTCATATAGTGAACAAATCAACAAAAGATCGGGTTAAAAAGAATTATCTGAAGTATTATCAGATACTATTATTTTGATCCATTAAAGTTGGTTAATGGACGCCCACTAAAGATTAGAAATGGGCCTTAACAAATTGATTTTAAGTTTTCAAAAACGTGGAATCCGCTGGTTAAAACTTAAAACGATTTCCTCTCATTTTTCACACACGTTAAGATATTCTACTTCTTGAGTGAACTTGACTGACGATCTGCATCACACTAAAAAAAATTGTAAAAAAGAAAACACATTACAAAATTACTCAAGCAAGTTACATCGTTGACATGCGACACTCAGATCGAGAGAATCTCCGCCTATAAAAAAACGTGACATGCGACACCTTGATAAAAGTTTTTGGGAGCTCACATACAACGAATTGTCTGGATTCTTAACATTGTGCTTGGATTGTTGAGAAAGCTGAATTAATTGTGTTTGAATGGTTTGGTTTTAACATTGTGCTTGATTTTGGGTGTATATTCATCTTGTTAAATTAATTTTAACTGATTTATGGCAAAATTATATTTATTTTTTACTTAGGGATTTATGCAGTTTTGGGAAATCGGCTCTCTCATATATATATACTACATATCGTTTTCAAATGTTAGTTCAATAGTATGCTTTATTAAAAAAGCAATAAGTATGTTCATAACAGTAATATCAATGGCCGTCAAATTGTCTTTGTCTTCCAATTTCCAAAACTTAAATCTCAATGCCCTCGTGGGGAGCATTGATTGGTTTGCCTTCCATATAAATTTCATTTGGCTCGGTCTCACCTACTATATTTTTTTGATTAAAAATGTAATGATTACGTTCTTTGCATATTTGCAACATATATTGCTTCTCACTAATTTATATTCCCTCCGTTCCGTATTGTTTGTTGTTTTAACATAATTCACGCATATTAAGAAATTCACTTAATTACAAAAAAATAACTATAATAATCTTTTAAATAAAAAAATAGTCACTTTTTAGAAAGATAATCATTGAATTTTTTTTTTTTATCCAGATTCCAATACTACTTTATTAACTTTACTTAAAAAATGTCAAAAACAACAAATAAATTAAAACAAAAATGAATCTTTAAAACAACAAATATAAAAAAACAGAGAGACTATATATTATATATTATGCTTCCGTTCTATATGTATTGAGCCAAGAGAATGAAAATGGATTGTTGACACTTTTAGCTTTTCGATGCATTTAAAACCCATATATTTGGCATGATAACGTACTACCACATTCTTAATATATAGAAAAGAGAAGTTTTTTTTCTCCCAGGCGAGCTTCTCGAGAAAGATCCTTGTCCGCTGAGTCTTAAAAAACTCTGTTTCTCATCAACTTTTCGTTACCCAAAATAGCAGGGTTTTCAAATTTTGACCAACTTTGGAAAGCACATCGCCGCGGTTCCACCCCCACCTAAGGATCGGAGGGTCCTTCCACCCCGGCGGATCCCCATCAGAAGCTCTACCGCCTCGGTCTTCAGCAAAATTCACGACACCAGCCTCGCTCTCCCCTCGGTTTAAGGTGTTCCAGTAGCCAACTTGGAGCTCATATTGGTCATCAGCAACTTGAGATAATTCCCCCAGCTTATCCATGGCCAAATGATTTACAGCAGCTGAAAAAGGGAAGGGAGTCTCCAATAGATAAGATCTTAACCACTGCAAGCGAATTAGAGCCCCAGACCTGGACACAAGCGCACTTGTCCAGGAGAACAACATAACCCTCATTGGACGTCTCACGAACCCAAAGGAACAGCGACTATGGTCACTCATCCCGCACTTCTCCCGGAAATGGTCACTCAGAGGAAGAGCGGTGGGCTCAGACCTAGGCCACAACTGCTTCCAGTTTAGGTTTGACTACGAAGAAGATATGGCTCAAATCCTGGCAAACAGACCTTACCATTTTGCGAGATGGATGATTATCCTACAGAGATGGAAAACTATCATTTAATTAACCTCGATGAAACAGGTTCTATAAAAAGGGAAAAAGGGACGAGCAGTAGAGGCTTCGAGAGAAATCTGGAGGGGTCTGAAATACCAAATGTCCATCTGATTCCCACAACAGAACAAGTTATGGAGAACCTCAGAGACACTACATTACAATATATTAGCTGCCCGGATCCTACGGAGAGTGCAGCAAGAAGACAGAGGGTGCTTCATGGAGAAAGTAGGGGACTTATGACTGAAACTGCGGCTGACATCATTGTAGCAGTTACCTCCACCATCTATCCGGGGCGGGCTAATACCCTGACAGAAGTTTCCGATATAGCTAGTCCATCGAATAAGGTGCAATCGCAACCAGCTGCAAAAAAGAAAAGGGGACGACCTCCGGGATCAGCAAAAGTCCCAAAAAGCCCTACTGTTTTCTTTGCAGCAAACTCACGAAAAATACTCATCTCTATGGTACAAGCCTCACCGGGTAGGAGAGCTAGCAGAACCAACCCAAGTCAAACTGAAACTTCGGCAAGGACAGTACTACCTCAGATGGGGAGACCCTTACTATAAGACTAATCCCGGCCAGGAAGAGACAGCAGGAGGATTTTCGAGATCCTCAAGATCCTCTTCCTTAGTAGTTGCAAGCTGGAACTGTTGTGGTCTGGGGAATCCCACAACAGTTCAGAGAATCCGGGAAATTTTCCAGCAATTATCTCCGGACATTTTCTTTCTAATGGAAACAAAAAACCCCGACGCAGTGGTTCTCACGGATCTTAAGTGGATGAATGATCACTCACACTTCCTGGTCTCACCCCACAGACCTGGGGGGGGGGGGTTTGGCCCTGTTCTGGAAACAAGAAATGGAGATCAGTATCTGGAAGGCAGGAAAGGACTTTATCGACACGAAAATCGTCTACAAGGACAACCCATTCTATGCAACTTTCGTGTACGGAGAGCCGAATCATGCTAAGAGAAAAGAGGTCTGGGAACAACTTACCATGATTTCCTCGCTTAGAGACGGACTTTGGTTCCTCACAGGAGATTTCAACGAGCTTATCGACAACAGTGAGAAAACAGAAGGGGCGTTCAGAGCTGAAGGAACCTATGGGAACTTTCGAGCGTTCCTATCCCAAAATGATATTTTCGATCTCAGACATTCTGGGAACTTTTTGTCCTGGAGGGGAAAAAGACAAGACCAATGGATCCACTGCCGTCTGGATAGATCATTATCCAACAGCTCATGGGCAGACGCCTTCCCGTCGGGAAGATGTAATTATCTCCGCTTTGAAAGCGCAGACCACAAACCCCTTATCACTTTCTTCGATCCGACAAAGAAAAAAGCAAGAGATTTATTCAGATATGACAGAAGGTTGCGTAATAACATAGAGGTCTCTAACATAATATCAGAGACATGGAACGCTTCGGAGCCTCTATCTGTGGAATAAAGAATTACCCGGTGTCGCTATGCAATCTCTAAATGGAGCAGAAAGAAATACGTCAATAGCCAGAAAGCAATCAAGACCTCGAAAGAGAAACTGGACTTGGAACTCTCGAGCTCGTCCCCTACAGAAGAAGTAATCTCAAAGTTAAACCGGGAATTAAGAGAAGCTTACAAAGAGGAAGAAGAATATTGGAAGCAAATAAGTAAACAATTGTGGCTTACCCTGGGAGAAAGTAACTCAGGCTATTTCCACGCAATCACCAAAGGAAGAAGGGCCAGCAACAAATTCTCAGTCTTAGACCATAATGGCATAGTGTACCATGAGGAGATACAAATCACACAAGTCATCACAGCGTACTTCCAAGATCTCTTTACTTCAAAACCTTCTGATGACCCCGAGACAATAAGTCAAGCTCTCCAACCGTGCATATCCCAAACCACAAATGAAGTCCTCATTGCAGAACCCACACCTTCTGAGATAAAGACTGCACTCTTTGATATCCACGCCGATAAAGCACTAGGGCCAGATGGTTTTTCTGCTAGCTTCTTCCAGTCCAACTGGGCTACGGTAGCAGAAGAGATCATAAAAGAAATCCAAGCCTTCTTCAACTCCGGAATTCTGCCAAGTAACATCAATGTTACTCACATTAGACTGATTCCAAAAGTACAAGGAGCAAGAAAAGTAGCAGACTACAGACCCATTGCTCTATGTAATGTCTACTACAAGATCATATCCAAAATCCTGGCAAAGAGACTTAAACCTGCTTTGAAGAACATCATCTCAGAAAACCAATCAGCCTTTGTAGCGGAACGAGCGATCGCTGACAACGTGATGATCACCCATGAAGTACTCCACTTCCTGAAAACATCCGAAGCAGAGAAGTATGTGTCAATGGCAGTCAAAACGGACATGAGTAAAGCATACGATAGAATAGAGTGGAGTTTCATTGATCAAGTGCTCCGAAGACTAAGTTTCCATGAAAAGTGGATTACCTGGATTATGCAATGTATCTCCATGGTATCCTATTCCTTCTTGATCAATGGACAAGCTCAAGGATCAGTCATTCCTCAACGGGTGATCTGACAGGGAGACCCCCTGTCACCCTACATCTTCATTCTCTGCGGAGAAGTCCTTTCGGGATTGTGTAGTAAAGCGCAAAGAGACGGCACACTACCAGACATCCGAGTGGCTAGGAAAAGCCCAATCATAAACCACTTGTTGTTCGCGGATGATACAATGATTTTCTGCAAGGCTAATGCTAAATGCTGCTCTGCCCTTAAAGCCATCTTGCTGAAGTACGAGGTGGCGTCTGGACAGAAGATCAACACAAGTAAATCTGCTATTACCTTTTCAGCCAAAACCCCTCAAGTCATTAAAAACAGTCATGAACTCGCTAGGTATTCATAAGGAGGGAGGAGTGGGTAAACACCTTGGGTTGCCTGAGCACTTTGGGAGAAGGAAAAAAGATCTCTTCACTGGCATAGTGGACCGTATTAGGCAAAGGGCAATAAGTTGGTCTTCAAAATTCCTCTCAAGTGCAGGGAAACCTACCCTCCTGAAGTCTGTCCTAGCATCAATGCCTACCTATGCTATGTCCTGCTTCCTGCTACCGGTGAGTTTGTGCAAAAGAATTCAATCAGTTTTCACCAGGTTTTGGTGGGATGCAAATCCTGAGAAAAAAAGATGTGCTGGTTAGCGTGTGAGAAATTAACAGTTTCAAAGAAAACCGGTGGACTGGGATTTAGAGATATTCAAACGTTCAATAGAGCCCTACTGGGAAAGTTGGCATGGAGAATCCTAACCAAACCGGAATGTCTGCTAGCACGGATCTTAAAAGGCAAATACTATTATGAAGGCAATTTCTTGGAGGCTACTCTTCCGTCAGTCAACTCACATGGGTGGAAAGGGATTCTAGAGGGAAGAAACCTCTTAAAACCTAACCTGGGAAAAGCTATTGGAAACGGTAAATCTATAGGGGCATGGTCTGATCCGTGGATATCACTAACTAAACAAACAATCCCCTACAGACCTATAAAGGAAGCTTCTAAAAATCTCAGAGTTGCTGACCTTATATCCGAGGAAACAAGAGACTGGGATAAAGTTCGAGTAGAAAGAGAGTTCCCAGAGCTGGCTCATGATATCCTCTGCCTCTACCCAAGCAAAACTGAGTCGAATGATAGATATATCTGGCTCCCACAAGCAAACGGAGACTACACTACACGATCTGGGTATCACGCAGCGGAGAGTTGGAAGTTCCAACCACCCAACAAAACCCTGGACCCTGAACTTTAGCTGGAATAGTCAGGTCTGGGCAGGTAAATTTTCGCCAAAGTTGAAGCTCTTCTTGTGGAAGATCCTGCAAAATGCAATACCTGTTGGAGATAACTTAGCCACCAGAGGCCTCTTGACAAATACAAATTGTATTAGATGTGGGGCACAAGAAACTACTACTCATCTCTTCTTCTAATGCGACTATGCACAGAGCATCTGGAGAGAAGCTCCTCTCAGAGAACCGATCCAACTGACCAACAGGGCCTCCTTTGCTGAAGGGCTTACAGCTTCTAAATTATCTACACCCCTTCCCCCGACGGGAACCCCAGTGGAGACCCTCTTCGAGTGGATCTGCTGGGGAATTTGGACTGCTCGCAACCTCCTCATCTTTGAAAAAAGATCTTTCACTCCAAGTGAAACCCTAGTCAAAGCTTTATCAGATGCTAGAGAATGGATACTCGCGCAAGAAAAGGTGGAAAAGAACAGTCCCCACCCGACATGAGTTTTTGAGAATCGTATGATACCTCTTCCCCGAGATGGAATCCTCTGCAATTCTGACGCGGCTCGGAATTCGGACAACTTAGAGGCAGGGTTAGGTTGGATCTTTACAGATCAAACTTCAAAGCACCTAACCCAAGGATCAAAAGTTCACCGCTTTATCAGATCCCCACTCATAGCAGAGGCTCTAACCGTCAGATCCGCTATGATTCACGCCATCGATCTAGGATGGAATCAAATCTGCATAAAATCAGATTCACAAGTGCTCATCCGAGCAGTTAACAGCGGTATCAGCTCGACGGATCTCTACGGAATCTTCGCCGATATCAACAATCTATCTCTTTCGTTTAAATTCATCTCTTTTCTGCATGTAAACAGAGATTTGAATCGCCTAGCCGACTCTTTGGCAAAAGCTTCACTTCACGCCCCCTCTTCTGTATTGGGCTGATAACTTTTATGGGCCTTCGGGCTCTTCTATATTATAAGTTCGAAGTTGATCAAAAAAAAAACGTACTACCACAAAATTTAAAATTATTATGGCATTTTCCTTTAAATGTAACATAAAAAATTTCAATAGTGGTTATAATGGATAACAAAGACTTGATACCATGACACAAACGAAACCACAAAATCGAAAAATGGAATCATTAAGTAAACAAATTTACATCTTAAATCACTTGCAAATTCATTTTAAAAAAAATCATTTTAAATTGAAAACAAAATAATTTATCAAACATATAATCTCCAACTCAAGCACCTCACTTCTTTTTATTCCGATCTTGGTGATGTAATGTTTTTTTTCTTTCATTAGCAGCTCCAAAATAAAAAAAAAATTATATATATATATCAATAAATTATTATTATTATTAGTCAATTAGTACTAATTTACATAAAGAAGAAGTATGTGGAGTTTCTCAAAATTTAGAAGGTGTAGAAGCTTTCTTTGTGTTTGACATATAGTTTAATTTGAGCATTTTTTTTACATTACACATATGTTAATGAGTCTTTTATAATTAGATTAATAATATATATTAGATTATTTTTATAAGAACATTTTAACAAAAAAACCATATTAAGTTTGTTGTGATGAATTTGTATAGAATATTTTTTTGCAGATGTGGATGACTTTACGAACTCCAAATAGTTCATTGCAGATTGCACAAATTTTCTGGTTTAGTTGTATTTTTAAAATTAGTATAATTTAATTTTTCGTGATTATTTATATTTTATAATAATTTTCATTAGTAATTTTATTTTTAATTATTAATTAAATAATATATTTTGAAAAAAAGTAATTTAGATATGATATGTTTCTTAAATTTGAGTTTTTAACTAAAAACTTTTATATATCTTGGATCAACTGAGAAGAGTCTGAGGCGAGGGTGAACTTGTCGAAGCCTCTAATGTTTGCATGTTGCAATGCTTCGATGACTGCTAATCATTCGGCCACAAGAGCAAATACCACAAATAGGAGCGATTTGGACCCTTCGGTGACTAGGATCACTTTATCAGAAGTTATAAACATAAAAGTATACTATAACGAAGCCGTCACATATAGTGTGACATGTGTTATCAAGGCATCATCACATAATCATAAAAATAACATAACGTGTATATAGCTTTCATATTTGTATACAATTCTCTTTATGAAAAAAAAAAAATTCTCTCTGAAAAAACGAACATCTTTGCTTTATGGTCAATTTAGTTAATAACCAAAACAGGAAAAAAAATTAAGAAAGTAACCAAAAAGTTAGAGAGAGATTGAGAGAGGTACAAAGATAAATGGGTTAATTTGTAAGTTTTGGTTTATTTTATGGTTATTGAATAATTTTTTTTTTTGCTTTATTGTCGTTGCATAATTTAATTCGGCTTTATGTATTATAGTAAGTATTAACCAAACTCCCTTATATTCCGAACTAAATACTTTTAATGACAATTCAAAAAAATTCATGTGTTGAGTAAAAATCGCAAATCCAAAGTAAAACTGCAATAGATTATAGATCTCATAAAATTCTTCAAGGAAAAATAAATAAATTAGGGCTTTGATAAATGGAAAAGTGTTTTGGACAGCCTCGTCGTGGAGACTAGTAATGGTCCTATTTCTTCGTTCAGATGTTACGTGTCAGAAGACGGTTGGTTTGGGTAGTAGCTGGTCAAGCTCACTTAGATCAGCAGAGACTATTTCTAAATTTCTTTTAATTACTGTTTAATACTCCTAATTTTAATTTTAAACTAATCATTGAATTTATTGCTAATCTCGAAGTTCCCACCAAACGGATATCCCCTAGATGCCTGAATTACAGGATTATCCTCGCTAGTTATCAGTCTTTATGCACGAGGGATGTGTGCCACGTGGAGACTGACATTAGATTGTTAGCTTTTTTAGGTGAGAAATTATATTAGTTGCAGAAAAAGTGAAACTTGTGAAACATTTCTGTTCGATTAAATTTATATACAGAGTACTACTCTTTTAACAAAAAACACACATATTAAAAAAAATAATTCACAAATAAAAATATCATTTAAAAGTGGAAGAGAAAGAGACAAAAGTGAAAGTTTTCTTGGTGAACTCAAATAGTATTATTTTTTTAATCAAAGTTAGATTAAAATAAAATGAAAATTTGCATAGATATATGTAAAAATCAAATAAATTAGGACAAACAAAAATCTCTTGAACATCAATTAAAATGGGACAGAGAGAGTACTATTTTAAAATCAACTTAACCAAAAAAAAGTTATATCAAAATTATAAATTTATAACTCAAAGCAAGGAAGAAGTGCAAATAGCTTTCTCATATACCGTATAAGCATTTATATATGTAATTATTTAATTTTTAAAACATTTATATATGTTATTTTCGCACGGCAAGCAAGAACCTATAAAATATGCCATCATAATCGCATATAACAAAACAAGCAAACCATTTATTTAAATAGCATACAAAATGTGATATTCAACTAAATACAATATGCCATCGTTATCGTATATTCATCGCCATATTTTTCAAAAAAAACAATTTACACATTCTTCATTTTATTATATATCCGTTTCTTTTTCTTTGGGTGGACAAGAGTTGTTTATTATATATTATTACAAAATTATCCGGATGACATAATCTCGAAAATAAAAAAAAACCACAAGGCTCATAAAGTTTAGGGGTGATTTTGGAAATTCGAATAATAGTGACATGACAGGATATATATAAGGTCTCTCCATGTCGTTATCTTTTGTAATCAAAAACATTTAACCAACAGAAAATCAAAATCCGAAAGCTATGAAAGAAGAATAATAGAAAACATCAATCCATATATACACACACACACAAATTAAATCTGTTGCAGATACTTATGGCGTTTGACGAAGATATGAAAATGGCGTCTTTTCTAACAGAAGAAGAAGAAGAGCATCACTATTCGTTGTCGAGGCTCTCCGTCTGCTCCAATTACGACGGCGATGAAGCCGACGGAGAACCGTCTGATTCCGACGAGAAAATGATCGGCGGAGGTGAGAAATCGATGGAGCAGCTAGAATTTTCGGATTCCGATAAAGGATCGACGGGATGTCAATCGCTTCCGGCGACGCCTCCGAGACGGATACGGCGGTGTGGAGGAGGAAATGTGGCGGCGAGTTCTCCGGTTTCCGGAGATAAAGCTTACGCGAGCGAGAACGAAGCGCAAAAGGCGAAACAGGGGAATAACAATCAGAGGAGGAGGAGGAGGAGGAGAAAACTGAGACCGGAGTATCCACCGTGGGTCGATAGTATGCGGAGGAGCTACGCCGATGAGCAGAGCGGTTACGGCGGAGGAGTGGTGGTGGTGACGAGGCCGATAGGAGGAGGAAGGCCATTGTGTATGGATTTAGGGGAAGTCAAAGCTTGTAAGGATTTAGGATTTGAGCTTGAACCGGGTCGGGTTTCGTATTCCGGTTCAACGATGGATACTACTAGTAGTGGCGGCAATTCTCCTATCTCTTCTAACCACCGTATTTCCAGTCCCGGTTAGTCCAAAATTCGAAAGATTTACTTATATTATCGATTTTAATAAAAAGTAAATATTTGATTTAAACTGGTTTTTTCAGGGGATGATCCGAAAGAGGTGAAAGCGAGGCTCAAGGCGTGGGCTCAAGCTGTGGCTTTTGTGTCTACTACTCATCATCATCAGCCTCCTAACTCTTTATGATCTCTCTAATACAACCTTTTCCAATTCATAAAAAAAAAAAAAAAGAAGATTCGTACATTCGTACGTGCATGCAATTTTCGAGTTGCGTTTTGAAAAATTCTTTTTTGGGGTTTTTTTTTATTTTGGTAATTTTTTACAAATCTTATTCTGTTTTTGTGTGTTACCGATGAGATTTGGCAATTGTTATGGTCAATAAGCCAAAACGCATAGAGTTAGATTATATATATCTAAGTTTGTTGATTGATTTCTCCAGCATTGTAATATTCAACATTTTACATTATTAGCAGTAAATTATTATTATTTTTATGCTAAATTAAACTCAATGGTGTGATACCAAACAAGAATCGTTTTTACTCCCATAATGGGGGAAAAAAGAAAGAATCGTTACTATAGTCTGTGTACGAAAGAGCTACGAAGAACCTGATCTTGTAGCGACCACCGTTTCTTGTGGCTCATCATCGAACTGATACTTGTCGTAAACTTGGAGCAAGAGATCACGGCAACGGACGGTGGCTCCGAGCTTGATACAGGCCAAGAAAGCGCCGGATAGTTTACGGTGAAGGCTATAGGCTTCGTCAGGCGGTGGCGTGAGTCTATGCTTCAACATGGTTGCTCCTAAATTGGAGATGCTAGAAGTAATGTTGTTGGTTCGGAAAGCGTAGCCGCCGGGTTCCGCAAAAGGTAGACCCACGATGAAACCGGCTTGGACATGAGCGTCTAGCATTACGTCTGATTCATCTCCGGTTAAGAACCCGAGTCTCCTCGACATCTCAATCACTCCTTTACTGTCTTTATCCGCACAAGCCATCACCTGCACATAAAATTGTTCTCAAGATTCAATGTTTATAGTTCTTTGCGAAAAAGGAGGAATCGTTAGGATAGTTTTTTTTACCATTCGTAGATAGTCATCGACGAACTTCTTAGGGTAATCACGGGCTGCTCCAAAATCGATAAGGTTGATTGTTTTTGTGGCTTCGTCGTATAAGAAGTTACCCCAGTTTGGGTCCGTCTGCATGAAGCGGAAGACAAATAGCTCCTTCAATGTGAGCTCGAGCATCTTCCTCCCAACATAATCTCGTGTTTTCTGATCTAACAATGCCACTTTATCGATGGGGATCCCTGTTGAAAGCACGGACATCAGTTCACCCCATAGCATATCTACGTAACGGATTATCGGAACAGAGTGAGAGGAATTTGCAGTTACCAGAAATAAGTTCTGTGGTTAGAACTTTTTTGCTTGAAACCTCATCTACCACGCGTGGAACGTAAAACCCTGGAGTATCTGAAAGCAACTCACGAAAGCGCTTTTGACTGACTGCTTCAATTTCATAGCCACACTCCCGTGCCAACTCTTCTTTGGCAACCTGCAAAAAAACTTCGTCATGAATCTGAAGACACAGATAAATTGATATTTTGTAATGTACATTGTCCAAACTTTTAAGGGGAATCATCAATTTGTTATCTTTCTTCTATGTTTTTCGGATTCTTCTATATCTTACATATACAATCATGTTCTCAGGAAGAGGAAAGTGACAGTATTGCTAAGTCCAGAAAGATAACAATACCTTAACAGCTCTGTCCAGAAAGAGTCCTTTCGGAATTAGATTTGTATAATTTAATAAGCGTCTGACATTTTCGATATCACTCTCGATACTGTTGGCAACTCCAGGGTACTGAATCTTCATGGCGACTTCTAATCCATCTTTAGTGACAGCTCGGTGCACCTGAAACATCATTACGTAAGAGAAAAAGAAAAAACCGATTCAACACATTCACAAGGACGAAGCATCATCACACGCATTCTTCAGTCAAAATACAAACGCAGAAAACTGAGTCAGTACCTGACCAATACTCGCTGCAGCGAGCGGTTCATAGTCAAAACTAGCAAGCTTCGATTGCCAATCTGAACCTAATTCAGCATCCAAAACTGGGTTTAGTTGGCTCCTTGGCATCACATCTGCACCTTGGCGCACATATTCCAGAGCATTCAAAATCTAGAAAAGAACCTACTTTACGTCAAGCAAGATATCAAAACTTCCCATTGCAATAACCTGATCTAAACCGGTAAGAGTAGAAACTTAAGAAGAGGAAGATTGGTATTTACCGGAGCGGGAACAAGACTCTCGTCCTGTATACTCAACATCTGCCCAACTTTAAGTGCAGCTCCACGCATTTCACACAATCCAAGAGCCAACCTTTCTGCATTCTCCTTGGACAGTATAGACGAGAGCGCAGGTTGATTGTCTTGTGTGGTTGGTGTCCCATTTACAAACCTATAGGTCGATTCTTTAACGGCTCCCCAAGCAAGACCAGCTCCAAGATTGAAGAACCTTCACAGGTTTCAATTAGTCAGAAACACAAACTTGCTATTGCTTCATTATAGTTTCTATGTAATCTAATCTAGCTAAGCAAACAGGTGATTGATTCCAATAGGAGCAAATACCCAAAAGCTCTTGCCATAGGAGTTGATGGAACCTTCCGTTCTCTAGGCCTCCGTCTCTTCACCGGAGCTACCTCCGACGGAGATGATGCTACGGCACCTGATCCGGCAGCTCTAACTCCAATATTCCCGCCGTCTTCATCGCCTGAAACCTTGGCCTCGCCTACTCTATTCGAATCCTTAGCTTCATTGATAGACTCACTTCTCAGGATTTGCGAATCAACTATTTTCTCATGAACAACATCGCTTCCGACGGAGGTAGGTTTTGCAATAGCAGATCCAATCTCAGGCGCGACTGGGGAATCAGCGACGTCGCTCAAGCCGTCATCCTTCTTGTCTCCATTGTCGAAGTACACGACGGATGGTTCCTTAGATCGACGAATCGACAGCTCGCGAAGCTTCCCGGAGGTGAGTCCCACCAAGTCGGTGGCGGCAACCAAAGCCTTTTTCCCCGAAGACGTGATTAGGCCTTCGAGATCTCCATTTCTCGCTCTCTGCAACTCCGGAGACTTGTTGTAGATCTCCTTCAAATAATTTATGTTTGAATATCTTCTAAAATTAGTTTTGGTTTACTTGATTTAGCAATATGAAGAAATTGAAATTATCAACGGGAAAATGCCATTTAAAAGCCCAACTTTCAAATTTCAGTCATTCAAAGCACCACGTTTCACGTGAACGGATTAAATAACAATTTTTTACATTGACCGATCTTTAAATCGCGAACTTATGTTGACTTAATCATATTGGGCACGACGTTATCTTTACTACCAGACGGAGATTAAACGGCGTTTAGTCGATCCGTTAGTGAAGTTAACGTCGTGCCTAATATGGTCGAGTCAACATAAGTTCGTGATTTAAAAATCGGTCAACGAAAAAGTTTGTTATTCGAAAGAATCACGCGAAAAGTTGTGCTTTGAATGGATGAAATTTGAAAGTTGGGCATTTAAATATCTATTTTTCCAAAAAAGAATAACAGAAATAGGGATGAACAAACGGAATTCAGGACGGGAATTTATGAGAATAGTGGAAATCGAAATAGTTATTTTATATGTGTTCTATTTAAATTTGGAACCGGGCGGAAACGTGATGGGAATGGAACGGAAATTCCCACAAAAATTTAAAACAAGATAATCTTAAAATTTTATACATATTCGTTAACCATTCATTTTTAAATAAGATATCATATATAAGTTAGTTGAGAAAAAAATAGAAAAAAATTTGAAAATCTTTAAAATCGAAGAAAAACTAACATAATTTATTATGATATATCTAATCTTATTATATAAAGTAGGATGCATCAAAGTTAGTTTTTAACATGATCGTAACACGTGTCAAGTTAATCGATAAGATTTTGACACGTGTTAAAAACATTCAACCAATTGGATTTTAACATAATGTTTACAAATCGATTAATAATACAAAAAGAAAAAAAATCAGAAAATTAAATAAGAAAATAAAGAAAAAGAAAATAAGTTTTTTTATGTTTTTAATTTAAATTAATGAAATTGTATGATCAATTACTAATAATAAATGGAAAATCAAAAAATTAGTATTAAAAATAGAAAAGAAAAATAAATCAGAAAAGTAAATAAGAAAATTAAGAAAAGGAAAATAAGTTTTTTTATGTTTTTATTTAAATTAAGAAAATTGTATGATCAATTACTAATAATAAAAAGACAATAAAAAATTAGAATTAAAAAGAAAAAAGAAAAATAAGTTTCTTTTTCGATTACTAATAACAAAAGAAAAATAAAAAATCGAAAAGGTAAATAAAGAAATTAAGAGAAAGAAAAATAAGTTTCGTTTATGTTTTTCATTTAAATTAAGGAAATTGTATGATCAATTACTAATACTAAAAGGAAAATAAAAAAATAAAAAAAGTAAATAATAAGTTTCTTTTATGTTATTCATTTAAGTTTTTTATATGTTTTTCATTGTTAAAAAAGATTTAACCATTTTTGTTATCCGTTTGGTTAGGTACGGTTTAAAAAAATAAAAACATCAAACTTATCCATTTAGATTATAAAAGTAAAATAAAACTAATTAGGATATATTTCAATTTAAGAAAAAGAAAATAAAAAGGATATATTTCAATTTAAGAAAAAGAATACAAAAAAAAAATAGATTAACTAGGATATATTTCAATTAAAAAATAGAAATTTGAGATGCTAATGATATAACATTAGACGATGATGAACTCAATGATAGCAAGAATCATGTAGATAAACTTTTGATGTGAGTATTGTGAAACATAATTTCTATAGAAAACATAGAGAACATATACGGGAGAAACAAAAATAAATAAATTAAAAAGAAAAGGTAAATTAGTTTAAGTAGGATATATTTCAGTTAAAAAAAAAATTTAGATGCTAATGATATGACATTAGGCGATTATGAGATCAATGAGGAGGATATCAAGAATCACGTAGATAGGGTTTTGATGCGAGTCTTAAGAAACATAACTTCTCTAGAGAGCAGATAGATCATATAAGAGAGATAAATGTGAAGAGAAGAGAGACTTTATTTGCTTGAAGAGAGTTAACGGAAAAATCCTTAACATACTCGAATGACTTAAATTAAATACACAAGGTTTTAACGCAGCGGAAAAGAAAAAAAATAGTTGGTAAAGTATGTGAACTATATGAGAAGTATGGTTAATGTTGCTTAGGATCCGAAACAAATTCTGTGTTTTGAATCTTTTAATTGAAAATAAATGAAAATTAAAATAAATAAATAATTTTTAGGTTTCCATTTTGTGTTTTTCATATATTTTTATTAGTAGTGATCAGATTATGATTTCTATTTTCTTAAAAAATATTTTAACGGGTTTTAGTTTTTTTTTTTTTTTAAAATTTTGTTATTCATTTAATTTTATTTTGATTATTAATACAAAAAGAAAAATATTCGATTATTCGTTTTTCTTTACAAATTATTCGATTTTGTTTTTAATTTATTTTTACGGGTTTAAAATATTTTATTAAAAATCCGCATATATGCGGGTCCTATTCTAGTTATATATAATATTGTATGTAGTTGAAACATATAAAATAAATTTTATATGAATTTTGTTACTTTTTATCATTTACATATTAGTTATTAATTTTGAAATACCAATTTGTTAGACTTACTTTTAAATATATATTTTTTGTCAACATCTTCTCCTTTTAAAACGATTCAACAATCCAAATCGAGAGATTACATATTGTAAACAATAAAAGTAGTTTAGAATACTTCGTATCAACTTTTCTACCTTTATATTTTGTGCATGTGCCAACTGAGTTTATTTTTAAATATATATATTTGTATTTTTATTATTTGTTCAACTTTTGGTTACCATTTACTATAAAATTTTGTTCAATTTCTCATCTACATTTACTATAACATTTTGTTCAATTTCTCATCTACATTCTCTCCTCTTATCCATTGTATTTCAATATCATCTTTGTTGTTTTTTATCATTCATTTTCTTCTGGTGTTAGCCAGTTGAAAAGAAAATTGCGTTTTTGTTTTTTTCCTGATTTTTGTTTTCACGTAAATTCGGGATTCTGATGTATTAATATAGTTTTGTTGTGTCAGATAAAAGTTGAAAAATATACTACTGTATAATTGACAGCTTTAAAATAACAGTAATATGCTCGCTAGCTAAGATGTAATATGTAAGCATTCCCTTTAAACTTTTATGCCTAAGTACAATGCACCTCCCCACTCATAAAGTTACGTGAGAAAGAAACTAAATTAAACAAACAAACGAAAAATAACTAAGATCCAACAATAGATGAACATCACTTTTTTGAAAATCTTAATTTCTCTAACCCAATCCTTTTGGTTTTTTTTTTTTTCTCAGACGTTAATAAGGGATTTTGTTTTACTTCATTTTTCGGTGTCATAAAAATGTCAAGTTATTTATTATTATACCCATCTTATGGTACGAAAAGTTTCGAATATGAAATTGGTCAATCCACTCAGATTGGTCAAGACGGTAAGGCAATATATTTTTCGGACTGAGTTAGAAAATGGATAATTTTAATATATATATATATAACTTATTAATTAGACAAATGGTAATTGATAATTAAAAATTAGGTAATTAGTAAAGAGAATATAATTTTAATCCTAAAAAATCTTTTTATTTTGTTTAATGATACTAATACCATTAGTTTGAAAATTTAATTGGTGATAAAAAATTCCGGCAATATTGTTCATCTTCGTCCCAAAACATTGTTTATCAAAGATTAAACCGTCGTCGATACTATTATTATACATTTAACATATTAACCAGTTAGCATATTATAAAAATAGCATGTTAAATATATTATTATATTATAAAAATATAAAATTGTCATGTTAAACTAATTATCATATCATAAAAATATTGTGTTTATTGAATATCATATCATAAAAATTAAAAAATATAAAAATTTGAAAATTATTGTTTTAATCCAGTTATTATATAATAAAAAATATAAATTATTGATTGTATATTTTTATTCAATTAACAAAGTTATACAAAATTATAATAATAACCACTTAATAAATTTTGTTATTGGTTAATTTTCACTGCCATTGTTGCCATCCAGCATTGCTGTTATTACCATTGCTATCGTCAACGTGTCCTTAGATTAATTTTTGTTTTTTCATAAATATTCCATACTAAATAAAATTTTAGATCCAGCCCTGGTCATCCATATAGTGTTACCGTTACTATGGTCATAGCCACCACCATCACCATTATTATCGTCTTCGTCACAAACATCTCATCATCATCAGCGTTACATGCGTTATTTTTTTTTGTTCCTCCTTTTTTGTCTTTTTCTTTCTTCTTCTTCTTCTTCATTTCATTCATTGTATTCGTCGGTATTGTTTGAAAACCGAGAAAAAGAAAAATGTAACTAATTAGATAACATAAGGGTAAAATAGGTTTTTGATGGTTAACTTATTATAATAAATAGTAACCTATTAAAAAAACTAATTTCCATATTATTATATGTTAGCATATAATACACTTTCCCTTACAAATATGCCATAGTTGGCATCTACCTACAGGTCTTCATCATTTGTCTAATATAATATATACACCAAAATTTATTTCAACTAAGAATATATAATTTAGTCTTGAGATCTCAAAAACATCTGAGCTTTGACAACAAGACGTAGAGAAATGTCCATTAGAGCTCAAGAACATCAAACCCTCGAAGGTATGAATTTCAATCTTTTTTTGTTTTCCAATAAGCTTTCAGTAATATGTTTTTTTTTCTTTCTTAAATCCGTTTTACATCTCTGGTTAAACGCTTGCTCCTCTCTTCAAGATCCTGAGATCCAAATTAATAATTAAAATTTTGACTCTCCTGCTTATGTTCAATTTCTCGAAAGGTTTTTGCTATATAGATAAGATCGGGTTTGGTTTTATTGATCATATTATATGATATATCATAGACGACACGGTATAGACTTTTGTTTAGGTGAAAATATTTTGTTGTTCTTCTATCAGAATTCCATTAATGATGTTTATGAAGATTTTCTCTTGAAGATCATTAACACAAGTTCATCTAACTTCGTAATGATCAATCTAAAACAAAGCCAATAGGTTTCCCCAAAAGCTCATTTGGATCTAGAAAGAAAGTTGATGTATTTTTTTTTTATATATAATAATGCCAAATACAGAGCCAATAGACTCAATACAATAGTGAAAAAAAAGTTTATTTTTTCTCGGTAAATAACTTTTGACACTTACAATCGCGATGTGCAAAGTTTGATAATTTTTCCTTTGCATTTAACAAAAAATTAAAAGTATAT
The DNA here is from genome assembly GCA_020283515.1 of Alliaria petiolata. Taxonomy (NCBI): domain Eukaryota; kingdom Viridiplantae; phylum Streptophyta; class Magnoliopsida; order Brassicales; family Brassicaceae; genus Alliaria; species Alliaria petiolata. The sequence goes on from JAHZTW010000001.1 coordinate 157,157,094, forward strand.
ACCAGACTGGTAAATAGTTGAACCCAAAAAATGTTTTTTCTTGTGTCTAGAGAATTAGAGATAAGGAGAAAATGGGAAGTATAAGGAAAGTTTTTGGTTTGACTAAGCTTAAGGAGTTAAATACGTAACTCCATTGCCACCATACACACATGCAATAAGCCTCATTTAGTAATTTCACTCGTAATATTTTAAGTTAAAACATATACTTTAGGTGAGCCCATTTTGAGTATAAGAGGCCCAAATAAAAAAAAGCCTATAGTTCATAGCAAGCCTACTTTTAGACGCTTTACCAGATCTAGAAACAATGCAGTCTTCTCCGATCTTATTAGATTTCTCCTCGGCCTTTCGTCACCCACGCGCCGCCGCGGTGGCCACCACCTCCGCCGCAGCGATTTCACATCCCCAGACGAGAAAATTTCAGTATACCAACGTATCGTTATCCTCTTTTCCGCCTTCGTCGACATTACTGCTAGCTTTTTCTTCCCGTAGATGTTTCTCGTGCCGATTTGGCGACGGTTCCCCGCGGTTCGATTCGAGCGACGATGATTATCGTGGCGAGGACGAGACTGAAACCGATGAGGATGATTATTTGGTTGATTGCTTGACAGATGGGAAGACGGAGGATTTGCTAGGCGACGATGGGGTTCTCATCGAGGTGAAGAAACTCGAGAAGAGCTCGCGGCGAATCCGTTCGAAGATTGGAATGGAAGCGAGCCTCGATTCCGTTTGGAGCGTCTTGACTGACTACGAGAAGTTATCGGATTTCATCCCGGGCCTCGTCGTTAGCGAGTTGGTCGAGAAGGAAGGGAATCGTGTTCGTCTTTTCCAGGTTTTTGCTCTCGAACCAATTCTCTTCGATTCGTCGAAATTCATATCAAAGCACATGTTTAGGTTCAAATTCTGGTAGATTAGATAGATTTGCCTGTTACTAAAGCTTGAATTCGCCATGTTCTTGTTGAAAATGGTGATACATTGCTATGGTTGAGCCAACAAACAAGTAATTGGAGGAAAATCCACTAAGCTTAGCTTTGGTTTGAGTGCATTTCGTATTGGCTCTTGGTTGGACTCAAATTTGGAAACTTTTTGATACTGCTAAATATGAATCTTCCATATTGGTACTAGAATGTATGAACATCGAGTGGTTTCTTTGAGCTGTGATGATGGACACAAGTCACACAAACGAGTCTCTCTCTCTCATTCTCTGGTTTGTGTTTCTTTCAACAGATGGGACAGCAGAACTTGGCACTGGGTCTTAAATTCAACGCCAAAGCTGTTCTTGACTGTTTCGAGAAGGAGCTTCAGATTCTCCCACATGGGAGGAGACGTGAAATCGACTTTAAGATGGTCGAAGGCGATTTCCAGCTGTTTGAAGGCAAATGGTCCATCGAGCAAGTAATGAAATCCCCTTAATTAGTAGAACCTTTCCTCAGAGCTTTGTTTTGATTCCTGTCTGGTGTTTTTTCTTACACAGTTCGACAAAGGGATTCACGGGGAGGCTTTGGATCTACAGTTTAAAGATTTTCCGACGACGCTCGCATACACGGTGGATGTAAAGCCAAAGATGTGGTTACCTGTACGGCTAGTTGAAGGAAGATTGTGCAAAGAGATAAAAACAAATCTTTTGAGTATTCGAGATGCAGCTCAGAAAGTCATTGAAGGTGTTATTCATGATCTTTGATTTCTTTTCTTTTCTTTCTTACTCCTAAGCCATGCTGAAGCAGTGTTCTGCTTCTCTGCAGGTAAAGATAGTCACAATAAAGCCTATATAATTTTGGTTTTTTGGATGAATTTGTATACACGTTTTTCTCATTTGTATATTCTGCTCGATAGTCTTTGAATATACCAAGTTTTTTCTCGACATGTGATTGTTCCGACCAGAGCTGACTAACAACTTGTACATGAAGTTGAATAAATGAAAGTTGAATGTAAATCTGCAATAAAAGAAAGTTGAGGGTACACTGGTACAAAAGGAAGAATCGGGTAAATTGTTAATTAACGGAAGTATGAGGTAAATACGCAATAAACGAAAAAATAGGGTAAATAAGAAAGTAGACCAGGAAGAAATTACAGATGACCTAAACGAGAAATGGGAAAAGGCAGATTCAGAGAATTACACAATAATAGAGTTTTCTTCACAATGGTTTTAATTTATTAATGTCAATTGATGTCAAATAATGTTTAAGGTGAGATTAAGATGTCTCAGAAGGGATCAACTTTTCTTAATAATGGTGAGTTTCAGAAGAAAGAAGAGGCAGAGAGAAAAGTATAGTCGTATTGTTCTGTTTTCTTGATACTCAAAAACAGGGTGCTCTGTTTCGGAAACAGAAGTGCTCTGTTTTTTTTTTATGGTCGAGAACATAGTGCTAAGTTTTTTGATATTATCCTTCATATTTAGTAAACATTATCTTCCTTAAATATACAAATACAATTATCACTGCTTGAGCCTTCCCCAGATTATAAACTCTCTGGGAAGTAAGACTATAATACAGCTACAAAACAAGAAGCTTATCGCAGACGATGATGATCCAACAGAGGGAACAAAAAGCCCAATGAAAGTAAACACAAAAGATACCCAAAAAAAAAGATGGAGTAAAACCATAAACCTGTTATACGATCATCATTGTTGTTGTTATTGTTATCAGAAGTTGATGTTGCTTTTGAAGCTCTGACCAAACCGCCAATTCGAAGGAACGACGTTGAGAGCTGCTTTGATTCTTCCATTGCTGAGTTGAACTTTGAAAGAGAGAGATTGACCATTAAGGTAAGTATTACTCTGCCAATTAACTCCCCAGTTTCTTGACATCGTCTCCCATCTGTTGCTCTTAGAGCCTTTGATCCAAACTTTTGAGATCTCACCGGCTCCTCCTACGTTTGAGATTAGGACTAGCTCGAAATAGTTCCTACCGTTCATCGTGAATCTCATCCCTCCACTTCTTCTGCATCCAACTCTACAAGAAGAAGAAGAAGAACCCTTTAAGCACACTATTTTCTGACATTCTTGATCTAGAAACATTTATAGATAGATATACAATTTGTAATTTTAGTATTACCGTTTGTAGAGGATGGGGACGATTCCAGCTTTGTACTTAGCGATGGTAAGAAAGGCAGGCTGAGCCATGTCGAAGTGAGGTCTCGGTGGGTTGCACCATCCTCCATTATCGCTTGCCTGAGCAAAGTTTGGTGGACAGAAGTTTGTGGCAGTGATTGTGATTGATCTTCCTCTAAGACACCATTGTGGCACTTTGGTCGCGTCGCAGACAATCTGGTAACATCCACCACATGACTTGCCGTCGTTGAACAGTGCCGTGCTTAACGCCGCCGTGTTTGTCTTGTAACCGTCCGTGTATAGGTTTCCATAACCACAAGCTCCTCCTGAAGAAGACAACAGGAATTCAAATCTCTGAGAGGGTTTCTTGAGGAAGAAGAAACCGTTTATTTTTTAGAGCTCTGATTGAACCAAATCAAACCAAAACAATAAAACCAAATTTGTAGTCTGCTTTATTCCGAACAAACCAAAACTAGAACCAAATTTTGTGAAACTGAACCGAATTAATAAATCAAAATTCGTTAAAACATCATGTACTTTGAAGTGAAATATGTATTATCCTTTAAACCGAACTGAACCAAACCGAGAGAATTTTTATTCTAGTTCGGTATAAGATTCTCGAAATGTCAAGCCCTAGTTTGGAAACTTACCCATTGTACCAGAAGCATCACTTCCGCCATAGAAGGTCGCATGAGCTCGTAACCACCCTGCAGAAACGGAGCTGATCTTCATGAAGAACATTATGGAGAATATAACTGTGACTGAAAGAGATATGATCTTCGTCATTTTCTTTTATGAGTTTCTTTAGGTACTGTTTAATTTTGATTCTTTCTTTTGATTAAAGAAGAGAGATTGATAATTATTGTGTTCGATGCATGATTAAGACTTAGGCTTCAGCAGCTATTTATAGTAAAAATCAAAGAGCTTGTTTCAATTAAGATATATGTATAAACTAATTATATATGACTTGGAATTAGCGGAAAAACGTTGAAAATAATAATATGATTTGGTGATGATTAACCCAATGATTATAAGAGTGCGTAAAATACGGAGTTTTCAGGCATGTGACTATAGGTAGTTGCTTTTTGTTTCTTACATGTATTATATAAACTTTGCTCTGTTTACCTAAGTTTTAAATTCCTTTTTCTTGTCAACTAGTTTTATTAAGTGTTTATTGATTTTTTTTTAGCAGAATGGTATTACGGCGGTTAGCAGAAGACAAATATAATAGACTACAAGTTCTTTTTTTTTTTTTTTGAACATTGATAGACTAGTTTTTAATTACCCCCAAATATATAGCAAACTAATAAAGGCTGAAAGTTGATTTTAAGTAGAATAATTATCAAATTTTAACTATTTTATGTTTTAAATAATTAAGATATTTTTTAAAAATTTAACTGCGTCATTCGATAATATTAATTAATCCCTAAATATTGCAGAAGGAGACGTTAGCACAAATCCAGAGTTTATTCAGCAATACTAAATCCTGACCCAAAAAAAAAAAATCAGCAATACTAAGTTTTGCAATATGCTAAAAAGGCTCTTTCTGATGAAATTGCTGATAATAGAATTACAAAAATGGCGATGTCAATAAAAAAGAATTAAAAAAAATGGCGATGGGTAATATGGTTCATAATACATATGATGCTAAACACAATTTAAATAATCACCATTCACGTCCTGTATCAACGACCAATTTTTATATATATATATATATGAAATTGAACATGTAATTGTGTGATATGCTATCTAATTGAATGATCTTTTTGCTGTTGTTTCTTTAGTACAACTTATAACGCATCTCGTGAAAGAATTAGTTAGAATAATTACACTAAATACTTTATAGTTATAATAGTAGTACAAATTATTACATATATATAGACAAGTTGTCTTAACAATCGATAATGAACGTAGAATACTTAATGGGGGTTTTTGTTGAAAATTCAACGTACGACATCAACTGATAAGTGCTCCTCCATTTACGCAAATTCCGTGGTACGTTGCAAATTGCCAACTTACGCTGATAAATAGATTATCAATTTATCAATTACTTTATGTTTTGTATACAAATTTCTTTGTTACTTCTTTAAAAGTTTTTTTTTTTGGGTTGATTTGTCATGTTCCTCCTCTACAAAGGTTAATTAACTTCTTTAAGTTGAATACTTGAATATGGGTTGCTTGGTTAGGTAAGCAAAATGAATACTTAAGTGTTACAGTGCTAAATACTTTTATGAAAACAGTTTCGAATTTTCTTCATCTACGTATATTTCATTTGGATCTTCAATCTAATCTTGAAATTTCTAAGATGGTCGAAGTCAAAACTTTTATGTATAAGTACGTAACATTATCAATTTACCACTCATGTATTATATAATGTGATCTATATCCTAATATTATGGCATATCTAATGGTACGTCCACGTACTTATCACATGGGTGATGCGCTGATTCCATTTGATAAACTCACGCATGGACCCACCATTCTCCATTTCAATCATAGTTTTCATTATATTTGTTGTAACGGATGCGAGAAGTAACAATAAACGTAAAGAACACGATACAAAATTTAACGTGGTTCATCAACGATGTGTTGGCTACGTCCACGAGTAAAGGAAAACTGATTTATTAATGGAGGCATAACAGTTTCAGAATACAACAGATATTAGGGTAACAAAGTTACTTATAGCGAAAAGGAACCATAGAAAACCCTAACAACTTGCGATTTGGGCTTCCACGCTAAGGCCCATGTAGAAACCTTTAGCTAACAACTGGGCGGCCCATATGCATGTAATATTTTATGTTGCTTACGCAACCTGCAGATTTCGCAGCATATAGTTCCAGCATCTTACAGCTTGCGAACAACTTTCTGCAACCGGTCAGCAACCTCCTGCAACTAGCGAACAACCTTCTGCAGCCAGCAAGCAACCTCCTGCAGCCTAAGAACAACCTCTTGCAGCTTGAGGACAACCTTCTGGAGCTTGACGGCAACCTCCTAGAGCTTGTCGATAACCTCCTGCTGCCAAGCTTCATCATCCTGCAGTCTTCCAGCAACTTCCTGCAACATGCTTACAACACATACGCTTGCTGAAATAGGTTGTAAGCTGCACGTTGCACGTTGCATGATGCTTGTTGCACACTTCAGATTCAAGGCATTTCAACAAATCTCCACCTTGACTTGAATCCTCTTTACAGATGTACCAGATGCATCGTTACAATGCTAGATGTACTCAACTTCTCCTTTGCCTCAGATGTACCAGATCCATCCTTACGTGTTGGATGTCTCAGATGCACGCTTACTGTGCCGGATGTACCAAATGCACTCATAATGTGCCAGATGTCCCTGATGCAACCTCTTTGTGCCAGATGTACCAGATGCACTCTTCATTGTGCCAGATGTCGCAGATGCACTCTTATTGTGTCAGATGTACGGAACGTTCCTCATATCAGATGTACCAGATGGACCAAACGCACCTTCGGGCCAGCCAGATATCTCTTCAGATTGGACGTTTCTTGCGACCAAACGTCCCTTCAGTCTTGACTCTCCAATCGAAGCCAGATGCTCTTCTCAGAGCCAAACACTTCCTTCTTGGAACCAGACACTTCTTCCTTGGAACCTGACGTTCCCTTGGAACCTGACGTTCCCTTGGAACCATATGTTCCCTTCTTGGAACCAGACGCTCCCGACTTGGAGCCAGATGCTCCCTACTTGGAACCTGACGCTTCCTTCTCGGAACCAGATGTTCCCTCCTTGGAACCAGACGTTCCTTTTTCGGAACCAGATGCTCCCACCTTGGAACCAGCCAGATGCTCCTTTCTCGGAGCCAGACGCTTCCTCCTTGGAAGCCAGATGCTCATTTCTCGGAGCCAGACGCCACTTAAGGCTGGGCGCTCAACTGAGCGAGATGGTCCTCTAACTTGACAACCAACTTGGAAGTGATAACCTTTCTCCTTACTGGTCGAGTGACCTGATCCCATGCGGGATTCCTGTCAAGAGACTCGATCTCATCTTTCATTGCAGCAAGCCATCTCTCAGCCTCAGAATTGGAGACAACTTCTCTGTATGTGGACGACCCATGTGTATCCACCTCTTCTCTAACTTGCAGTGCATAACCTACCATGTCCTTGGGTGATGTAGGTTCTGAATGATCAACTTCTACCTCTTGCCATTGACTCTCTTCGTGTTTCTGCAAATCGCTCTCTTCGCGATCAATCTGCAGCTCCACCTGCTTGTCAAAGCTACCGTTCTCTGTTGTAACACTGCTTACAGCTTCATCGCAGAACCTTCTTTCTAATCCAACGTTAGAGAGCATGCACCTCGCTCTCCCGAGCTTCGAATTCAACCTCCCATCTGTGGCTGTTGAACCTTGCAGTAAATACAACGTTCCATGTAGAACACCTTTCAGAATCACATCAGAACTTTTGTAGACATTCAACACACCATCTCTGCCTGAGTACTTGAAACCCCTACTATCAAGCAGGCTCATGGATATCAAGTTCCTCTTCAACGATGGAACATGCCTAACATCGTTCAGTGTGCAGAATCTACCATCATGTGTTTTAATACTGATCAAACCAACTCCAGCAACCTTGCAAGTAAAGCTGTTAGCCATCTTGACAACCTTGTTTTCATCTTGCTTGTACGCTGAAAACCACTCTTTTCTTGAACACATATGATAGGACGCTCCAGTATCTAGAACCCACACATCATGATGATGTGTTTCTCCATCAGCAACTAGAGCAATGTCCTCTTCAGACTCGGTGTCAACCTCTGCTACAACAGCAGACTCGTATTTCTTCTTCTTCTTCGGACAATCTGATTTCCAATGTCCTCTCTCCTTACAGTAATTACAGACATCATCTGGTTTAGGACCCCTTGAGAACAACTTCTTCTTGTCTCCTCCATATCCCTTACCACCACTGACATACAATCTAACAGCTTGATTGTCTGTATCTGTACCAGACGCCTTACGTCGCAACTCCCTGCTGTGAAGGGATGACCTGACTTCTTCCAAAGACACTGTATCTTTACCATTTATAAACGATTGAACGTAGTTCTCGTATGATAACGGTATAGATACCAAAGCAGCATCCTCATCCTCCACCTTAACATCGATATTACGTAACTCTAGTAATAACGTGTTCAACTGATCTAAGTGATCCCTGAGCTGCGTACCTTCCTGCATTCTTAGTGCGAACAGGCGTTGTTTCAGAAGCAGCTTGTTCGTTAGAGACTTTGTCATGTACAACGACTCCAACTTTCCCCACAGACCGGCAGCAGTTGTTTCGTTAGAAACCTCGATGATGATGTCATCTGCAAGGCACAACAAAATCGTTGCATGTGCTCTCTCCTCCAGACTTGTCATCGCAGCAGCGTCGCCCTTGTTGTCTTTCACAAGCGCCGCCCACAAGCCTTGTTGCTTCAGCAACGCTTGCATTTGATCTGCCAGAGAATGAAACTGTTTCTCCCTGTGAACTTGTCGATCTTCACGCTCATCCCTGACATCTTCCCACCAGACGTGGAAACCCTAGAACCTGGATGCTCTGATACCAGTTTGTTGTAACGGATGCGAGAAGTAACAATAAACGTAAAGAACACGACACAGAATTTAACGTGGTTCACCAACGATGTGTTGGCTACGTCCACGGGCAAAGGAAGACTGATTTATTAATGGAGGCAGAACAGTTTCAGAATACAACAGATATTAGGGTAACAAGGTTACTTATAGCGAAAAGGAACCATAGAAAACCCTAACAACTTGCGATTTGGGCTTCCACGCTAAGGCCCATGTAGAAACCTTTAGCTAACAACTGGGCGGCCCATAGGCATGTAGTATTCTATGTTGCTTACGCAACCTGCAGATTTCGCAGCATGTAGTTCCAGCATCTTACAGCTTGCGAACAACCTTCTGCAACCGGCCAGCAACCTCCTGCAACTAGCGAACAACCTCCTGCAGCCAGCAAACAACCTCCTGCAGCCTGCAGCCTAAGAACAACCTCATGCAGCTTGAGGACAACCTTCTGGAGCTTGACGGCAACCTCCTAGAGCTTGTCGATAACCTCCTGCTGCCAAGCTTCATCATCCTGCAGTCTTTCAGCAACTTCCTGCAACATGCTTACAACTCATACGCTTGCTAAAATAGGTTGTAAGCTTCACGTTGCACGTTGCACGTTGCATTATGCTTGTTGCACACTTCAGATTCAAGGCATTTCAACAATATTAATTTTTATATAAATCAGTATTTGACAATCGCAGTACGCGGATTAATATTATAGGGGAAAAAGAAAATAAAAAGTACCATGGTACAATATACGTAGCTATAATCTGTATATAATTATAAACCAAGCAATAATATTCCTTCTTGGACCTGAGGATTAATAATACCGTCACCGACCTAATCTCTTATCTGCAAGTTATAAGATAATTTGATTTTTAGAATTGATTATTTTGTTGATACATTATCTTGAAAATTTTCTGTCACAAGGAGATAGTTTCAAGCTACCTATGAGAGAACCATAAGTTTTTCTCTTAACTGTTAGTTAGCCCACACCTTTAAGCCCATAAGTTTTGTGTACATGTATCAAAGTTGGAAGGAACCCTAAAAAGCTTCGATTGCCCCGGATCGAGAAGATTAAAGACGTATCTGTGAAATATTCATTGTGTTTTTTTTTGCTTAATATTGTCTAAAAGGATGATGAACAAGGCGCCACCTGCTGAGTACTTTGGATCCGAAGTATCGGTGTGGTGGGACATGGACAAGTGTCCGATTCCGGATGGTTATGATGCTTGGAAGGTCGGTCCGTGTATAAAATCGGAGCTGGAGAAGTTAGGCTACTCTGGTCCTCTCACCATCTTTGGCTTGGGCGACCTAAAACACATCCCTGAACACGTCTTGCAAGCCTTATTCCCCGTACAGATGCCAAGTGCAGCGAAACTGTTGATTTTTCTTGCATTGTATGCCGCTTTGTTTGCCGAAGCTCTGAAGAAGTCACCAAGCATCTCAAGGGTGAAGAACATGCACTGCATGTAAGCATCCTTTTGTGCAATCCAATACATTTGTTATGTTGAGTCTTATGCTATCGCCTTTCAAAGAAATTGACCCCCCATGTTATTGGTTGTCTAGTAGGAGCTTGGACTTAAGCCTAGGATGGATAAGAAGCAGCCAAAGGCAAGTTTCTTAACGAGTTTGATCCACATAAACCTGATTTCTCAGTTTAACAATTGTGTCACAACCGAACTCCAAATGTGAACATGATTTTTGTTTTGACTGGCTTTTAATGCTATAAAACGTTGTAGAGAAAGGCGAAGAAGATGAAGATGACGTATGAGCATCAACCTCAAGACCATGAATGAAGAAGTGTATATCAAGGCATCATTTCATTTGGTGAATGGTTCTTCTATTTCTAGCCGTGAAGCCTCCTCGTTTTTTAAAGTTTTTATTATGTATGGAGAGACGTGTATACTAAAACCTGATAGTAATGTTGAGGTTAAAACATTAAATTTTGAATTTTGACAGTAGTGACGGTTAATGCTGTCTTATTATATAATAAGATTTTAGCTATAACATTATCACGGCCAACAACAAGTTCCATTCACCGGAAACAACAACAACAACAACAACAGCAAAGTAACATATATTTTACAGATACAAACTTTTCATCGTTTCGTGATATTAAACCGAAGCAACCGAAAGATCATCTGAACCGGTAATAACCTTAAACACATTCTTGCTTGAAGGCAAACCACCCACTGGTTCATCTTCAATTCCACATTCGTTTGTTCCTCTCCTAATCATGAAATAACCATCCTGCAATATTTCATATATGTCAAACACATTCACATCGAAAGAACCCAAATCTGTTACTACTTTTCATTAAAAAAAAAAATTAACTACAAATAACAACACTTACATCACCCCAGCTTCTGTTCCATTGATTTGCCAACAGCTACAAACAAAATTTAAAGAAGAACCCCAAAAAAGGTTATAAATTTAGGTTTAGTTTCAAACATTGAATTTAGAATGTAATAACGTTCAACATTTACCCAATATTCTTCTCCTTCATTGGTAGTTCCCCAACCAATAAGTTTAACAGCATGACCTCCAATGTTAGAACCTGTTATGTGCTTGTATACTCCAGATTTGTAATGAGCAAAATCCTAATCAAAACAAAACCATTAACGATCCATCTTTCTTCCAACTTAGCCAACAATTCTAAAGATTTTGTTTGTTTGTTTTTTTACCTCGTAAACTGTAAAAGAGACTTCAACAGGTCCATTCTTATAAATCTCTGCCATGATGTCTTGTGGATTAGATTCAACAGTGTATGTACTAACACTGTAATGCTTAGACTCTCCCCATAGCTGGTTTCCGCTAACGCATTTCCTCAGACATTTCGGTGTAGGAAAGGCCGGTTCGCAACCCGGGTGAGAGCATCCGGTATTATCAAAGTATGGATCACACTGATAAAACCAAACCAAACACTTCAATCAAAACCAAATTCCAAATTTTGAGGGCATTTAGTGAGAGATTAGTGTTTTTTCTTACCTCTTCCGTGACAACACCGCTATAGGAAAAGTATTGCCAAGCAGCAATTGGGTAGCCACCGTCACAACCATCACCACAACGGAATCCACAACATGCTAAGAGATCATTTACTGATAGAGTAATGTTCTGAGTTGGAAAAAAACAAGAAACAAGAAACAGGATTAGCCTAATTTGGATTATTAATCTTAAGTTGGTTTTTTTTTTCTGAATTGCTAATTAGTATTATTACCATTCCAAATTGGATACAGAATCTATCAGATAGTGATTCAACAGCACCAAATGCCCAGCAAGAACCACAATGTCCCTAAAACCAAAACCACACAAATGTCATTTCTTTTTTTTCCAATAGAACGTTACAAAGAACCACAAAGATTGAAGCTTTACCTGATCTGTTAAGAGAGGAGTCAACCAGCAACATACACAAACAAATCACGAGTTAGTAACCGATGCAATTGAAACACAAAAATTGTTGGAAAAGAAAGGTAGGAAACCAAACCTAAGATGTTTCCAATACTGGTGCATTGTGGCCAAGCGGTTCTAGCATCGAACTCTTTAGGTAGCTTCAGAGATCGATCATGGCTTACAATAGGAACACCTAAGAAGTGCTTCTTCGGTGTTTGTTTAACCCCGAGAAGACGCTTAAACTCTGCAACCTAGAAACAATAAAAAGGCAGACACGAGTTTTGTAAGAACAAATCAAACGATGAATCGCCGCCATTAGAAGAAACTTTTTTGTTGCTCATAAGAGATTTAAAGATCTTTACAGTGGCGTTTGAGAATCGATCATTTAAAGCAGCTTTCCATCCAGCGTTTGGATTTTGGTTGACTCTCTTCACAATCTCTTCCTGTGAATAAAATCAATTCAAAACCTCGATTAGGGAGAAATCAGAAGATCAGAGAAAATTAGCAATTTTTAATTTAAACAAAAGGATTCAAACCTGAAGTATCTTCGAGTTTAGTTTCTGTTTGGAAAGATTTTCTGCTGTGACACCCTGGTTTAGACAAAAACCCAGAATTTTTGATTATAGTCAACAAAAGTTTGGATCTTTCTTCTTTTTCATGTTCATCAGAATTATCGAAATTTGCTCAACAGAAGATCAGAGAACTAAGCCAAACCCAGGAGCGATATACAAAACAAAAACTGATCAACAAGCTAAATCAAACTTAGAGAAACAAATAATCGAGATTATGAAAGCTAACCTGCAAGTAGAAAGAGGAGGAGACAAGCCCTAAGAGCAAGAAAACAGAGACCAAACAGAGTTTGGTGGTAGAATCAGCCATGGAATATCTCCTCTTTCAATTTCAGTCTCTTCTTCGATGAATCCCAGAAAATCAAAAGATCTCGTTGTAGAAGTAACCTCACTAATGGGAGAATCTCTCTCCTTTATAAGGCCAACTCCAACCGGACGTTATAACTCTATTTTAGTGTCAAAATCAACTCCAACCGAACGCTAAAAGTAACACCAAATCACTATATTTTTAGTGTGGTGAACAATGTCACACCACGCTAAAAATTAAAATATATTTTTTTTTTCTATTTTTATCTAGTAATATAATTGAATCAATAATATCAATTTGTTAAAATTTATAACTAATACAAGATTTAATAGGGGAGTCTACAGCAATAGAAAGTTTGAAGCGATTTTGTCGTGTTATTGTCGAAGTGTTTTCTAGCCGTTATCTTCGATCTCCTGACGCTAATGATGTTGCACGGCTACTCCACATTGGTGAACGTCGAGGCTTTCCAGATATGTTGGGTAGTTTAGATTGTATGCATTGGAAATGGAAAAACTGTCCAAGTGCTTGGGGAGGACAATATGCTGGTCGTAGTAGATCTCCTACTATCATTCTAGAGGCCGTAGCCGATTATGATCTTTGGATTTGGCATGCATATTTTGGTCTACCTGGATCTAACAATGATATTAATGTGTTAGAATCATCCCATCTTTTCGCTAATCTAGCTGAAGGAATTGCTCCACCCGCCAATTATGTTATTAATGGAAAAAATTACGATATGGGTTATTATCTAGCTGACGGTATATATCCAAAGTGGTCCACTCTTGTTCAAACAATTCATGATCCACGTGGTCCGAAAAAAAAATTATTTGCAAAGAAGCAAGAAGCATGTAGAAAAGATGTGGAACGAGCTTTTGGAGTATTACAGTCAAGATTTGCAATTGTGGCTGGACCAGCTCGTTTTTAGAGTAAGAATGTGTTACATGATATAATGACTTCTTGCATCATAATGCATAATATGATCATAGAGGATAAGCGTGATGTTGATGCACCGATTGAAGAACGAGAGGAAGTCCCACCTGTGGAAGTTGAAATGGCGGGTAATAATGAAGCTCGATTTCAAGAATTTTTAGCTCGACACAAGAAAATTAAGGATCGAGAAGCTCATATTGAACTTCGAAATGCATTAATCGAACACTTGTGGTCCGAATATACTAATTCTGAGAATTAGTATGATGTAATTTGTTATTTTTTTAAGTTGTTAGTTGTAATTTTATGTTTAAATAGTAATTAATTAAATATGCATAATTAATATTTTCAATGTAATTTGTTATTTTAATTTTAATTTTTATTATTTTTAATGTTAGTTTTAATTGTATGTTTAAGTTATTATTAATTAATTATGCATAATTTATGTTTTCTACAATAGTTAATAAATGTGAAAAATAATTTTAAATTTAATAATATAATAATGAAGAATAGTATTTTTAGTGTGAAATTTGGTGTTGTGGTTGGAGATAGAAAATAAAATTTAACACTAAAACACTAAATTTGGTGTGAATTCAACACTAAATATAGTGCTAAGGTTGGAGTTGCCCTAATTGAGAGAGAGAGAGAGTGGCTATCTAGTGAACAAATGACAGAGACATTTCTTGGGAAACTGAATGAGCCGATGACTTTTTAGGAGCCAAGAGAGTTGGGGAAATGAGATCTTAGCCGTTGATTGGTTCTCATCTACAGAAAACTAGGCGGTTCAAGCTATACATGGTCGCCACGTTGCATCATTAGGTCATTACTCGTCGTTGGATTGGAGTTGGACCCTTCGTTACGAAATCGCCTTAACCACAAGAGCCTAGACTCTAGAGGTTAAATAATCGGATTGTTATCCATTTTGATTTGTTGTGGAAAATTCAGACAACTAAAATTTTATGGAGCAAGTAACTAATATATATGGTCCACACTTCTATATGTTTTTAATTATTATATTTACAATTTGTATTCCTCAATTTTTTTCTAGAGAGATTCTCTGAAATGGCACTAAAATGTGTTTATGTGATTAATCTAGCAAGTAGCACCACATATGAGATTATTTATATATAGCATTTCCATTTTACTACAAAGACCATTATATCTTTTATATAAATAACGAATATTTTTTTAAAAAAAAATTGGACAAAACTTATTCGACAGAGATCGTCTTTTTTTGATGGAGATCGTATTCTTCGACGGTTATGATGGATGAAATAGAAGACTGACATCAATCAATGTTATCTATGACCAATTCTTAAACATAAATTTTACCTCAATTCAAGAATTCCTAAGATCATACAAACCATGTCCAAAAGCTCATTAAAAGTACCAACAAGTCATAAGGTCTATTCCACTAAATGCTCGAAGATTTCGTAAACTAGCTTGCTCCTGATGTCGTGAACAACTTCATCATGCAATCGCTAAGACAGGATTGATGACGCTCTCTCTAGTCTCACTTGGATGATTGATTTTGCTATTCTTGAGATATATCGCCTAGCTTATATATAGTGCTTGCCATTTTTGCCAAAAGCCACTCTATAGATGACATCGACATCAGTTTAGCTATTTTTTTCTTTAATGAATACTATTCTTGAGATATTTTTGCGTGTGTGTTTAATTTGTTCCAAAAACTAGATTTTTGCCAGTTTTGAAAATTGCCCTTTCATTATAAATATAGTAAAAAAAAATATCAAAATTTTACATATTTAGAAAAACCTCTCACTGAATATTGCAAATGATTTTTATGAGTTTTTATTTTTTTATATAATTATTTTATTATTTTTACTGAACAATATAATTCAGCTAATATACAGATTTTAATGGATATAGCAACATTATAATGGAATTAGGAGAGAATTCGCGCGATTGATGTATTTTATTTTAATTTGAGTTTTAAATAATATGTTTTTACATCTATATTTTGACTATTGATTTTTTAAAATTTTTTATTTTCGACTTTTTTTGTTGACGATCTATTGTAATCTATTTTCATACATTAATTTAAAAAAATTTATTTATTCTTCAATTTTCATACTTTTTTATTTGTTTAAATCTTAATATTATAATATTTTTTACTATATTTTTTTTAAAAAAAATAATATTTTAATAATAAATATAAAATATTAGTATGTAATAAGAACAATAAACATAACTTTATTTAGTTTTCTATTATAAGGGTATTTTAGACTTTTTATTTTTGAAATGCAAAATTTGCATCGAAACTCTACTTTTTCTAACATCTCAAAATCCAGATTTTTTAGATTTTGCATTAAGATGCAACATCTGGATACTTATTCTAAAGTGTTTAAACGAACAACATTTAAGCATTTGCATTCATATGCATCTACATGCAAAAACGAACAATTTCTTATTTTACAACTGTTGACTTATTACATAACTATTTACTTATTTTACGAATATTAATTTATTTTACAACTATTGACTTATTTTACAATTGTTAACTTATTTTACAACTCTTGACTTATTTTACAACTGTTGACTTATTTTACACAAACGTTGACTTATTTTACATAACTATTGATTTATTACATAACTATTTACTTATTTTACAAATATTAATTTATTTTACAACTATTAACTTATTTTACAATTGTTAACTTATTTTACAATTGTTAATTTATTTTACAACTGTTAACTTATTTTATAACTATTGACTTATTTTACACAACCGTTGACTTATTTTACACAACCGTTGACTTATTCTACATAACTCTTAACTTATTTGACACATGTTGACTTATTTTACAACTATCGACTTATTCTACAATTCTCGACTTATTTTACACATCTGAACTTATTTTACGATCGTTGACTTATTTGATAACGGTTGACTTATTTTACAACCGTTGACTTATTTAACAACTGTTGACTTATTTTATAACTCTTGACTTATTTTACAATTGTTGACTTATTTTACACAACCCTTGACTTATTCTACATAATTATTGACTTATTTTACAACTATCGACTTATTTTACGCATGTTGACTTATTTTACAACCGTTGACTTATTTTACAACTGTTGACTTATTTTACACATATTTACTTATTTTACAACCGTTGATTTATTTACAACTGTTGACTTATTTTACAACTATTGATTTATTTTACAACTATTGACTTATTTTACAGCCGTTGACTTATTTTACAAATATTGACTTATTTTACGACTATTGACTTATTTTACCCAACTATTGACATATTTTACAAGTGTTGACTTATTTTACACATGTTGACTTATTTTAAACAAGCGTTCACTTATTTTAAATAACTCTTGACTTATTTTACACAAGTGTACTTATTTTACAACTATCGATTTATTTTACAATTCCACATATTTTACACATGTTGACTTATTTTACAAATGTTGACTTATTTTAACAACTATTAACTTATTTTACACAACTCTTGACTTGTTTTACACAAATGTTGACTTATTTTACATATGTTTACTTATTTTACAACTGTCAATTTCTTTTACAACGAATGACTTTTTTACATTTGTTGATTTATTTTACACAATTAATGACTTATTTTACACAATTGTGCGGGAAAACGTGATTTTGTGGTTTTGACAAGAAAATGTGATTTTGTGCTTTTGGCTTAAAAAGACGAATATGCTGGAAAACGTGACTTTTTTATTTTGACAGAAACACAATTTTATGGTTTTGCAGTAAAACGTGATTTTGCGGTTTTATCGGGAAAACGGGATTTTGAGGTTTAAGTAAAAAAATGTGATTTTGCAATTACTCGGAAAAATGTAATTTTGCACTTTTGGCGAGAACTCGTAATTTTATTGTTTTGCAGAAAAGGTGATTTCGTGATTTTGACAGAAATCGTAATTTTATAATTTTACGAAAAATGAGAGTTGGCGGTTTTGACGAAAAATGTGATTTTTGAGTTTTGGCAGAAAAATGTATTTTTTTTTAAGTTTTGGCAGGAAACGTAATTTTATTATTGTGCGGGAAAACGTGGTTTTGCGATTAATGCGGAAATTTAATTTTATGGGTTTGCGGAAAATATGATTTTGCGATTTTGGCGGAAAAATGTAATCTTGTAGTTTTGGTGGGAAAACGTAAATTTATAGTTTTGGCTGGAAAACGCGATTTTACTGTTTTGACGAAAAATGCGATTTTACGGTTTTGACGAAAAATACGATTTTACGGTTTTGCGGTTTTGTGGAAAATACTATTTTCGAATTTGACAAAAACGCGATTTTGCAGTTTTGATGGGAAAACGTGATTTTCAAGTTTTGATGAAAAACTACAATTTTACAAAAAATGATATTTTATTAATAAATACAAAATATTAGTTTGTAATAAAAAATAATAAACATAACTTTAGTTAGATTTCTATTATAAGGGTATTTTAGTCTTTTTATTTTTGAGATGCAAAATTTGCATCACAAATGTACTATTTTCTTACATCTAACTATCTAAGAAATCCAGATTTTTTAAATTTTGCATTTGGATGCAGCATCCAGATACTGATTCTAAAGTGTTTAAACGAACAATATTTGAGCATTTGCATTCACATGTAGCATCTAGATGTAAAAATGAAAAATGTATTTTATTACAAATGTTGACTTATTTCACAACTATTGACTTATTTTACAAATATTAATTTAGTTTACAACTCTTGAGTTATTTTGCAACTGTTTACTTTTTTTACAACTGTTGACTTATTTTACAACTGTTAACTTATTTTACAACTGATGACTTATTTTACACAACCGTTGACTTATTCTATATAACTCTTGACTTATTTTTCAACTGTTGACTTATTATACAATTGTTGACTTATTTTAAAACGTTGATTTATTTTACAATTGTTGACTTATTTTACACATGTTTACTCATTTTACAACCGTTGACTTATTTTTACAACTGTTGACTTATTGTATAACTCTTGACTTATTTTACAACTGTTGACTTATTTTACACATGTTGACTTATTTTATACGTGTTCACTTATTTTACAACTATTAACTCTTTTTTTTTGACAGCTACAACTATTGACTTATTCTACAAAAATTCAGATTTTTTAGATTTTACTTTTAGATGCAGCATCCAGAAACTGATTGTAAAGTGTTTAAACGAACAACATTTGAGCATTTGCATTCAAATGCAGCATTTGGATGCAAAAACGAACAATGTTTTATTTTACAACTGTTGACTTATTACACAACTATTGTCTTATTTTACTAATATTAATTTATTTTACAACTATTGACCTATTTTACAAGTGTCTACTTATTTTACTAGTGTCAACTTATTTTATAACTTTTCACTTGTTATACAATTATTAACTTATTTTACAACTGTTCATTTATTATACAATTGTTAACTTATTTTACAATTGATCACTTATTACACAACTATTGACTTATTTTAAAAATATTAATTTACTTTACAACTTTTGTATTATTTTATAACTCTTAACTTATTTTACAAATGTTGACTTATTTTATACAACAATTGACTTACTCTACAGAATTCTTGACTTTTTATACATGTTGACTTATTAAATTCTTCTTTTCTTTATTTTTTTGTTCTTTTCTATATATTTTATATATAATTTGTTATCTTCTCGATTTTCTATTTAATATTTTGTTCTGTCTTACGATTTTATAAGTTAAAGTTAACTTCTTAATTTATTCATTATCATAATTTTTTCGTACTTTTTTCAAATTTGAATTATCCTAATTTATTTGAAAATAAGAATTAAATCACTCAAAAAAAATATAATGATATATTTAAAATTAAATATTATATAAGATTTATATATTTATAATTTTTAATTAAATTTGAATTTCATCTACTCAAAATAAATTTAAAATAGTTGAATTCAAATTTAATTGTTTTTATGTATAGTTAATTTTTCATATGTTAATATTTATTTATAATACTTTATGTTTAAAAAAAAAAGTACTCCCTCCGTTTGATACAAAGTGTCATTTTAGGGTTTTATTTTTGTTTCACAAAGAATTTCGTTTTACATTTCAACGCAGAATTTTAAATAAAAATCCAGTTTTGATCCTACTAATTTAATGTAGTAATTAAAAAGATGATTTTATTTAATGTGTGAACAAATGGTAAAACAGAACTTTTAATAGTTTTCTTAATTTGTGTGAAATGTATCAAAGTGACACTTTTTTTTATCATTTTGAGGATTTTTTTATATATCTTTCATTGAATCCATGTCTTTTCCATATTTTAAAATTTTGTATATTTTTGTATCCATTACTCTTTTTCTTTATTTTTTTCTTCTTCTCTATAATTTTTTATATAATTTGTATTTTCTCGATTCTTTTATTAAATATTTTGTTGTATCTTACAATTTTATAGGTTGGAGTTAACTTCTTCATTTATTAAATTTTATATTTTTTCACTTGTACCAAAGTTTAATTATCCTAATTTATTTAAAAATAATGATTAAATCACTCAAAAATAGAATAATATATTTAAAATTATGTATTATATAATATTTTCATATTTATTATTATTTAAATTAAATTTGAATTTTATCTACTTATAATATTTTTTAATTAGTTCAATTCAAATTTACTGATTTTATGTATATTTAGTTGTACTTATGTTAATATTTATATATGTTACTTGAGATTTTTAAAAATAATAATTAACTGCTTATATACTCTATTCATATGAAAAAATAAAGTTGAGATTCACTAATAAGAAGAAACTGATGTGTCATCCTCTTTAGAGTCCCCTTCATTTATATATAGATGATAATTTGTAATTTGTGAATGTGTTATTTTTTTATTGATTTTAATGATTTATTTTTGTGTTGAATATGTTAATTATTATTTCTTAAACGGTAATAATTGATATTTTATTAAATACATAACAAAATACCCAATTTAACTCGAAAGAATACGAAAGTGAAAATTGATATTGTTTATAATTATGTTTGGTCTATATCTTTTTATCATATAAAGTGACTGATTCACTTAACATGATTGCGACATATGGTAAGTGAATCAGTCAGATTTTGACACGTGTCACAATTAAAATATATTAAATAAGTAAAATTTAAATTTATGAGTAGTTAGAGTTTAATAAATAAATAAATGTTAGTATGTTATCAATTAAGAAAAGAAAAATAAAAACAAAAGTA
This sequence comes from Alliaria petiolata, assembly GCA_020283515.1. NCBI lineage: Eukaryota > Viridiplantae > Streptophyta > Magnoliopsida > Brassicales > Brassicaceae > Alliaria > Alliaria petiolata. The sequence continues at coordinate 157,178,104 of JAHZTW010000001.1, forward strand.
AATAAAATTAACATCAATTTAAGAAAAAGATAAGTCGAAACACTAATTCTAAAAAAAAATTAACTTGAATGCTTTTTTCCTTTTGATTAATTTTGATATGTGATTTTAAAAATTGTAATGTGTATTAGATGAGCATAGTTTTTCATGTCTTTCACTATTATTATAGTAAACTTCGCAAACTTTGACAAGGAACATTAATGGCATAATGGATCAGGCTGATGATTTTCATTGAGAGGATTGTGGATTCGAATTAGGGGTTTGGTTTCGGTTCCGTTTTCTCGGTTAGTAAAAAATAGCTACCATTTTAATACCATATCTAATTTTGTTTGGTTCGGTCAGGATATATTCGGTTTTTGGTTTATTCGGTTTTTAACCAAAAACTAAAAGTTTTGTTTGGTATAATGTGGATTTCGGTTTTTTTGTATGGAAAATTAGAAATGGTAACAGATTCTATATGAATCATAGTTTATGATTCGGTTAATGATTTAATGTTCATATCTTTGTTATGGTTCCATATAAAGTTGTTTTTTTCATTCTTAATAATTTAAGATTATGTTAATTATATTATTTTATTTATAAATTTGTCTAGACATTAAGTTTTCAGGGTTACATAATTTACATATACTTATTGGATACTATATACTATTATATTATGATTTAAAATTAATCGGTTTTTTCGGTTTTTTCGGTTTTTTCGGTTAATATCCAAACACATCCGCATCGTACGCTTTTGAAATTATTATATCTGTACGGTTAATATAGTATATCCATATTTCAACCACATGTTGTATTTCGGTTTAGTTCAATTCGGTTCGGTTTGGTTTTATCGGATTGAATAGCCCTAGTTCGAATCCCGCTGGATGTGAGAGAATAAAAATATTTTATTTGATTCACATTTAATGCAAATAAAACAAATTTTCAATAATTAAATAATAAAGAATATGTGGCATGTTCTTGTGTGATATAGTAGCATTCGCAAGAGAGTTCCCTTAAGCTTTTATCAATCGAGATAAGACATAGTGGATCACCTATACCATACAAATTCAAAATATCTAATAACACAAAAATCTCTAATAATGACCATGAAACTTTGTGTAATTCAATTTATTCTATTAAAACAAAAACATTTCATTATTTAACCATTACTCATGTGTTATATTACGAGATACCCCTGAAAATTTCGAATATTGGAACGGGAATTTAAGGGTACGGACGGAAACAGGAAATTTGGGAATTGAAAAATAATTCCCAAAAGGGAATCCATAAGAACGGGACGGGAACGGGACGGGTTCGGGAAATTTCCTTACGTAAAATCTTTTCACAAACGAGTAATTATTTTGGATAATTCGGGAAAATTCAGGAAAATTCTGGAAATTTCGGAAAAATTTGGGAAAATTCAAAAAAATTTGGGAAATTCGAGAAGTTCGGGTATTCCCGTTCCCTTCCCTTACCCTTCCTCTACCCATTTGAAAAAATAAATGATCTCAAACGGTAATTTTTTGAACGGGAACGGAAATGGGACGGGAAAATTAAAACGGGTACGGATGGGAACCGGATACTCGTCCTGAAATTTGCAGGACTATTACGAGATATATCTTTGGACATTTAAGTTTTTTTTTCTAAAGATTTATTAAAGATATTTTTCATTTCACATTTGAATTAATAATACTGTAGTTAAACTATATTTTATTTCTTATTTCATATTCTGAAAATTATAAAACTTAATCTATAAAAAAAAGGTTATCCCGCTCGAACGCGCGGGATATAATTTTCTTTTATTACTAACACACCATGAGTCCGTCCATAACGACCCAAATTCTTACAAGTTATATATGACAAGACAAAAAAAGACTTATATTAGTTTAGTGATAATAAAAGTTGTAGAATTTGATTACATGGCATAATCACTATGGGAATTGAGACGAGCTTTGTTGAGACAATTAAAAGCATCGACATAAGAGACGAAGCCCATGAACCAAAACTCAAACCCATCTTGCGTCACCACATGCACATACCTCTCGCTTGGCTTTAACACGTTCGATGATGAATTAATGCCCCTTATCTTTTCTAACTCCATCACCACCTATATATACAAGACATAATATCACATATTTTAAGTAATATTCGTTAGAAAAATGCTCCATAACATCACTTTTCAGTTTTCATTTTGTTTCATTTTTTTTAACAATACACTGTTCATGAAGCATTAACTTTCTTATAATTGATTTTGGAAGTCTCCATAAATGCTTAACGCGGTGTTTCAAAGTTGTAAATGTTGTAGTATTTTTGGAAAACAAAACATAAAAAATTACTCTCTCCGTTTTTTATTAAGTGTCGTTCTACACTTGTTTTTTTATATATATAATTGTCGTTTTCGGATTTTAATGCAGATTTATGTTAAATTATCCAATTTTATCCATATCTTTTTATCTTATTAATTATTGTTATCAAACAAAATGATATTTTAATGAAGGGTAAAACAGAATTTTAATATTTTCTTAATCTGAGTGAAATATCCTAAAACGACACTTAATAAAAAACGGAGGGAGTATTTTTTAGAACGTGCTCATTTTTTTGTATTATAATTATAAGATTTGCTGTAAAAAAAATAAAATTATAAGATTTCTACAGTCTGACCTTGTAATATGCCGGAACACCGCTTCCACCGGTGGAAGAAGGACGGCGGATGGCATAATCGCTACAAAAAGTGATCCTTCTATTCGAAATGTATAACATTCCGGTCACTGGTCCTGAAGTGGTCGATATGTAGCAAACGAACGAATCTAAGAGTTTCTCTGCGGCTAAGAGACCAAACTCTCTTTGAAACACCCTCTCTGGTCCTCCTTCAACGAACATTTTAGTGCCTTGAGCAAGCCTAGCCATTGCTGCATCACTTATGCTTGGACTAAACTTCACTGTTTAAGTCCGGTCTCATAAAAAAACCGAGATTGTATGTTTTAGTTTAGTTCAAACTTCAAAAGATAAAAACTATGGTTATGTTAGGAACCCCCAACTCGAAGAGCTCCAAAAAGAAAATAATTTTATAAACCAAAATCGATATTATTTTTGCGAACCGAATTAAACGAACCAAAGTTAAACTAAGCCCAAACAAACCAAATCCAATAATATGAAATTATATAAAACTCACATTTTCCCATTAATAAAAAGTAGGTGCATATATTTGATTAATATAATGTTTAACTATAGGGAAGATAGTTTATTTATAAAAACCAAATGAAACCTATAAATTACAAACCAAACCAAACGTTTTATTGAAGAACAGAAAAACCGGTTTTTATAGGATTAGATTTCTCAAAATCGAACAGCAAAAAAAGGCTAAATATGTCCAACTCTAAGAAGTCAACATATAAAAATGTCACGTACGGTGGTCTTTTAAACCGTCGGCCAATGCTTCCGCCTTACGAGTCACCTCCTCCACTTTCTTCCCGCACCGATTCAACACCTGAAGAAGCTTGTCCTTCGACCCTATAGATCCCTCCATTGTATATATCATAATATCAATCACGATCTATAATCTAACATCATTAATTAAATGTTTATTTTTCTTGATTAGAGATGCTTACGCAAGACACAGGATCGTAAATTAATTACATGGTATACTTACTCTTATCAGAAGCCGAGGTGGGAGTAGAAATATGGACGTAAGGATTATTATTACGAGCGTTGGTCTTGTGCTTAGCCGTCGAGTCTTTCTCGTTCACGGTCTTGTATTGTGGACTCATGATGTTACCTAATGATGATGATGTATAGAAGAGGAGACGATAGGTGAGGTTAATATAGATAGACTGCTCGTGGGTTGTACGCGGTTTAGCCTTTAATTGGTTCACTATAATATTGCTTTTTAAAGATTCTGATAACGATGATTGATTCTCCTTGGACGGTGTCGTGTCGTGGTACTATAATTGTTCCTTTGCTACTGAGATTCTTATTCCATCTTATCGTACGTCCTTTAACAAAAAAAATCTTATCTTACGTGAATAATGAATATTATGGTTTTACGAATTCGAATCTGTTTTGAATTTGACAAAAAAAAATTTGTCTACACGAACCAAATTTTCATTTAATATTTTTTATAATCTAAAGTATTCATCAAATTTTCACCAATATATATGTATATGTGTAGTAAATAAAACCATTCCTTTTAGTTTTAGGTGCATCTTTCTAGTAAAAGCAAAAAAAAGCTTAAAAAATCAGATAAAAGACGAGAAAATGTGCAAATATATTAGCCAACTCAGTAGGATTATCAAATATGAAGTTATATAAGAAATATTCTTCGATTGATAATCAAGATAAAGCTTTTTGACAAGGTTCCGTCATTTCAACTTATATATATAATAAGGCTTAACATATATATATATAGTGTGTTTATATAATAACCCCCAGTAAACTTATGTATTGAAGATGATTTTGAGGTTTCTCTTGTTCTTTTGTGTTTGCGTAATAGTATTTTTTAATATTCACAACTTTAAAACAGCTTTCTCAGTTGTACTAAGCTTTGATGAAGCAATCACATCAGGGTATGCCTCCTACGGTAAGATCTCGAATTGGTTTCTACCGAAAGAATTGAACAATACCACAAAAAGCAGCAGTTCCACTCCATAAATAGTCACAGTCCATACTTCTAAGGAAAAAAAAGAAAAAAAGAAAGAATAAAGGACTTATAGTGCAATATTCGTAGAGATATTATTAACAATACAAAAAACCCAAATTTCGCTCACACGCGCAGTGTTTTAATTTCTTCTTCTCTCGCCGCCGTTGTGCCGAATCAAGCTTTCTCCGATTACGAATCGCCGGTAAGAATCCCTAATCCTCGCGTTGCGCCGCTACAATTTCTCACTGATTTCAAGCTGGAATAATAATCCGAGACCGTTTTCGAAGGAGACGGTGAATCCGTCCGGGCTCGAAAAGCCACCGGAAAAGTATCGATTTTCCCTCGCCGCTTAGGCAGTGTTCGTAGATGGCTTATAGAGGAGGAGGCCGAGGAAGGGGACGAGGAAGAGGAGGGTTTGGAGCCCTTGAGTATGCCAAGGCAGAGCCTTTTGTGATTTTCCCTGTAAGTACAAATTTTTAGGGTTTTTTTTGTCCCCAGAAATTGATTGTGCTTATGATGATCCTCTTCAATAGCAAGATTCTGCGTGTTGTGTGCAGGAAATTACGCTACCTGATCCGAAATCTATCTCAAACGACTCGAAATTACTCTCGAGCTACTTTAGTTTTCAGAAGTTTTGGAGAAACTCGCCTTTTCATTTAGGCGACGGTGTTTCAAAGCAAGGTATCTCCACAACGCAAAAAAAACTGAACTCTCTTAGACAATTTGTAATCTTAAAAGCTTTGGTTTTTTCTCAAGTCTCTTATGTATCTTCTTTTCTGTAATCGTCAGAGAGTGAGAGCTTAGACATTGAGAGGTTTTCAGACTCGTTGAAGCCAAAGAAGACGTCTAATAAGGGTGCATCTTTCTATGATTTTCTTGTTCTTAGACCTGATAACTTCCCTAAAGAACTTCTTGGAGGTTTGCGATAATCATCTCAACACATTTGTTTGTTTGTTTTAGATTCATCTTGTAGCCACTGAGATTGTTGGTTATATGCAATTTCAGATACTCGAAGAGAACGGCCTGTGAAGAGAGCAAAATGGACTCAAGACGCAGGTACATTGGTTTTTTTTATTAGTTTCTTGTTTTAACAACAATGTTACAAGAGAACTCAAGCTTGTGTTTCGCTTGGCAGATTTGCAGAAATTGGATGTGTTTGAGAAGCTTGAAGCAAAATATAAGGTAACAAAAGTGTTCAAATGGTTTCTATAAACCAATAAAAGGAGCAGACAACAATTCACATTTTGGATTATTGTTTGGTTAGGCGGAAGGCACGGAAGAGAAAGGAGAAGGAGAAGGAGAAGATGATGAAGAAGTTGAGGAATCAGAGGGAGAAGAGTCTGATAATGGAGATTATGATCAGGTTTCTTTTTTATTTTCTAATTAATTGGTGAAATGAAACCTGTGAATCTTCTTATGAAGCTAGTTAAAACTTTTTTTTCTTCTTTTATGTTTTGTAGAATCAAGACTTTGATGATGATGACGACGACTATAACCAGGCGGATGATGGTGCTTGTAAGCATCATCTTTACTCTCTGTCTCTTTACGATGATTATATACTTCCAAACTTCGAAATGATTCTAACTACCTTTGTTTCTCTCGTTTTTTTTTTTTTGCCAATAGATGAAGAAGTGTATTAAGCTTCTTCTTCTTCTTCTTCCCAAAAGGATCAAGTTTTGCAGACAAGAGAAGCTAGGCATGTCCCGAGCTTTTGTTTTAGAGACCAGTCAAAGTTGAAAACTCAATTATGTCTTAAAAGATAAACCACCTCTAAGACTCTCTGTTTACTGATAGTGATCAAAATTAGGAATCCTTTAAGATTAGGGATCTTTTCTGGATTTTGACTGCCTCATTTCTTGTTCAGCAATAAGACTCTCTGTTTCGACCCAAGTGTCTCCATCAATCTGAAAGCGCTCTAAATCAGAAGAATAAAACTATAAATTGTTCTTATCACTCAAAACTAAACTGGCAAAAACCAATTCAACAGATATTCGAATCTATCCAAGAAAAGGAAGAAGATTTTGATTGCAAAAGTGTAAAGCGTTTTTTGCCTCAAAAACTGATTCGAGTTTTGATATATGCCTGTCTGAACCAGAAAGTGTTATTCGGAGGCTATACATATATTCATATGGTATATCTCGAATTGGTTTCTACCGAAAGAATTGGATTTAAAGGGCTCTTCGAATCTTGTTTTAGAGACGATGCAGTGCTATGTTATCCCGCAATACAGGAGCGATCTCACTAGAACAATACTACAAAAATCAGCAGTTCCATTCCATAAATAGCCACAGTCCATACTTCTTAGGAAAACAAGAAAAAAAAGAAAGAATAAAGGACTAGTGCAATATTCATAGAGATAATTATTAAATTGGGAAAATTAATCCTTTTGTCTATTTACACTTTTATTTTTGAATGTCAAATTCTGTCTAAACTACCCCAAAATCATATAATTTAATTTTTAATTTATTTTAAAATTTCATTTTTATGGAAAAAATATTTATTTAAAGAAACAAAAATTTCTATTATTCCAAAAATGTAACAAAAAATATTTACAAAATCTTTTTCGATATGTTCTACGAAATTCAGAAAGTGTCTTTCTCAATGCTATCTTGTTAACTACACTCTCCGTTTATAATTCTTTCAGATCTCTCTTAAACCACAAAGTATCAGATAGATTTCACTTAAATCTTGTAAGTTTATTGAATTTATTTTTTAGTTTACCACAAATTGATATGTGCAAATCTTATTTGAGAGAATTGATAAAAAAAAGTTTTTGATTATCGTAGATAAATATGCTGAAAATTTATGTGACGTGCGGTGTTTGGAAATTCTTTGGCAACAAAGAGTGGAAGTTTATTGTTGATAAAAAAAACGTGTTAGATTATTTATTTTGGAATCGACTACTACACTTGAAGAATTAAAGATAATGGTTTGAGAAGGCTATGGATATAACAAAATATGGTTAATATGGAAATCACTTATCTACCTAGAGATTTGATTATTAACTTAGAATCTTCGCGAGTTCTTATCACAAATGATGGAACAAGTGAGTAATTTAGTTGGGTATTTAAGGAAAAAAGTTGTGATACGGTTATGTGTGAAATGAATAAAAAATTAATTTTGAATTTTTTTCAATAAAATAATTATACAAAAAATTATTAAAAAATAGGTCAATTTACATACTAACCATATTTGACTCAATATTAAAGCTTATAGACATGCTTTTTGGATAATAAATTGAATAACCAAATGAAAGTTTTTTGGTCTTTTTTTATCCCTAAAAGGCCAAAGCAACGCAAGGAAAGAGAGAGATTGAAGTTGTACAGTTTTTTTCTAAATAAAATATTGTTTAACTTTTTGATTATTGTTTATTTCGTTAATCTCTTAATAATAATTAATTAAATCTTGCAATATTATTTTAAAACACAGTTTTTTCTTTACATTTAGTATATAATTGATAAGAATAGATAATGAATTGATAAGAAAATAGTATAAAATTTACAAATTGGTAAAATTATTAAATATTATTTATATTGGTGAATTTCAAAACAACCAGATACAAAAAAATGTGTTTTTCCATTTAAATTGTAAATTTGAATTACTAGATTGAAAGTAAATAAAATGAATGAAAAAACATATCTAATAATTTTTAAAAGGGACAAAGAAACATTTAGATGTTCATCATGTATCATCAAGAGTAAAAGGGCAATTAATATATATTTTACACACTATATTCTAGCCATTCCATTGTTATGGTTATTCCATTGATTATAGTTTTTTTTGTTGGCTATCGGTGCTAATCTCCCATTTTCTTCATAAAGACTATGTAACATCACTCTTAATAAATTTATTATTCAGTCGAAAAAAAAAAAAAAAAAAAAATTTGAAGGATCTAAAAGCTTAATTCACCGAACTAGATGACAAACATCTTTTATTTTTAATTTTCCCTATAAAAAAAAACCCAAATTTCGCTCACACGCAGTGTTTAATTTTGGAGAAACTCGCCTTATCATTTAGGCGATGGTGTTTCAAAGCAAGGTATGTCTCAAGTCTCTTATGTCTTACAAGCTTTGGTTTTTCTCAAGTCTCTTATGTCTTTTCTTTTCTGCAATTATCAGAGAGTGAGAGTTTGGACATTGACAGGTTTTCAGACTCGTTGAAGCCAAAGAAGAAGTCTAATAAGAGTGCATCTTTTCATGATTTTCTTGTCCTTAGACCTGATAACTTCCCTAAAGAACTTCTTGGAGGTTTGCGATAATCATCTCAACACTTTTGTTTAGATTCATCTTGTAGTCACTGAGATTGTTGGCTATATGCAATTTCAGATACTCGAAGAGAACGGCCTGTGAAGAGAGCAAAATGGACTCAAGACGCAGGTACATTGGTTTTTTTTAGTTTCTTGTTTTCTCAGCAATGTTACAAGAGAACTCAAGCTTGTGTTTCGTTTGGCAGATTTGCAGAAATTGGAAGTGTTTGAGAAGCTTGAAGCAAAATATAAGGTAACAAAAGTGGTCAATGGTTTCTATAAACCAATAATAGGAGCAGACAATTTCGGATTATTGCTTGGCTAGGCTGAAGGCACGGAAGAGAATGATGCAGAAGGAGAAGAAAGCACGGAAGAGAAGGCAGAAGGAGAAGAAGGCACGGAAGAGAATGCAGATGATGAAGAAGTTGAGGAATCAGAGGGAGAAGAGTCTGATAACGGAGATTATGATCAGGTTCTGTTTTATTTTCAAATTAATTGGTGAAATGAAACTTATGAAGCTAGTTAAAACTTTTTATGTTTATGTAGAATCAAGACTTTGATGATGATGACGACGACTATAACCAGGCGGATGATGGTGCTTGTAACTATCTTTGTTTATCTCGTTTTTTTTTTTTTTTTGCCAATAGATGAAGGAGTGTATTAAGCTTCTTCTTCGCAAAAGGATCAACTTTTGCAGAAGCTAGGCATGTTCCGAGCTTTAGTTTTAGAGACCAGTCAAAGGTGAAAACTCAATTATGTCTTATTGGTATCAAGTATTTTGATCCTTTTTGGTTCTTGGGATAAATCGAAATAACTCAAATTGGGGGATTGATTTTTTACTTTCAATCATTTTCTGATTTTTTTTTTTAAACATTTAAAAGGGATTAGTTTTCTTCTTCTGCACAATGCACGATTGAAGCCAGTATATAGAAAAAAAAACATCAATTTCACAATATGAAATCAAAGTCAAACTAAAAGAGGACTCTATCCAAGAAGAATTGTACAAAACCTTAAATCCTTTCTCTGCTTCTGATTGTGATCAATATTTACTGATAGTGAACAGATATATCAAAAATTATGAATCGTTTCTGATTGTGATTAAGACTAGGGATCTTTTCTGGATTTTGTCTGCCTAGTTTCTTGTTCAGCAATAAAAATCTTGAGAGATAAGAACCTCTAGGGTTACCATCAATTTGAAAGTGCTCTAAATCAGAAGAATAAAACCCTAGAACTTCTTCTCATTCAAAACCAATTCAACAGATATTCGAATCTATCCAAGAAAAGGAAGAAAATTTTGATGGCAAAAGAGAAAAGCGTTTTTTGCCTCAAAAACTGATTCGAGTTTTGATATAAGCCTCTGTCTGAACCAGAAAGTGTTCCTATATTTCACCTTCTCGTTATTCGGAGGCTATCTACATAAATATTCGTATGTCAATTACACAAAAACCATGAAAATTAATGTCTGAAGCTTTTTCGGGAAGAAGCTCGATCTGAGAAAACAGAAGCTCCTCCTCAAAAAGAGAAAAAAGCCCAAGCCATACGACCAAAAACAATACAGAAAAGTATTGATGATCAGATTTATTTTTGCCTCCTAACTAAGCCACAATATGAAATTGCCTAAGAACTTAGGGTTCATAAGGCTACTCAAGGAGGCAGATATATCCCAAACCGAAAGATTAAACAAAAAGATTCGAAAAAGCATAGAGATTGATAGTTATGAGTTTGGAAGAGAAGTGGCGCAACCCTTTTTATTCACTCTCTGTTTCTAGGGTTTTTAGTTGTTGGGGTTTATGACTATTTTACCCTCGCCTCAAAAACGATTGGTTAATTCGGTCTGGTTTTGTAAAACCAATCAATCAATCTGCCAACACAAATCGATTTCGGGTTCAGATTCGTCCAATCAATAATATCTATAAATTAATATTTGATAAATTAATATAAACTCTATAAATTAATAAATTTCTTTAGTCCCGAGTTGGACCGATTCAAAATATAACACAAATCGATAAAATAATAAGATAATAATTTAAAAAAAAAAGTTATGTAGATATATGGTCTCATTAATATCTTAAACTAATAATTACCATAAAAATAATCTTATACAAATATATAACTATGATAATCTACTAAAATATGTGTATATTATTGTACTAGAACTCTTTATTCTTTGAAATAATACAACAACATTTTTATCTCTTCTCTTGTTTCTTCTCTTGTTCACAACACGTTATCAGCACGAAATCCTAGCCGCCTCAGCTAAAAGATACTTACTTTTAGTTTTTAGATTTTATTACTTTTTGATATTATGAACCATGAATCGATAGATAAACATGGTTCTTAGAATCGATAGATAGACATGGTTCTTAGAATCGAAAAGCAATAAAATCTAAAAACTAAAACTAATTAAGTACCTCTTAACTCATACGGTTATGTTTCATGCTGATAACGTGTTGTTAACAAGAGAAAAAACAATAGAACAGATAAAAGGAATTGATGTTGTTGTATTATTCCAATGAATAAATGATCATTTATATAAGAGTATAACAGAGGGTTTTACTTGGTGACAAAGTAAAACCTAATGGTTTTAATGGGCTTATAATGGACATCACATAATAGTTCATAACATGTTTATTTTAGATCTCCCAATTTAATTTTTTTATTCAGTTTAGCAGTTTCTAGTTGAATCGCATAATTAAACAGAGTAAGATAAATATTTAAAATAATTATAATCTTTTAACTTGATAAAAAAATATTATAAATATGGTAAATTCATCAAAAATAAAATATTATAAATGTTTTAGTTTTATCAAAAAAGAAATATTAAATATATTTTCACTTGATCATAAATTAATGATATATTTTTATTTGATAAATGTTAAATATTATAAACATTGTCTAATATATGTTTTGTTAACATAATAAATATTGAGAATTAAACTGATTTTATGTTAAAATGTACGATTAGACGGAATATGAAAAATATATTATTTTACAAATTTAAGAATCTAAAAAACTGGATTTTATAAAAAATTTGAAATGTATAATTAACGAATTGGTTTGCTATCTTATAGTTGTTTGATTTCCATTTCAACCAGATTAATATTAGATATACATATATATATATATACACTAATATATTTTGATAAAATATACTAATAAACAATATATTCATATTTCTCTCTATATAAAACACAAATTAGCTGTCAAAAAAACATACATTAATATTTGATAGATTATGATTATCCTACATTTCTTGTTTCTATGAGTTTTATTAACTTATTTTCCAAATATTAATTGATAGATGTTATCATGTTACGATCTAAAACGGGTAACAATGCTATAATTATAGCCCATATTTACTTTTCTCCTAATTAACATTGAATAATGAAATAACTTGAGATTCTTCTACAATTTACTATTATTTCCTTATGTCTAACTTTTGTTTTTTTTTTGCCCAATGTCATTTGCTTATAGTGGATACAAATTTTGAATTCAATGCATTATGCATAATAGATCTCGTACGCGGTTTTGTAAACAGCATAGAGTTCATATGTCTAAAACAATAACGGCACGAACTTCTGTTCTCCTGTCGAGCTCGCACGTGGGAACCAGCTTGTAAAAGCGTAAGCATGCGCGCTGTTTTTGTTGGTAACCGTTATACCAACTGTTCCTACTCATACACAAATAATTACTACCTTTTAAACATTCTTTTTTTTTGTCAACAATAAAGAAAACTTTTTTCCCGTTTTAAATTTACTTTTTATACTAAAATACTAAATTAAAAAAAAACAATTTCTTTTTTTTTTTGCTAAATTAAAAAAAAAACAATTTCTTCTCTGTCAATCTCTGAATCTTTCTTTCCTTTTCGTTTTCGATTTTTAAATTTAATTTACCTTCGTTGTTTCCTTTTAGGAAAAGAAGGAAACAACGTTCTTCCAGAATTTGTCAGATTCTTTGCCTTCTTAAAGTAAAAGAGATCATCGCTTTCAGAATTTTTAGGATTTGGACTTGAAGTTTCTGACAGATTCTCCGGCAAAATTCAAGATCCAAAATCCCGGCAATGTCGACGTTTTCGCCGTCATTGGCCGCAATTACTTTCCTTTTTTTGATTCTTCTGAATCTATCTCTGGTTTCCGCTAATTCTTCAACGGAGTTTAAAGGAGGAGAGATTCGATTACCTTCGGAGAAGACCAACGGTGGAAACAGAGGCGAATTCTGTCAAGGAACGGTTAAACCGGCTTCTTGTCCGGTTAAGTGTTTCAGGGCTGATCCGGTTTGCGGCGAAGACGGCGTTACTTACTGGTGCGGTTGTGCAGACGCTTTGTGCCATGGCGTTCGTGTTTCTAAAGCAGGGGCTTGCGATATTGGTAATGGCGTTGGATTGTCTGTTCCTGGACAAGCTCTGCTTTTGATCCACATTGTCTGGCTCATGGTTCTTGGCTTTTCTATTCTCCTAGGCTTCTTCTGATTTTCGTTGATTTTTGTGAATCCAGAAGAACACATAGAGAGAGATTGGTAGATTTTGAGATTGCAACTAATGAATCTTTTGTTCATAATCTTTCATGTCTATACCCCAAAAAAAAAACAAGAGTGTTTTTTTCTTTTCTTTTTCTTATTGCTCTATATTGAAATTACATGAAAGTTAAGAGGAAGGATCATTATTTGGTTTGTTCCTTACAAAGGAAGCTTTTTTGAATCTTGATTTCTCCATCTCTTTCCCAAGATAATCCAGGATTGTATCAGTTACATGATTAGGCAAACAATTTGCGTCTAGCATCACTCTCAAGTACTTGTATGCTTCTTTCAATCTCCCTGCTTTGCTATTCACTTCGATCATCGTGTTGTAACTCACAACGTCCGGGTTTATTCCATTGCTCTTCATATGCTCAAACAGCCTGGTTGCTTCATCTAACCGGTTTGCTTTCCCGAGCGCGTTGATCAATGTGTTGTACATCACAATGTCTAGATACCCTCCTTGCTCTGCGAGCCTGTCGAGAACCGCGCTGGCTAAGTCGGCTCTTCCCATTTTTCCTAATCCTTGGATTATTACGTTGTATGTTGCTATGTCCGATGCGCAAAAGTTGTCACCCATTTGGTCGAGCACACCACGGGCGGTTTTGAAGTAACCCTTCTTGACAAACGAGCTCATCGTGGAGTTGTAGGTGTAACTCGTGAGATCGGTTACACCCATTCCATTGAATATCTCAAACAATTTGCAGGCTAAGCTGAGATCACCTTTGGAGAGATAAATGGATAGGAAGGTGTTCATCATGTCTACGTCGAAAGATTCTGGCTTTGCTTCAACCCTTTGCCCTCTGGCTAAAGCAAACAAGGGCTTAGGTTGATTGCTCTGGTGGGCTAATTGGTCCATATATGGAGATGATGACCAAGGGTCATCTTCAATAGGTGATACTTCCTCAACTCTAGCTACATCGTCTTCCTCTGAATTCACCATGCTCATGATATCTAGGAAGCTCCCTTTACTTGGAAACATTGGGGTGTAATCTTTATCTTTGCTCTGTGGACGTTTTAGCGAAGCTTCCACTCCAGCGTTCCATCTCAAAACATTAGGCACCAAGTTTCCTTCCCGTACATGCTTCATCAGCTTCTCTTTCCAATCCCACCTCCCTTGTTTATGAAACCCGATCAAGAGCGAACTAATTGTAACCAAATCCACAGAGAAACCTCTAGTTTCCATCTCCTCCACCAATTTCACTGCTCCCTCTAGCTTCCCTTCCCTGCAAAGCTGCAACACAACAATGCTAAAAGTAATGGCATCTACAAACTGACCCTTCTTCTTCAAATCACAGAAGAGAGTAAAACCGGCCTCTGCCCTTCCGTTCCTAAACAACCCGTCAATCAGAATGTTGTATGTCCAGCAGGAAGCTCTAACTCCTTCTTGAACCATCTTCTCAAACAGCTGACAAGCCTCAGTGACTTTTCTTGCCTTGAACGTCCCGTCTAAAAGAGAATTATACAGAATAGTATCAGGTACAAACCCGTTATACTGCATCTCACCGAAAATCCTCATTGCATCATCCATCCGGTAAGATTTACAACATCCTTGGATCAGTATACGATATGTCGAATTATCAGGCTCATGGCCAGATATTTTCAGTTCGTCCCACACAATCAAAGCATCTTTCGCTTTCCCAACCAAACACAACACATGAATCAGGCTGTTATATGTGCATATATCAGGACCAGTTGACGATCCAGAGACCGAGCTTTGCTCTTTCATCTCCTTGAACAAACTCAATGCAGCATCCAAATCTCCCCAACAGCCAAATCCATGAATACATATGTTATAACCCCAAGTATCAAACTTGAATCTTTTCACTCCCTTTAGCTTTTCAAAAACACTTTTGAATTCCGGTTTCATATCGGCTCTCCTTAGACCTACCAAGAGCTCATTAACAGCAACCGTTCCAGGAAGATAAGTAACAATAGCCCCACCAGTCTCACTATGGCTATCAGAAGCTTCTAGAAGCTTAAAGAAGATGGAAAGAGCAAGGCGCAATTCATTTTTCTTCACAAGAGCAATAAGAACAGAATCGTATAAACGAGGGTTCAAGCAATCTCCTAATTCCTCCATGTAATCCAAAACTCCTAGCGCCGAATCGTACTTACCCAAACGGATTAGAGAATCCAGAAGTACCTTGGACGTCGACTGGTCCAAACTAACGCCATCTTCCTTCATTGAACCAAGCAGATCGGGAACTTCTCCGAGAAGCCCTGTCCGGCAAACAGTGCGGAATATCTGAGAGTAAGCTGACACTGAATGTTTGTATCCGGGACGGAGAGAAAAGCACCATCGGAAGAAATCTAGCTTCTTCGAAGGATCCAAGGAGTTTCGACGAAGGATTTGGAGGACGACAGGTTCCGAAATCGGGATGGAATTCGCGTCGAGGCTCCGTGTACCCGACTGAGACAAGGTCTTGGACAGAGAAGCGACGACAAGGACATTGCCGAGCTGGGGAAATGGTGGACTTTTCGCCGGAGATAGACCGGAAATTGCAGCTGATACGGCGCTTGCTCTTCCATGGCGCATCGCATAGCGACCACTGAGAAAAATTGATAGCAGAGAAATGAACCGGAAAGCTAACATTAACACGTCGTCGTTTTCGCATCAATTTATCCTAAAACGTCGTCGTATATTTTCCTGGCCCAGACCCGTTTAAAAGAGAATTGGTAAAACCATCGTCATTACAAATAATGGGCTCAAGCTTGGGCCCATTAATATTCCGGAAATAAGGGTTCTCAATTTTCAGTCGATAAACCCTAAGTGCTCCGTCGTCTTCATCCCCTGCTTGCCGTTTTCATCGATTACCGAGAGAGAGAAGACTTTCATCGGTTGTAAAAATGGGTTTCAAGAGGAAGAAGGGTGATGGTGAGGGTGAGGAAATGGAAGCCGAAGATCGCGGAAGACCTAGTTTTAACGGGACGGAGAAGAGGAACGTGATACTTCCGTCGATGATAAAGAACAAAGATAAGAGATCTAAAGTATACGCGAAGCAGAAACATGAGAAGAAAGTGGAGAAGCAGAAGAAGATTAAGGCTCGCGATGCCGCTGAGAAGCGAGCTCTAGAGCTTGGCGAAGAGGTAAAAGATCTGGAGAACTTATTTTGGGGGAATTTTGCGTAATTTCTTATAGCTGTTTTGAGTTTTGAGATCTAAAATTTGGGTTTACTTTGACAGCCTCCACAAAAGATGATTCCGCGGACAATTGAGAATACAAGAGAATCTGATGAGACCGTCTGCAGACCTGACGACGAAGAAGTATGTTCGGATCTTCATTCATCTTTAACGTTCATTCATCTCAATTCAATTTTGGTCTCGCTCACTAATTTTTGCGGAATTGAATCTGCAGTTGTTTGCTGACATCGATGCTGATGAATTTAATCCAGTCCTGAGACGTGATATTACACCCAAGGTCTTGATCACAACATGTCGTTTCAATTCCACTGTAAGGTTTTATGGCACAAAACGTTAATTGTTAAACCTAATTTGAAATTTAACAGTTTTGTTTGATTAAAGTAATGTCGTTGGATTGCAGAGAGGACCTGCATTTATATCTGAGCTGCTCTCGGTGATACCAAACTCTCACTATCAGAAAAGAGGAACTTATGATTTGAAGAAGGTATTTGCGAAGAGATTCATGATTTTCTTATAAAAAATCACATCTTTGTTGCAACTATATAAACGTTTTAGATATGGTTCTTCTGCAGATTGTAGAATACGCAACGAAGAAAGATTTTACATCTCTTATTGTCGTTCACACAAATCGCAGAGAACCTGGTTAGTTTTCACTCGTGAGTTTCATGTTTTGTGTCCTTTGATGTCATCTATGTATAGTTTTGTTTCAAGCTTTTGCTATTTCACATGTGTAGATGCGCTCCTTGTCATCGGTTTGCCAACTGGTCCTACCGCTCATTTCAAACTGTCAAATCTTGTTCTTAGGAAGGATATTAAGGTATGTAAAGTAAACACACATTCTTAGTTATCTACATCGAGTGTGGATTAGTGATTACTGAAATAAACTGTCAAATTACATTGCAGAATCATGGAAATCCTACAAGCCATGAACCGGAACTGGTTTTGAACAACTTTACAACGCGTTTAGGGAATCGTGTTGGGAGGTAACTATAGTTTTATCAAAGTGTGTGACTTCATTTGATCTTATCGTCTCTGATCTCTTGCTAATGTTGTATTTCTGATTTCTCAGATTTTTTCAGTCACTCTTTCCTCAAGAACCTAATTTCCGTGGTAGGAGAGTTGTAACATTCCACAACCAGCGGGACTTTATATTTTTCAGACATCATCGGTACATAAATCTCAACTTTCTTCGTCTTCCTAGATTCTCTCCTCCTTTTAAAACATGTGTTGAACAAATTTCAATTCTCTGCTCAGTTACATATTCGAGACAAAGGAAAGCAAACAAAGTGGTACGAAAGGAAAAGATGGTGTTGCTCGAGAGAAAGTAAAACCTCGTCTTCAGGTTCGCATTGTCCGAAAATTTATATATCCCTTTTAGCGTTTGGATCCATCGATATTCTCAATTTCTGTATTACCAAAATCTTTGAATTTATATGTGTGCAGGAATGTGGTCCTCGGTTCACTCTAAAGCTAGTTACTTTACAGCATGGAACCTTTGACACCAAAGGCGGAGAATTTGAATGGGTTCATAAGGTAAAATCACCACCAAGATTAATTAACCTTTAATGCTTGTCCTTAAGAGATTACTAATTCTGAATTTGTCTGTTTATGTTTTGTGTATTTCCATTACAGCCTAAAATGGACACGAGCAGGAGGAGGTTCTTCTTATGAGTTTTGCTGTCTTCAAGTTTCACCAAGTTTTTGTTTGTTTATTTTATAACCCAATCAAAAATTTTAATGTTAAATCGTCTTTAAAACTTTACATCTCTTCTCAATATAGCCGTCGAAACAATTGTACGAGTTATTTCAACAATATAGGTCGTCGTGTTGATTAGAGTCTAGTTTTTTAAAAGGTTGGTTTAAGCTATTTGGTTGGTAATGAACCAAGAATGATTATTTGGTCCTCGTTCATTCAATGATTATCAATTTTGTTATTTAATAACAAAATCGACCGTTTAGAAATACTACAATAGGGATATTCGATTTCGTTTTGAAGTAGTTTAAAGTATAAAGTAAAGTGAACCTTATTGTTTGCTTATTCCATAGTTTTACAACTTTTCTTCAACCATCAACTTTTGGAGATTGCAGTATTACACGTTTCATTCCTATTGTAAGTATTTGATGGTTGAAGAAAAAAGTCTCATATTTAACAAAAGGCAAAATTCCATAAACAAACCTGAACTAAATTTCGATAAGCTTTTTAATACTCAAACTTTTTTTGTTATCCAACTTAATACACGAACTAATTATTTTATCCATTTTAATACGTGAACTTTCAAACTGTGCCCATTTAACATTAGTGACTTAACAGAATGTTAACTTCCGTTATCTTTTTATTTTTATAATAATAAAATAATAATATTTTAATAAAAATAATAATAAATTTTATTTTAAAAACAAAAAAAACTTAAAAAATCTTTAAAAAATCGAAAAAGCGAAAAAATCGAAAAAATTAAAAAAACAAAAAAAAACGAAAAATCGAAAAAATTGAAATAAATACAAAAATCGAAAAATCTAAATTTCTTAGTCTTTTTTATTAAACTTTAGATGAAAAACATTTATAATTTTAGTTTTAAATTTCAGAAAACCAAATTAAACTTGAAAAAATAAAATAAAAATTCTAAAATTAAAAAAACAAAAATAAAAAAATAACCCATATCATAGCGATATGATTGTTGATTTTTGTTTTGGCGTTGCAGTGGGGTATAGAAATTATTTTAAGTCCTAAAAGTTTTTCTATACTATAAAAATTTGTTTGAGTTGATGACAGATTTAATAAAAGAAAAAATGATTGCGAGTTTAAACATAAGCCTACCCTACCGCAATGCCAATAAAAAAATCAACGACGGTACAAGTTATTTTTTTGTTGTAATTTTGGTAATTTTAGAATTTTTTTTTATTTTTTTCAAGTTTAATTTGGTTTTTTGAAAATTAAAATTAAAATTATAAATGTTTTTCATCTAAAGTTTAATAAATTTAGATTTTTTCTATTCTTTTTATTTTTCGATTTTTCAATTTTTTTCGATTTTTTTTTTGATTTTCAATTTTTCCAAGGTTTTTTTAAAAAAAAATTAATATTATTTTATTATTAAAAAAAAAGTTTACCGGTCCGTCCGTATTGTCACTAATCTCTGTTTCGTATAAGATGTAGATTAAGTATACAAAAAATAATTAGAGATTTAAGTTGGGTAGAAAAAATAGTTTGGGTAATTTTCTGGGCATTTAAATACTTGGAGTATTAAAAAGTTTATCGAAATTTAGTTCAGGTTTATTTATGGAAATTTCCTTTAACAAAAAGTTATAAAGTATACCATAATTCACTATCTGAAAGAGACCAGGGATTAAGTTTGAAAAGGTTTCCAACAGAAAATGATTACAGGCCTAGACGACGTGTACTGGTTTGATTATAACAGTGATGTTGATAATCAAATCAATCAAATGTCTCCAACTAAGTACACTTGCATATGATTGAACCATTTGGCTTTTCAACTTGAATTGAAATATCGGTTTAGTTCGGTTAATTAGTCATTAGTGAATAAAGAATATTGTTATATTGCAGCAAAGTAATAAAGTATTCATGTGGCTGTAACCGGAAAAAGGTATCTTTCTGAAAAACCCTTCGAAATAAAATAAAAAGCTGTAACTTGGGTTCGAAGCTCCCACAATTTTTTCATAATGAACCATCAGTAACTTGCCACGTTCAATTCACAATAAAAATAAAAATAAAACTGCCGCTGTCGTTGGAGAAAGTTTGTTTTTTTTGTTCTTTTCTGTTTCCAGTAATATATTTTTTTTTTGTCAACATTTGGAGAAAAACGTTAATTAACACACTTTTCTTTTATTATTGGAGAGCATTATAGGATTAGTAGTAATAGCGATAAAGAATTGTTAACTAAGAAAGAAAAAATTATAATATTCCCTAATAGATCTGATAAAATCTAAACATGGAGTTCAAGTCCGTTTGAGCAGGGTGGAAAAAAACCGAACTGAACCGAACCGAATCAACCAAACCAAACCGACCCAAATTAAACCAAAGTCTATGTCAAAACATTTCGATTAGATTTTTTGCCAACCCGAATGGTTCGGTTTATAACCAAACCGAATTGAAAACTCAATATGTTTATTATTTAATTAATTATATTAATACTATTAATTTATATTAATGATTTTGAGTTTTTAAAATTTTGTTTCCATGTTTTTACAAGTTTTATTTAAGTTATTGAGTTTATATTTTTATATGACTTTTTTTTTTAATATTAATTATTGACGTGGGTTGAATTTGGTTTTATATTTTGTAAACTTTTCTGTAAACCAAACTAAAAATCAAACCAATTTGAACTAAACCAAACTATAATCAAATCGAACCGAACTATAATCAAACCGAACCGAACACAAACTAAACTGAATTAATTTTAGTTGAATTTAATTAGAATTTTTTTCTTATATCCAAACTAACCAAACCGAACCAAACCCAAACCGAACTCGAATTTAAACCGAAATGTCCACCCCTAAGTTTGAGCCATAGATAATAAAGTGTCTTAAGAGTTACGAGAAAAGTTTTTTTTTAAATGTTAGAAAATTATGTTTTAAACTATGAAAGATAAATATCAATTATGTATTCATAGCATATTGATATTATATGAAAGAGATTGAAGGGACCAATTTAGAGAGAGATGAGAAGAAGTAGATGCACTTTTCTTATTGTCCATTTTCGTATCCATACAACTTTATTTATAGAAAGCAAGAAACACCTAAATGAAGACATCTAAGTTATAAGTAATCATATATAGATGTTGACATTTGATGATATTTGTAGATTAATGGAAACTTTTGTGATGATAATCACATCTATTTTCTAATAGAAAGATAAACTTAGCTTTTTTTTTTTTTTTTCCTCTTCTTTAAATTCAATCGTTTAGTGTTTGTTTGGGTTTTCGTTGTTTGAGCTTTCGTCACTAGTATCGTCGCGGCGAGATCGGTATTAAGAAGACGCTTGTATACTATGAAGGTAGGGTTCCTAATGGAGTTTGGACTCCTTGGGTTATGCACGAGTACCACATCACTTGCTTGCCTCTTCCCCAGGTAACAATTTTTTCAAGTTTTCTGAATGTTTTCCCCAAATTTGGTTTTGGTTGCTTAATTATTGTTTCATTTGAATTCTGCTAATTTTAGAAATGGATTTGGGGGGGTTTTGATTCAATCTTTCCCTGATCTTATTGCTAGGTTTAATTTCCCCTGTGATGCCTACCTCTAGCTCAATTTGATGTTCTGTGTTAGTTTGAATCGGGCATATGTTTCTGCCGATATAGTGTCCTGATTCTTGTGATGAATTGCTTTGATTAATCTGTCTCTGATCTAGTTGTTGGCTGTTATGTGCACTGTGTATGTATGTTGGATGCTATCTTTAGCTCAATTTTAGGTTCTCTGTTTTTGTAAGCTCAATTTGAGGTTTAAGTGTTATAGAAGTTGTGGCAGAGCATTCAATTTTGTTTTGCTGACAAAGCACTTATGTGTGTGTACTTTTGGGATTTGTCTCAGAGGACTTACGTTATCTGCCAAGTGATGTATAAGGGTGAAGACGGAGACATTTTGTATGGTAATAACTCGAATGAGCTAAGCCACTCTGACTCGAACGCTGCCAGAGCCATCAACACAGCGCCTGAGGTGATTCACAAGTTTCTGAGGATGTTTCATTTATTCATTAGGACCGACCTGTTTCTTTACTGGACACTCTTTGTACATATTCAGGTTGAGCAGACAGGTCAAGAAGATGGTTTGTTCATGAACGATTTGTTAATCCCAATGAAGGAGCAAGAGTATGGATTTAATCCAGACACGTTCTTCAGCGACTACAACCCTACCTTGCAGCCACAAACTCCTTGCGACGAGGAGTATTTTAATGGATTGCTGAATTATAACGGAGGGAATTTCGAAAGTGTGCTTTCCGACCAAGAATTGATAATGCAAGGGAAGCGTAACGATTACATGCCAAAGAAATCTTTGTCAGGGATCATTGTTGATTACAGCAGTGACAGCGACGCTGAATCGATATCCCCAACGGTATAGCACATCACTCGATTTAATCTTGATCAAATTACTTTTTTAATATATGTAGTAATCTTGTATTCTCAAGCTTTCCTCCGTTCTAATAATGACAGAGTTACCAAGGAACATCAAGTCCAGGTAGTTCGAATAGGCACTTACCAAGTTGCTCAAGCACAGACTCTTTCAAAGATCTACAGACTTCTTCTGCATATGCTTCAATCTATAGGGAATCTCGTCAACTCACACGCCTCACCATACCATCTAAGCAAGAGGTCTTGAATTGTACTTGAGTCCTATAATCTCTTTCACAAATGTTGGATTTTTCAAAGGTAATGATGATGTGATCCCCCTTTTTCAGGTGAAACAAGGCAAAGCCGTTGATGCAGCCAGAGACAAGGAGTCATCTATGGTGAAGACAGAGAAGAATGGCTGGTTTATTGTAGAGGAAGCAATGCAGAGAAAAGGCCCGCGTTATATCTATCTCATGAACATGTTCGTAGGCTTCATCCTCTTGGTGGCTCTCATTCGCAACATCATATCGGTTTTACTAAGTGTCAAAACCTGAATCCACTGACTGATGTTTGATCGCAAGCAGAGGCAAAGCAGATGGATCGAAAGCACTCGTTTTTAATTGGCTTTTTCTGATTCTGTTTTCTTTTGAATGTGTAAAATAATAATATATGTGTGTGTGTGTATGAACAATAGATGAAACTCAATTGTTCTCAACCTGTGTATATCTTACAGGTCTACCTTGTGCCTAAGGCTAAATGAATTGTAGGGTTTTGTAGTCTCATTGCTCTCTCATATGTCCATGCCCAAAATCAAGCCTGCCTCTTTGTCGCAGATACTACAAGAAAACAAGGCAAATTCCGACGGGTTTTCTGACGGGTGGAAAGCCGTCGGATTTTTTCCGACAAATTTCCGACGGAACAAATTTTTTTATTTTTATTTTTATTTTTATGTTTTTATTTTTTTTTATTACGCCCGTCGGAAATTTCCGACGGATAGTAAAATATTTATATTTAACACACATTTAACATGTTTTAGCCGGTTTTGTTTAGTCCCATCGGAAATCCGTCGGGAATTTTGGACGAATTTCCGACGGATTTGTGGTTTGTGGCTTGAAACCCCAAAAATTTACATCTTTTCTCATCGTTAAGCAATATCTTATACAATCTCAATATACTTTCAACCATTAAACTTATAATAGAGTCTTTATTTGATTTTTTTTTTGCATTTGAAATATTAGTAGTTTAAGTTAGAGTATAAGTTTAGTATGTGTTAAGTGTATGTGTAGTAGAAAGATAAAATTTTGAATAAATATGTAGTATATTGATGTAGATGATGATAATTTGTATGATAACTATATAATTATGTTTTAAATTATGTAAAGATTAGTTTACTTCTATTTAAAGTTAGTTTTAAAACTCTAAACCATATATCCGTCGGAAGACGGATTTCCGACGGATATAGATAAGTTTAGTCGGACCCTAATATTTTGGGGAATTTTTCAGAAGGCGCCACATTGACGCGCCTCAGGAATTTGGCCAAATTTTTTTAAAAAAAACGACAGGATTCCGACGGAATTGCCCGTCAGAAATTTGACTTTATAATTCATCTTCTTCCCCTTTCTTCTTCATCCTTAACGAAAAAAATTCTTTCTCCTCCATCCACCGATTTCCACCGGAAACTACTCGCCGCCGATCTATCCCTTCGTTCTCCTCTCGCCGCCCATCTCTCTCCTCTTCCCAAAACTATGTAAGTTTTCATCTTCTTCAATTTCAAGCTTTTTTGTTTAGTTAGGTTGTTAGATTGTCAAAATTGTTAAATTGTTAGATTGTTTGAACTTTTAGATCACTAAATATTGGTTAATCCATTCTGTTATGAATCGAATGATTTGTGTTGTATTATTATGAGGACTAAAGGTCTCTTTATATAGTGATTACATAAAAGTATAGAAAAGGAAATAGTCCTTTTACTACTTCTACAAGGAAAAAGAAAACATCTACTAATCCTATTGGACTTAGGAGTCCAGACCGCCTATGGATAATGGACTGGGCCGTGGGCCATGGGCCGGTTATGGAGATCCAAACCTCAGTGGATTATAACACTCCCCCTTGATTGACATAACCGGTTGTGATGATGAGATCATAGTAATACGCTTGGGGATGCTGCCTCATTAAAACCTTTCTAAGGAAAACCCAGTGGGACAAAACCTTAGCGAGGAAAAAGAGTACAACACGCATTACTCCCCCTGAAAAGATCATCACTCTAAGTCCCTTAATCGGCGCATGCCGATCTGATGCATTAGCTTCTTCAATGTGGAGGTTGGAAGCGACTTAGTGAATAGGTCGGCTGAGTTGTCGCTGGAACGGACTTGGAGCACTTTGAGTTCACCGGCCTTCTGTAGGTCGTGAGTGAAAAAGAACTTTGGTAAGATGTGCTTCGTCCGATCTCCTTTGATGTATCCATCCTTCAACTGAGCTATGCATGCGGCATTGTCCTCGTACATGCTGGTCGGTTCTTCTTTCCCTTCTATCATCCCACAATCTCGTCTAATGTGTTGAGTCATTGACCTCAACCAAACACATTCTCGGCTGGCCTCATGGATCGCCAATATTTCCGCGTGATTGGACGATGTAGCCGTGAGTGTCTGCTTCATGGACCTCCACGAAATGGCTGTTCCATCGTGAGTGAAGACATATCCCGTCTGGGATCGACCGTTGTGCGGATCCGAAAGGTAACCTGCATCAGCAAAACCAACTAAACCTTCATTGTTAAGGTTAGTGTAAAACAGACCCATATCTTTCGTCCCTTTCAGGTAACGAAGTATGTGTTTGATCCCACTCCAGTGCCTTTGGGTCGGACAAGAACTGAATCTTGAAAGGAGGTTCACGGCAAAGCAAATGTCCGGCCTAGTGTGACTAGCCAAGTACATTAACGCTCCTATGGCACTGAGATATGGCACTTCGGGACCAAGGATTTCTTCATCCTTCTTCTTTGGACCGAATGGATCACTGTCCAGACTAAGGCTTCTCACCATCATTGGGCTACTCAGTGGGTGAGCCTGGTCCATATTAAAACGCTTGAGTACCTTTTCTGTATATGCCATTTGATGCACAAGGATTCCATTATTGACGTACTCAAGTTGTATTCCCAAACAGAACTTAGTCTTTCCTAAGTCTTTCATTTCGAATTCCTTCTTTAGGTATTCAACCGTTTGGGATATTTCCTCAGAGGTTCCTAGGATGTTCAGGTCGTCTACATACACCGCGATGATTACGAATCCCTTGTCAAATTTCTTTATAAATATGCATGGACTTATGGGATCGTTTTTATAGCCCTCTTTCACTAAGTACTCGCTTAGTCTATTATACCACATGCGACCTGATTGTTTTAATCCATAGAGCGATTTATTCAGCTTAATACAATGCTGGTCTCGAGAACTTCTTTTATCTTTCAGCTCTATTCCCTCTGGGACTTTCATATAAATTTCGTTATCCAGTGGACCATATAAGTATGCGGTTACAACATCCATTAACCGCAAATCCAATTTCTCTCTTATGGCCAGACTTATCAGGAATCTAAAAGTCGTTGCATCCACCACAGGGGAGTATGTCTCCTCATAATCGATTCCTGGCCTTTGTGAGAATCCTTGTGCCACAAGCCGTGCTTTGTGTCTAACGATTTCACCTTGTTCGTTTCTCTTCCTCACAAAGACCCATTTATGTCCAACTGGTATAACATCACGAGGTGTCCGAATTATGGGACCAAAAACCTCTCTCTTCCTTAAAGAGTTTAACTCCACGTTTATAGCTTCTTTCCATTTATTCCAGTCTAATCGACGAGTGCACTCTAAAATGGACGTGGGTTCTAGATCCTCATTCATGAGCTCAAGTGCTACATTGCATGCAAATATTTCATCAATGTCGACATTCTTTCTGTTCCATTGGATTCCAGACGAGACATAATTGATCGCGATCTCTTTGTTATCAGGAACTTCAGGCCCATGAAGCTTGGCGTCCCAAGCAACATTTTCCGGCACCTTAGGTTCATTTATGTCTGGAACGTCCACTATCTCCTCGGTCTGAATTTCAGCACCTTTCTTTAATTTCCGAGGAGTCTTATCTTTGGAACCAATTGGTCTTCCACGTTTCAATCGTGGTTTAGACTCAGTAGCCACTTGACTCGGTCCTTCTTGGACATCAATACGAATTGGTGCATTCACGGCTGGTATATATGATTTCGTTACCCTCTTTGGGTCTGCAAAGGAATCTGGCAATTGTATAGCTAGCTTTTGCAAATGTATTATCTTTTGGACCTCTAAATCACTTTCACGAGTCCGGGGATCTTGCCATTTTAAGGATGTTTGATTCCATGCAATTTCTTTTACCAGCCGGTTTCCATCACCTAATGTTGGAAAAACGGATTCGTCAAAATGACAATCCGCGTACCTGGCCTTAAATAAATCTCCGGTGGTCGGCTCAAGGTACTTTATGATCGTGGGTGAATCATATCCAACATATATCCCCATCCTCCTTTGAGGTCCCATCTTAGTCCTCTGTGGTGGTGCAATCGGCACATAAACTGAGCAACCGAATATCTTAAGATGGGAAATGTCTGGCTCTTGTCCCGATAATAATTGGGATGGGGAATATTTATGGTCACTAGATGGCCTGATGCGAATTAGTTCGGCAGCGTGTAAGACAGCATGTCCCCAAGCGGATACAGGAAGCTTTGACCTCATGAGTAATGGTCTAGCAATCAACTGTATGCGTTTTATAAATGACTCGGCCAAGCCGTTTTGTGTATGTACATGTGCCACGGAGTATTCAACACTTACCCCCATGGACATACAATAGTCATTAAACGCTTGGGAAGTGAATTCACCAGCATTATCCATTCGTATGGTCTTTAAAGGAAAGTCTGGAAAGTGAGCCCTTAGGCGTATTATCTGAGCAAGGAGTCTTGCAAATGCCATATTCCGTGATGACAATAAGCATACATGTGACCATCTTGTAGATGCGTCAATGAGGACCATAAAATATCGGAATGTCCCACAAGGTGGGTGTATTGGTCCGCATATGTCTCCTTGAATTCTTTCCAGGAAATTTATTGTTTCCTTAGTCACTTTCACTGGTGATGGCCTTACAATGAGTTTCCCTTGTGAACATGAGGCACAAGTAAGATTCTTTGGGATTACTCTCCTTTCTTTCAAGGCGTGCCCATAAGTATTGGCTATCAATTTTCGCATCATATTCGACCCGGGATGTCCCAGCCGGTCGTGCCATAGGTTGAACCTATCCGTAAACTCTTGGTTTGCGGTGGCATTGGCCTCAATCATATTGACCTTAGTGCAATATAAGCCGGTAGCTATAGCAGGTATAGTCTCTAGGACTTTCTTTTGGCCTTGGACGATTTCAATTATTTGGAGGAACTCTCGGTTTCCTTCGTCCATTGTTTCAACATGAAGACCATTCATTCGAATGTCTTTAAAGCTCAATAGGCTTCTCTTTGAGCTGGGGGAAAACAATGCATCCGCAATCTCTAGATGCGTCCCCTTAGGCAATAGGACATTGGCCTGGCCGTAGCCTTCTATTAGGCCGGCCATGCCTGCTATAGTACTTATATTGGCCTTTTTCAATGTAAGATTTATGAAATATCTCTTGTCCTTTAAAATCGTGTGGCTTGACCCACTATCCACCACGAATTCATCCATGTTGCCTTCCTTATCATGCTGGATCATGTGGGCTTCTGGATTCTTCCCTTTAACACTCTCTTGATAAAGTTCCACAAGGTGTTTGGGAGTCCTACATGTCTTGGCCCAATGATTGTCCATCCCACATCGATGGCAAACAGACTTGGTCGGGCCGGACTGATGTCCGGTTTGGTTCCCGTGGCCACGCCCTCGGCCACGTCCTTGACCGCGGTTAAAATCAGATCCGCGACCATTCCATCGACCATATGGGTGGTAGCGACCACGCCCTTGTCTCTTTCCATGTCCACGGCCATTAAACTTTTGGTATCTCTGGACATGGTTTGCCTCGGTTTCCATCTTAGTGTCCTCGGCCACATGGGCTTCAGGAAGTGGGGTTGATCCAGGAGGTCTCATCTCGCTGTTTCTCATCAGCAATTCATTGTTCTGCTCCGCAAGCAATAAACAAGAGATCAAACTTGCATAGGTCGTGAAACCTTTCTCACGATACTGTTGCTGTAGCAACACGTTGCTTGAGTGGAAGGACGAGAAGGTCTTTTCAAGCATATCCTTCTCTGTCACAATCTCGCCACATAGCTTCAATTTTGAAATTATCTTAAATAGGGCCGAGTTGTATTCATCCACGGACTTAAAGTCCAGGAGCCTTAAGTTAAGCCAATCATATTTGGCCTTAGGCAGTATAACCATCTTATGATGATCATATCTCGCCTTTAACTCCTTCCAGAGATCAAGAGGATCCTCAAGCGTCAAGTATTGATCTTTGAGACTCTCAACGAGATGGTGGCGTATGATTAAAATCGTCTTATACCTATTTCTCTCGGATTCGTTATTTGCATCATTAATGCTTTCACCGAGCCCTTTTGATTTCAGCATGATCTTTGCATCTAAAGCCCATTGCAAGTAATTATCTCCTGAGAGATTAAGGGCTGCGAAGTCCAAATTATTGACTTTCGCCATCTGAGATCAAGCATCGGTTTTTCTCTTAGGATTTTTAGGGTTTCTTTCAACCGCTTTTATTTTATGCACATATCATGCGATTTTAATTCAAGCAAGTTTCCAATTTTAATCCTAACATGTAATTCTAGGTGATAAAAGTAAACATCAAATTTTCCAAATTCAAATAAGGCAATTTCCAATTTGCGATTTCTATGTGGTCAAACAAAAAGGAAATTTTCCAAATTCAATCCTAACAAGGAATATCTATGATTTTTGGTTTTGGCCAACAAAATTTTAATGGTCCGATTTTTATCATGGAATTCCTAGTTCAATTAGGATTTGGCCAAGCAATAGATCAAACAACCAAATTTGATTTTAATTAAAGCATGCGATTATAGATTAGGGTTTTCAAGCAACCATGCGATTTCAAACAAATAGGATTTTAGGGTTTGATATTATCATGCAAAAGTTCAAGTTCGATTTAGGCCAAACAATCAATCAATCAATTTACAAGCAAATCCGATTTTAGGGTTTTATCTTTTCTTAGGTTCAATTCGATTTTAGGTTCTTAAGAGATCAAACAAGTGGAACAATCAAAATCGGTTTTTAGGGTTTGATATACATTAGGTCCGATTTCGATTTTATGGTGTTCTTGAGTTTTAGGGTTTTGATTATACCTTTGATCCTTCTTTTGGGGTTGAACTGGTATGGACCGGGAGCTAAAGACCTCGGAAAAACACTTAGGATCGGATCGCACAACTCCGGCGTAGAACGGCGACGGACGGCGGCTGCGGATGGTGGCTTCTTAGGGTTTATGCTCGGCGGCTGCTAGGGTTTTTTCAGAGCAAGCTCGTGCTGATAACGTGTTATGAATCAAATGATTTGTGTTGTATTATTATGAGGACCAAATGTCTCTTTATATAGTGATTACATAAAAGGATAGAAAAGGAAATAGTCATTTTACTACTTCTACAAGGAAAAGGAAAACATCTACTAATCCTATTGGACTTAGGAGTCCTGACCGCCTATGGATAATGGACTGGGCCGTGGGCCATGTACCGGTTATGGAAATCCAAACCTCAATGGATTATAACACATTCACAATTGTTAGATCTATGTGTGGTTTTTTATTGTTAGATTTTTTTTTTCATTTAAGAATGTTAATATTTTTAGATTTAGGATTTGATATAATTGTTAGATTTAAGGTATTTGATTTGGTCGAATTACTTACATTGTTGGAATTTTTTTGTGTGTATAATATTGTTAGATTTAAGTTTTTTAGAGTTTAATTTTAGATTTCTTAGGATTTATTTTATAAGTTGTTATTATTGCTAGAACTATTAGATTTAGGATTGTGGTTTAATCGATTGATAGATTTAGGATTGTTCATGGGTTTTTTTGTTGGTAGAAATATTAGGTTGTTAGATCTAGGGTTTTGTTTTTGGTCCAAAGATTTAAAAATTTATATTTTGTTATAATTGTTAGGATTTTGTTAATATTGTTAGATTGAAGGTTTTTTGATTTTGTAAATTAATTTTAGTTGTTATATTTTGTTAATATTGTTAAATTAAATTAAATTTTATTTTTGAATTTTAGTTTTATATTTTAAATTTTTTTTTATAAATTGTAATTTTTTTATTTAATAATATATAATCCGTCGGAAATTCGACGGTGGTTCCGACGGTTCATTCCGACAACGATTTTTGTCGGAAAAATATCCGTCGGAAATCGGTCAGGAATTTCCGACGGATTTTGGCCTTTGGAAAAGGATTTTCATTTTCCGACGATCTAAATCCGAAGGACAAAATCCGTCGGAAATGGCCTTTTCTGACGGATTTCCGACGGATTCTTCCATCTGTAACAGACTGTTTTCTTGTAGTGAGATCACAATCAAACCAATCTAAAACGGCTTTTCTCGGGAATTGGACTCAAAATAAAACAAGAAGATTAATTCAACATGAGATGATTTTCTGTTACGATTAAAGACGAATTTGAGAGTTACAAATCCTTAATGTATATAATTTATTTAACTTTCACGGAAGCATGATTATTTTTGTAACATGTTCTTTTATGTAATATGTTATTTTTTAAATGTGGATTTTTAATTTAGCATGTAACGTTTCATAATTTAACAACTAGTGCTGAAATGACAATGAAAATTTATTATGAATCCCGCCCAATAAATTGTGAAATAAAACCAACCTTCGTTTTAAGAATTTTCAGAAACATAATTAATATTTAGAAAGAAACAAAATCTAAAAGTTTTGCCCAATAGATTGTGAAATAAATATCAAAACTCCATGATGTTAGTAAAAGTCCCACGTTGATGTAGTTGGAGAAATGTGATTTTTGATACATCACAAAAGATCCCAAACAGTTTTCGAATACAATCCAAACCAAGATAAGGAAATTCGTCAAATGAAATTTTCATTCATAGATGATAGATCAAAAGCTGGCATACAATGATTAATTTGTTTGGTAATAAAACTCTTTTAAAAAAGAATTCGAAGACTTTTAGACGAAATAATTAAAGCCTAAAAAAAAATCTAATGACACAAACTTCTTCAAAACCTTCTTTTCCATAATACGCCAACAAACCCAAACACCAAGTACTAAATCCACACTTTTGTATTTTGTTTTTCGGAGGATAGTGAGATCAACAAAAAAAAAGGTAAAAGGAGAATTAAGAAAAAGCAAGACTGGCGCAGCACCGGCGGCGAAACATCCACTAAGTTATCTATTTACAAAAACATAAAATCTTTAGTTCTTTATAAAAACTTAACTCCTAAATGGTCCACACCATACTCCATACAATAACTTATCCACACTAATTCTTATCCACACTAATATAAATTAAATGTTTTCAAAAACTCGTAAACTTAAATTGATTTACACCATATGAATGAAAAGTTAGTAAAAAAACTAAACACATAAATTTGGTCAACAACATGAACTAAAAATAAAGCTCTATATATATATATATCTGGTTACACTATAAACTAAGGTTTTCCGTAAGACATATATATAACTTACCCCTACATTTTTACATTGTAAAGTAAATGTGTCCAAGAAAGCTCATAAATTCTTGAACGAAAAAAGAAAGCTCATAAATTTAGTTTGGTGTACGGGTTGAATTCAATTTTAAACCAAAGTTTTCTTACAAAAATATCTTTCTAATAGTAATATTTGTTATACAAATCTTAATAATAATATGGAAAGCTTCTGGAAAGAACACGGAAGCCCACAAAAACTACGGATTTAAAGCCAAAAATTTCTGGATAAACACTATATATAAAAAAAAAGGAAGAGCGAAATTTCTTGTATAGAGTATAATAAAAAAGAAAAGTCAATTGAAGAAGTCAAAGGGAGGAGGAAATGTGTCTGGGCACACCACTAAAGAAGAGAATTATTTTCGTCTCTTGGAGATGGAGAAGAGGGAAGTAGTATTTTTGCATGCATGTAAAAGTATCGTAGAACGCTACGTGTTTGCAGAAATACGTCCAGGCTACAGTCCAGAGGGTTAGTGTTTTTTTTTGTAAATAAATAACCATCTAATGCACTACGCTACGTGTTTTTTTCAAGTATTGACTATGTTTATTTTATTTTTAAAAGGAGTATTGACTTATGTTTTATTAATCATTAACGACTTTTCTGTCTCTCCATTTCAAATTATTATATATGGAGGCCTTTTTTCAAATAATTGCTATGTTTTTTTTTGTTAAAGTAAGAATTGTCACGTCTGTTTTTTCTTCGTAGATTTAAAAGTTTAAACTGTAATAAGTAGAGACCTGGTTTTAAGTGAGTGAATGTTGACAAAAAAAAACTGTAATAAGTGAATTATTATAGAGTTAATTTGGTAAAGTGTAAGAAATGGAGATCTGGTTAGGTAAATGACAATTGCTATGATTATGGAGTATTAGAAAATAGGAAAACGTGAACTCGTCATTTTTAAAATGTAATGTAACTTTTGAAAATATATAGTTATTTGGTATTTTTG
Source organism: Alliaria petiolata (assembly GCA_020283515.1). Lineage (NCBI taxonomy): Eukaryota > Viridiplantae > Streptophyta > Magnoliopsida > Brassicales > Brassicaceae > Alliaria > Alliaria petiolata. The sequence goes on from JAHZTW010000001.1 coordinate 157,211,312, forward strand.
AACATAGATATTCAATATTTAACGTGTTAAATAATAATATAAAATTTTAAGATAATAGATCTCACTCATATATGACACAACTTTAAGTTCTTGATCCGTCCAATTTCAAGTTCAAGAACTTAAAATATAATATAAAGTTCTTCATCTGTCATATATGACAAAAAAAAAATTATAAGTTTTTCGATCCATTCTGCACACGGCTTCGCCTTTTCTTCAAAATTTTGTACTGTGTAATTTTTCTTTTCTTTTTTAATTATAAAACCTTTAAGTTATTTTTAAGTTATTTTAATTAGTTGAATAGCAACCGCATTAAGCAGATGACGTTTTTATGATATTTTAATTAGTTGAAAAGCAACCGCATTAAGAGTTCCATTCACAACCTTTTTTCATGAATTAGTGCTTCAGGTGGCCCACTTTGGTTTTATTTTTCATTTCTTATTTTAAATTATCAAACCTTTGTGTCTAAGTTTTTCTTTTAGAATGGAAGCAGAAAAACTTAAAATTTCACGGAAAATATTTTATTTTAAATTTCACGGATCAAGATATCTGGATCCATAATAATATTAAGGGGAAATTTAAAATATATAAACTAGAATATTTATTGGGAGACGTTATACAATATTTTTAGAAATATTTTTATTTTTTTAACATTGGAAATAAAATTCAGTACCTTATAAAAAAACAATGCAAATGAATTTATATATATTATATGAAAATGACATATAGTATATAAAACTAATATGTTTAATATATTTGGCATGCATCTCGTCCTTATAATTAAATAACTATATTTTCAAAAAAGTAACTATATTTACAATTAAAATAAATGTAATCGCCGAAATGGCTCCGCAGATCGTAGAAGAATCGAGATCCACAGGTTCCTATCAGAAAGCGAAACACAAACATTTGTTTCTGTCCAATGTAGCATCAAAGATCCTAGAGTTAAAATTTTAAACCGTGATAGGTGGAATATCATAGCCTTATAATAGTACCGTATTTATTTATTTGTCGTCAAACTGTATAATAGTATATCGTATTAGATCGAGAAATAGACAAAATTAGTATTCCCTCTGTTCTCATTTAAGTTTTGGAAAACGTATCTGCACTATAATTGGATGTATCTGAATGTTTTTTGAGTTTAATACATTCAAATACATTTTTTTCAAATGATAATTAAATAAAAACTGAAAAAATATATTGCAGAATGTGATTAAAGTATTAATAAGTATATGACCTAGATTTCGCCACCGGCTTCGGAGGACTCTTCATGTTGTTCGAGATTTAGTTTTTTATTTTTTTTCAATAATGTATTATCTTTTTTCGTCAAATCTAAGACAAATTTAATCGATAACCTGCCACGTGGACATTCACAATAAGAAAGGGATAATTTGCAAATTATAAAGTGGGGTGTGCAAATTTGGAAAATATACTTTTGTGGCTGTCGTTTGGAAAAACTCAAAAACTCAAAAATAAATTACCTTCGGGAATCTGATTAGTTAGCGAGATCACTAAGAGGAGTACTTAAATAAATACTCTCTTTGTTTTATAAATAGTATTATTTTACTATTGTATACATATATATTAAAAAAATTATTATATCTTTTATTAATATATTAAACAAATTTTTATTTTTAATTGATACACTAATATAATAAAGTTCAAACTGAAATTTTGTTTAAAATTTTGTACTGAAAATATAGAACAGTATTATTTATATATAAAACAAAAATAAATTTTTAAATTGACGATGTTTATGAAACGGAAAGTTATGAAAGACAGAGAGATTGTGTGGAGCCCAGTTCGCGTCACTGGATACTAGAGACCCTCGAATCGTGCGGATGAGAATGAGCCAGCGCGAGATGCTTTTGAAAACCTAAGCGAAGCCTTTCTAAGGAATTTTGATTGATTATGCAGATTTGGTATGTTATGTTTGTCTTATTATATATCTTATCCACTCGATTTTTTTTTTAACAGCCACTTGTTATAATCCATTGAGGTTTGGATCTCCATAACCAGCCCATGGCCCACGGTCCAGTCCATTATCCATTGATGGTCAGGATTCCTAAGTTCAATAGGATTAGTAGATATTTTTCTTTTCCTTATAGAAGTAGTAAAAGGACTATTTCCTTTTCTATCCTTTTATGTAATCACTATATAAAGAGACATTTGGTCTTCATAATAATACAACACAAATCATTCGATTCATAACACGTTATCAGCACGAACTTGCTCTGATAAACCCTAAGTAGCCGCCGTCCGCAGCCGCCGTCCGTCGCCGTTCTACGCCGGAGTTGTGCGATCCGATCCTAAGTGTTTTCCGAGGTCTTTAGCTCCCGGTTCTTTTCCAGTCAACCCAAAAGAAGGATCAAAGGTATAATCAAAACCCTAAAACTCAAGAACACCATAAAATCGAAATCGGACCTAATGTATATCAAACCCTAAAAACCGATTTTGATTGTTCCACTTGTTTGATCTCTTAAGAACCTAAAATCGAATTGAACCTAAGAAAAGATAAAACCCTAAAATCGGATTTGCTTGTAAATTGATTGATTGATTGTTTGGCCTAAATCGAACTTGAACTTTTGCATGATAATATCAAACCCTAAAATCCTATTTGTTTGAAATCGCATGGTTGCTTGAAAACCCTAATCTATAATCGCATGCTTTAATTAAAATCAAATTTGGTTGTTTGATCTATTGCTTGGCCAAATCCTAATTGAACTAGGAATTGCATGATAAAAATCGGACCATTAAAATTTTGTTGGCCAAAACCGAAAATCATAGATATTCCTTGTTAGGATTGAATTTGGAAAATTTCCTTTTTGTTTGACCACATAGAAATCGCAAATTGGAAATTGCCTTATTTGAATTTGGAAAATTTCCTGTTTACTTTTATCACCTAGAATTACATGTTAGGATTAAAATTGGAAACTTGCTTGAATTAAAATCGCATGATATGTGCATAAAATAAAAGCGGTTGAAAGAAACCCTAAAAATCCTAAGAGAAAAACCGATGCTTGATCTCAGATGGCGAAAGTCAATAATTTGGACTTCGCAGCCCTTAATCTCTCAGGAGATAATTACTTGCAATGGGCTTTAGATGCAAAGATCATGCTGAAATCAAAAGGGCTCGGTGAATGCATTAATGATGCAAATAACGAATCCGAGAGAAATAGGTATAAGGCGATTTTAATCATACGCCACCATCTCGTTGAGAGTCTCAAAGATCAATACTTGACGCTTGAGGATCCTCTTGATCTCTGGAAGGAGTTAAAGGCGAGATATGATCATCAGAAGATGGTTATACTGCCTAAGGCCAAATATGATTGGCTTAACTTAAGGCTCCTGGACTTTAAGTCCGTGGATGAATACAACTCGGCCCTATTTAAGATAGTTTCAAAATTGAAGCTATGTGGCGAGATTGTGACAGAGAAGGATATGCTTGAAAAGACCTTCTCGACCTTCCACTCAAGCAACGTGTTGCTACAGCAACAGTATCGTGAGAAAGGTTTCACGACCTATGCAAGTTTGATCTCTTGTTTATTGCTTGCGGAGCAGAACAATGAATTGCTGATGAGAAACAGCGAGATGAGACCTCCTGGATCAACCCCACTTCCTGAAGCCCATGTGGCCGAGGACACTAAGATGGAAACCGAGGCAAACCATGTCCAGAGATACCAAAAGTTTAATGGCCGTGGACATGGAAAGAGACAAGGGCGTGGTCGCTACCACCCATATGGTCGATGGAATGGTCGCGGATCTGATTTTAACCGCGGTCAAGGACGTGGCCGAGGGCGTGGCCACGGGAACCAAACCGGACATCAGTCCGGCCCGACCAAGTCTGTTTGCCATCGATGTGGGATGGACAATCATTGGGCCAAGACATGTAGGACTCCCAAACACCTTGTGGAACTTTATCAAGAGAGTGTTAAAGGGAAGAATCCAGAAGCCCACATGATCCAGCATGATAAGGAAGGCAACATGGATGAATTCGTGGTGGATAGTGGGTCAAGCCACACGATTTTAAAGGACAAGAGATATTTCATAAATCTTACATTGAAAAAGGCCAATATAAGTACTATAGCAGGCATGGCCGGCCTAATAGAAGGCTACGGCCAGGCCAATGTCCTATTGCCTAAGGGGACGCATCTAGAGATTGCGGATGCATTGTTTTCCCCCAGCTCAAAGAGAAGCCTATTGAGCTTTAAAGACATTCGAATGAATGGTCTTCATGTTGAAACAATGGGCGAAGGAAACCTAGAGTTCCTCCAAATAATTGAAATCGTCCAAGGCCAAAAGAAAGTCCTAGAGACTATACCTGCTATAGCTACCGGCTTATATTGCACTAAGGTCAATATGATTGAGGCCAATGCCACCGCAAACCAAGAGTTTACGGATAGGTTCAACCTATGGCACGACCGGCTGGGACATCCCGGGTCGAATATGATGCGAAAATTGATAGCCAATACTTATGGGCACGCCTTGAAAGAAAGGAGAGTAATCCCAAAGAATCTTACTTGTGCCTCATGTTCACAAGGGAAACTCATTGTAAGGCCATCACCAGTGAAAGTGACTAAGGAAACAATAAATTTCCTGGAAAGAATTCAAGGAGACATATGCGGACCAATACACCCACCTTGTGGGACATTCCGATATTTTATGGTCCTCATTGACGCATCTACAAGATGGTCACATGTATGCTTATTGTCATCACGGAATATGGCATTTGCAAGACTCCTTGCTCAGATAATACGCCTAAAGGCTCACTTTCCAGACTTTCCTTTAAAGACCATACGAATGGATAATGCTGGTGAGTTTACTTCCCAAGCGTTTAATGACTATTGTATGTCCATGGGGGTAAGTGTTGAATACTCCGTGGCACATGTACATACACAAAACGGCTTGGCCGAGTCATTTATAAAACGCATACAGTTGATTGCTAGACCATTACTCATGAGGTCAAAGCTTCCTGTATCCGCTTGGGGACATGCTGTCTTACACGCTGCCGAACTAATTCGCATCAGGCCATCTAGTGACCATAAATATTCCCCATCCCAATTATTATCGGGACAAGAGCCAGACATTTCCCATCTTAAGATATTCGGTTGCTCAGTTTATGTGCCGATTGCACCACCACAGAGGACTAAGATGGGACCTCAAAGGAGGATGGGGATATATGTTGGATATGATTCACCCACGATCATAAAGTACCTTGAGCCGACCACCGGAGATTTATTTAAGGCCAGGTACGCGGATTGTCATTTTGACGAATCCGTTTTTCCAACATTAGGTGATGGAAACCGGCTGGTAAAAGAAATTGCATGGAATCAAACATCCTTAAAATGGCAAGATCCCCGGACTCGTGAAAGTGATTTAGAGGTCCAAAAGATAATACATTTGCAAAAGCTAGCTATACAATTGCCAGATTCCTTTGCAGACCCAAAGAGGGTAACGAAATCATATATACCAGCCGTGAATGCACCAATTCGTATTGATGTCCAAGAAGGACCGAGTCAAGCGGCTACTGAGTCTAAACCACGATTGAAACGTGGAAGACCAATTGGTTCCAAAGATAAGACTCCTCGGAAATTAAAGAAAGGTGCTGAAATTCAGACCGAGGAGATAGTGGACGTTCCAGACATAAATGAACCTAAGGTGCCGGAAAATGTTGCTTGGGACGCCAAGCTTCATGGGCCTGAAGTTCCTGATAACAAAGAGATCGCGATCAATTATGTCTCGTCTGGAATCCAATGGAACAGAAAGAATGTCGACATTGATGAAATATTTGCATGCAATGTAGCACTTGAGCTCATGAATGAGGATCTAGAACCCACGTCCATTTTAGAGTGCACTCGTCGATTAGACTGGAATAAATGGAAAGAAGCTATAAACGTGGAGTTAAACTCTTTAAGGAAGAGAGAGGTTTTTGGTCCCATAATTCGGACACCTCGTGATGTTATACCAGTTGGACATAAATGGGTCTTTGTGAGGAAGAGAAACGAACAAGGTGAAATCGTTAGACACAAAGCACGGCTTGTGGCACAAGGATTCTCACAAAGGCCAGGAATCGATTATGAGGAGACATACTCCCCTGTGGTGGATGCAACGACTTTTAGATTCCTGATAAGTCTGGCCATAAGAGAGAAATTGGATTTGCGGTTAATGGATGTTGTAACCGCATACTTATATGGTCCACTGGATAACGAAATTTATATGAAAGTCCCAGAGGGAATAGAGCTGAAAGATAAAAGAAGTTCTCGAGACCAGCATTGTATTAAGCTGAATAAATCGCTCTATGGATTAAAACAATCAGGTCGCATGTGGTATAATAGACTAAGCGAGTACTTAGTGAAAGAGGGCTATAAAAACGATCCCATAAGTCCATGCATATTTATAAAGAAATTTGACAAGGGATTCGTAATCATCGCGGTGTATGTAGACGACCTGAACATCCTAGGAACCTCTGAGGAAATATCCCAAACGGTTGAATACCTAAAGAAGGAATTCGAAATGAAAGACTTAGGAAAGACTAAGTTCTGTTTGGGAATACAACTTGAGTACGTCAATAATGGAATCCTTGTGCATCAAATGGCATATACAGAAAAGGTACTCAAGCGTTTTAATATGGACCAGGCTCACCCACTGAGTAGCCCAATGATGGTGAGAAGCCTTAGTCTGGACAGCGATCCATTCGGTCCAAAGAAGAAGGATGAAGAAATCCTTGGTCCCGAAGTGCCATATCTCAGTGCCATAGGAGCGTTAATGTACTTGGCTAGTCACACTAGGCCGGACATTTGCTTTGCCGTGAACCTCCTTTCAAGATTCAGTTCTTGTCCGACCCAAAGGCACTGGAATGGGATCAAACACATACTTCGTTACCTGAAAGGGACGAAAGATATGGGTCTATTTTACACTAACCTTAACAATGAAGGTTTAGTTGGTTTTGCTGATGCAGGTTACCTTTCGGATCCGCACAACGGTCGATCCCAGACGGGATATGTCTTCACTCACGATGGAACAGCCATTTCGTGGAGGTCCATGAAGCAGACACTCACGGCTACATCGTCCAATCACGCGGAAATATTGGCGATCCATGAGGCCAGCCGAGAATGTGTTTGGTTGAGGTCAATGACTCAACACATTAGACGAGATTGTGGGATGATAGAAGGGAAAGAAGAACCGACCAGCATGTACGAGGATAATGCCGCATGCATAGCTCAGTTGAAGGATGGATACATCAAAGGAGATAGGACGAAGCACATCTTACCAAAGTTCTTTTTCACTCACGACCTACAGAAGGCCGGTGAACTCAAAGTGCTCCAAGTCCGTTCCAGCGACAACTCAGCCGACCTATTCACTAAGTCGCTTCCAACCTCCACATTGAAGAAGCTAATGCATCAGATCGGCATGCGCCGATTAAGGGACTTAGAGTGATGATCTTTTCAGGGGGAGTAATGCGTGCTGTACTCTTTTTCCTCGCTAAGGTTTTGTCCCACTGGGTTTTTCTTAGAAAGGTTTTAATGAGGCAGCATCCCCAAGCGTATTACTATGATCTCATCATCACAACCGGTTATGTCAATCAAGGGGGAATGTTATAATCTATTGAGGTTTGGATCTCCATAACCGGCCCATGGCCCACGGCCCAGTCCATTATCCATTGGTGGTCAGGACTCCTAAGTCCAATAGGATTAGTAGATGTTTTCTTTTTCCTTGTAGAAGTAGTAAAAGGACTATTTTCTTTTCTATACTTTTATGTAATCACTATATAAAGAGACCTTTGATCCTCATAATAATACAACACAAATCATTCGATTCATAACACCACTTGATTTTTTTTGGCAACATCGGCTCGAGTAAGTAAGCAAATAAAAAATAATACTATCTTCGTTTCATAATAAGTGTCATTTAGAGAAAATATATCTGCAATATAACTGGATGTATATGGATGTGTTTTGAGTTTAATACATCCAGATACATTGCATATACATTTTCTCCAAATAACACTTATTATAAAACAGAGGGAGTATTAATTAGTTTATTAAAAAAATCTAAAAAATACCATTATTATTTTCTCTTTTTCAGCAAAATCAATGTTTTACATACAAATGTTTGTTTGTTTTTTACCAAGGTTTTTTACATACAAATGTTCAATTTATCTTCATATCTAGTGGATAAAAATTATAAAAAACTGAAAAATATAGAAAAATATGAAATTTGTAAAAAATAATTCCAAACTTTATAAATTTTGAAAAACCTTGTAAAACTAAAAATTATCAAAATACCTTGAATAAATCAAAGGTTAACCGTAAATAAACGTTGAATGGATATACTCTAACAATAAAATAAATTACATTGAGTCTTTTCACTAAAATAATATATTTTTAAGTAGAAAACGCGATGAACTTAAAAAGAAAACTCATTCATTAATCAAAATTTCTTTTTTCAAATCTTTTAGTGAATCATCTTTATTTTGAATGCATAAACTCCGACTTGTGATACACTTAGTAATGAAGACTTGCATATATGCGAAATAATGCATATATATATATATATATATATATAAAACTGCATATTTAAACAATAATATGAAGGATTAGAAGACAAATCCATACTTAATAATATAAATACATTGTACCTCTTTAATAATGTTACTCTTCTTCTCTAGTTTGTACTTATATTTCTAAGAATAATATAGTCTTACTAGATTAGAATCCGCGTAAACGTAGGTTTGTAATAATAAAATTTTAAACCCATTAAAATGATTTTTTTAAAAAAATAAAAAACATAATCGAATCAATATTTTAAAAATATATATATTAAAAATACAAAATCGAAATCTGAGTTGTTTATTTATTTGAATTCTCATATGTTTTCAATTAAAATATTCAAAACACATAATATTTTGCGGATCGTAAACAACATTAACCCTACTTCTTTTGTAGTTCACACACTTTATCAACTATTTTTTCTATTCTGCATCATTAAAAACTTGGGTATGCAATTCGAGTCATTCGAGTATGTTAACAATCTCCCCATAAACTCTTTCTAAGTAAACAAAGTTTTTTTTTCTCTTCATAGTCATCTCCCGTATATGATCTCCCTACGCACTATATCATAATTAATCTTATTAGAAATATATCAAAGTTAATCTTATTTACTTTTTCCACCTTTTCTTAAATTCTAATAGATCTTTTTCATAATTAATATAAATTCTATATTTTATCGGAACGCGTGTCAAAATATTATATACCATAGTTAATCTTATTTACTTTTTATTTATTTTCCTTTTGTTAAATTCTAATAGATCCTTTTCATAGTTAATATAAATTCTAATATTTTATCAGAACACATGTCAGAATCTGAATCGAATGAAGCGCCACGTGTCGCGATCAAGTTAATTAGCAATATTATTTACTTTATTTTTTATTTTCCTTTTCTTAAATTGAAATAGATACTTTTTATTTTTCTTTTCTTAAATTGAAATAGATACTTTTTATTTTTCTTTTCTTAAATTTAAATAGATACTTTTGTTTTATTTTCCTTTTTTTTAGATATATACTTATGACACGTGTCAAAATCTGATCGATTAACTTGACATGTGTATAGATACTTTTGTTTTATTTTCTTTTTTTAGATATATACTTATGACACGATGTCAAAAAAAGATATATACTTATGACACGTGTCAAAATCCGATCGATTAACTTGACATGTGCCGCAATCATGTTAATTAGTAACTTTGACGCATCCTATTTTATATAATAATATTTTTTAATAAAAGTTTTCAAAATTTTGAAAACATTGGTTTATTTTCAAAATTTTGAAATTTTGTTACTTATTAAATAAAATATCCCTAAAAAAATCTCATCTCTCTCTCTCTCTCTTGGTTTTTTAAATTCGCCATATCTTTTTTTTTTTCATCTGAAAATTTTATTGAACAGTGAAATGATACAGAGCAGGATACACAGAAGTAATACAGAGATTAAAGTAAAATTCAAAATACATAAACAACATATCATGATTTACTCCGACACCAACGAAACGCCTAAACTTACCAAACAATTGAACTTCTGGAGAACCTTACACAGAAAGCTTACCGAAGATGCCTATGGCCAACCAACGATAACTACGACCTCCTTGAAGAAACACATAAACCACCTTTCAACTCAAAATCCAAGTCTTCATAATCCGGCAAGTCATAAACACTGAAACTCCTGGATGCGGCGAAGTCGATGACACGACAGCTGAAAAACACCTAGGTAGAAGCACCACTGAAAAAGGAGCTCTCGATCTGAAAGAAAGGAAGGGCAAGGAGGCAACGAACCAACCCGGATAACACCACACTCCAAGGAAGAGAACCGAGAAGATCGAACTGGGAGGGAACCACATCTAAGCGAACTCCACGGAAACAAAACGAGGCTTGGAGGCCAAAGCAAAACTCAGAAATGGTGAAATACCGATCTAACTTTTAGATCTTGGATGAGAGACGAGAGGGGGTGGTTAAAGTAGACACACCACACCGTAAATCTCACAGATCCGGAACCACCAGCCCCGCACCCACCAAAATCCGGTCAGATCTGTAAAAATAAACCATAATTGCCTCAGAAAAAACAGGAAGAAAATGAAATACAAGCTTCTCACAGCGCTGGCAAGGAACGCCGGACACCGGAGAAACATATCGGAATAATTCTTTTCTTCGCTTTTTTAAATCTCTTTTTCTTTCGCCATATCTTTTTTTTAATCAGGACTTTTTTTAAAAAAATGATTAGTTTGTTAAAAAAATAGATATTAGATAACAAAAATAAAAAAATGAAATATATATTTTTAATAATTTTATTATATTTAATGGATTTAAACTTTAAAATTATGATATTTGGATCCGGTTTCTCCAAATCTAAAATTTCACTATCCAATTCCAGATCTAGACAATTTGGATACAGGACCAAGGTGAGTTTTAATTGGTTTTAAAAATCAGAAAACAAATGTTTGTTCACAAAGGTATCAAATAGACATCGGTTTCTATATAAAATAGAATGGCTCACGTATAGCGTGACGTACTACTTTGATCCCATTGTCAACAAGATTTTTATTTTTCCGGGAAATTACTGAATTGTGACGGATATACCCCCAACGGGATGCCGAAGGTATATAAATACCGTTTCTTTCTAGCTTTCTCTTCACACACGCAGCTTTGCATTTTAAAATAAAACATACACAAACACAACACACGGAGAAAAAAAAGCATTGACTCATGGTCATGGTCCCTTTGAAAATTTCACTCACGACTCGCTAGTTTTCGTTTTTTCTATCTATTCATTTTTAATTGTGAGAAAAAATGGAGACAAATATAGTGGGATATAGATTTTATCCAACGGGAGAGGAATTGATAAACCATTATCTAAAGAACAAAATTATGGCTAAATCATGGTTAGTCGACGATGAGATTAGCGAGATTAACATCTGTAGTTACAAGCCAGAGTCCTTGCCTCGTGAGTTTTCTTCACTTTGTTGAAACATTGATCTGTGGTACTGGTTTAAGAAAGACACAAAAAAAAATTAATTTATAATTCTGACTCATATTTGTTTTTGCAGCGTTATCGAAGATCAGATCTAAGGATCATACATGGTTCTTCTTCTCTAGGAAAGAGTACACGACCGCGAAGAAGAAGGCAATGAAGAGGACAACGGGTCATGGGTACTGGAAAGTGACAGGCAGGGATCGAACAATATTCAAGAAAAACAACAGAAAAAATGGTGTTGAGATTGGGATTAAGAAGACGCTTGTGTACCATCAAGGTAAGGTTTCTAGTGGAGTTAGGACTCCTTGGGTTATGCACGAGTACCACATCACTTGCTTGCCTGTTCATCAGGTAACATTTTTTTTTGTTTGGTTCCAAAACATTCAATAGAGTTTTTGAAATTTTTTCCATAGTTGTCTTTCCCCTTACCTCTTAGCTAAATTTGAGGTTCTATTTTGGTCTCCATGAACCATGGATGATGCAAAATAGTGACGTCAAACAGTGACGTGCTCATGGTGTCAGGAACCACCACAAGCCGACTTTTAGAAAATGAAAAGAAAAATAAAAAGAAAGAAATAGTCACTTACATGTAGGATGTGTAGGTAGAGAAATAGCTAAAGTACTAGACAAAGATGTATAGTAAACCCATTACATGTAAGATGAAGGTAGAGATATAGATTCTGTTTTAGGTAGAGTTCGTAGAGATATAGTTAAATTAACCGATACATTATATTCGATGTCAAAAAAAAAAAAACCGATACATTATTTTTCCATTTTGGGATCTTAAATTGAATATAAAATTATTGTCTTATATATATATATATATATATATATATTGATTTTTGGAATACCAAAAAAGTAGACTAAATTTCAAGATTATTCGTTTAATATGATTTATTAATGATTGATCTCTTAATAAACTAAACTTTCTTAGAAAATTCTTTATGTTTGTCAAAAACAAGAAAGAACAAAAAACTAAATCTCTATATTATTAAAAGAACAAAATCTCTATATTACTATTAATCAAAACCAAGACTGAATACAGAGCCCCGTATAATGATAGACATAAGCCAAGCACGTGGTTGAATTACATGTGCTAATAAGCCAAGCACGGCTCTGAGTAAGGAATACCAAAAAACTAGACTAAATTTCAAGAGTAGTTTAATATGGTTTATTAATGATTAATCTCTTAATAAACTAAACTTTCATAGATTCGTTGAAATTTCCTTATGTTCGTCAAAAACAAGAAAGAACAAAAAACTAAATCTCTATATTACTCTATTAATCAATACCAAGACTGAATACAGCCCCCCTACACTATATTTTTATATAATGATAGACATGTGGTTGAATTTCTTTTGGGATTTTTGTTTCAGAGGACCTATGTTATCTGCAAAATAATTTATAAAGGTGACGTTGGAGACATCCCATCTAGTAGTAACTCGAGTCACTCTTTGGTCTTTGATGATTCAAATACAGTCGGAGCGATTAGCACACAGCCTGAAGTGAGTCTCAGTTTCTTTATTAAAAACACAAAGTAGTTTGTTATCACTTGACCTGTTTCCATTACTCACACCTCTTTCTACACTTTCAGGTTGAGCAGCCAGGCGAAGAAAGTTCCACTGGTTTGTCTGTGAATGATTTGACGACAATGCTAATGAACGAACAAGAGGATCTCTGTCCGTGGGATGTGTTGGATCCAGACACTTTCTTTCAGTGACAACAACAACAACAACAACAACCCTAACGTGCAGCCACAAACTCCGTGCGATGATGAGTATTGGAGTCAGTTGATTGCTGGGTTATAACGGAAGGAATTTTGAACATGTGTTTTCCGATCAAGAGCTCATGTCCACCATCTACGCAAGAGAGGTGTAACGATTACATGCCACACAAATCTTGTTGATCGTAGTAGAGATAGAGATAGTAACTGTGAATCAATATCATTGTATATATAGCAGTGATTGTGAGACTGATAGGTGATGATGCATTTGAGTACAGAGAGTGATTATGTATTTTCCTTTAAGTTATATAGTCTCTTAATTAAGTTGTTGGATTTGTAAAGATAAAGACTGTGATTTCTTCCTTAAAAGGTGAAAAAGGACTTTGTACGAAGACAGAGAAGAAGGGAATGGAGAAAACACTCAACTAAGCATCATTGGTTTCATTCTCTTGGTGACATCATATCAGTTTAACTAAGCATCAAATCTTAACTAAGCATTCTCTGAAAATAATAATGTCTGAAAATTCAATTGTTCACAACCTTAGAGGTTTGGTTATAGGTCTGTACTGTGTACGCACTTCTTCAGATTGGGAAAAAGGATGTTACTTGTTCCATAAGTTAATGAATTTAAGGGTTTGTAATCTCAATTTCCACCGTAAGGGAGCTCCTGAATCATCCAACAGGAGTGGATTAAACATAAGTGTTTCAAGATCTTACACTTTTCTTTATGAATATGGTCAGAGATTAGACCAAAGAATCTCTCAAGAACCAAAAGAAGATTATGAGATCACAAGTTTCTGAATAGAGAAGGCAAATACATCACATATCCAAAGTGTTTGAAGGACCTTGACCCGGAGATTTGATCCACCAAGAATCTAACCGAGTGCGCCATGAAACAAGCGGCTAAGCATCTGCTCGTTGTTGACTCAGTCATCACTGTTAAAATCATCAGAAAAAAAACAAAGCAACATGTCAGGAGCAAGATTGATAAATCTATGCAACGAGGCAACTCGGATTCAAAGATCTGACCTTTGATAGCGACTGCGTTTGATGTCAAGACTAGCGTATCTACGATGAAGATCACAGAAACCGGAAATTCCCAAACCTGTAACCAGTATTACAGTCCTATCACATTTACATACCTCTATGTTCTTCAGCATAATCAATTTAAAAAGCTTAGCACGAGAGCAAGAAGCTATCTCGGCTAGTTAGTTATGATATAAAGACAAGATTCTGAGGAACTCTAATAACCATACCGGCATAGCAAATAGAAAGATCTTGACGTAACTCGAGATTAAGATCCCCAAAAGAATCTCTTTTCTTCTGCAAATTATGTACAAAGTTATCCAGGGGAAAAATAAAGATAAGTCTTTCGAGGAATTCATAATAAAGAAAACATAAGTATACCTGTAAGCGCCGATTGACAAAATCGTAGCCGCAAGTGCAAATGATATAACAAATGCGAAATTCGCAGACAGGACATTGACCAGAACCTGTAAAATGCACATATATGTTCATTTTCTAACAATCTCATAGAGACCCGAATCTATGCAATTTCAAGGAGAAGAGAAGAGAAGGGACCTCTAGAGATGCAAGAACAAAGCTCATGGACACGCTTGATTCGTCATTGGTTCTTCTTAGTAGCAAGCGTCTATCTTTTGAAATCGTTAAAGGCTCTCCACAATAAGAGTTATACTATACTATACAGTATAATACAAAGCAAAAGGATACAAGTATCTAGAAGAAGATAAGCCAAGACCAATTTCCTCAACAGATGCTGCCAAATTGTGAAATCCTCTGAAGATCAGATAACTGTAGATTCATTCATCCATATCTATTTAGAATCAAACTTCATTAAAAAAAAACAAATGCTTTACCAATTTCTGCATCGAAACTAGAGTTTAGAAACAGAGATCATACACTATAAGCAGATCTTTTGTCCCAGAAAATGAAAATGTTTTTTTTTTTTTTTGCATTTTACCTGAACATTTACAGTTTCTTGATTAACCACATTGTAGAGTAAGTGTCGATATGCCTTTGTTTTGTGAAGAATCAAGTCGATGAAAATAATCTGATAAATAAATAAAAAAACAAATAATCAAAAAATTGATGAGCCCAAAAGCAAAAATTCAACAATTGAAAATGAAAACTTAGAGATAGACATAGACAGACCATTAGCTCACACTCGATATATTCGTCTGCTACTTCCTTGCAGTTCTCCTACCAAAATTTTACATTAAAAAAAAAAAGCTGTAACCTTTGCGAAAATTAACCAGTAGAGAGATAAGAACCCTAATTAATTTTTGGTGAAATAAGAAATCGAAAAAAGCTTACGCATTTCATAAGGCGAAAAGTCCCTGGAGAGTATTGAATAAACAACGATTTGACCTTGTGCCCACACTCCACACACCTCTTCTCTCTCGCCATTTCTCTTTCTCTCTTCTTCTTTCTTCTCTCTCTGTAATGACAGTTTTATTTCCGGATCCGTCTCCGGGTACGAGATCGGATTCTAATTCGGTAACACCCTTGGGCTATAATGGGCCTTTGTTTGGTCTCATTTTGGGCCGAAGCCTAATTTAAGTTTTGTACCATTTACTAAGCTAGTTTTTTTTTTTTTTTTTTACAAACCATTGTTAATGCAAGGAGTGACACACTCAGATATTGACAATCCAAGTCGATCTGAATTTCGAATTTTGATTGAACTTAAGAAATTATGATTTTTGTTAAATCTTAAACAAAAGGAAACTTATCAAATTATATACGCGGCCGATAAAAGCCCTAACCAAAAGTTTAGACTATCATTTAGGTCAAGCTTATCAGAGAAGTCCACACTATATTCTCTAAATGACATAACTAATCATTTTAATATTTTGCTATATACACTGCTTTCGCTATTTTCTTTGTTCTTTGATTTATTACATCCTTGCTTTTCAAAATTTCATTTATCTTCATCTTCTTAGTTTTTTATGCAATCTAGAAATACAAATGGCTTTTGATCGTAAATTTCAACCTAGTATATATTATTTTGGAATAGGTGTATGTATATAAATAACACATTCGATCGATGTCGTCAATTTCACAAGAAAGTGATGAGAAGATCCAATATAAACTTATATTAATCATTTTTCAGAAATATATGTTTGCTTCTATGTGAATTTTTTAAAAAAAACTTCCAGTCCAGATCTATCGTTATATATTAAACATATGTACGATTAATTATTATTTGGTTTGGTTGATTTGACTTAAAAAAATAAAATAAAAATTTGGACCAGATGACCAAATATGTTAATATATCTCTTTTGCGCTCACTTGAGGACTTACCACGTAGTGCATAGCTACAATTGCAAACAAGAGTGTAAAATCATTAGAGCAAGATCAATGCAGATTTCTTTAGAGAGTTTCTTAACATATAGTATTATAATAAAAATTATTATTATAATAATAAAAGAGGTTCTTAAAACTTAAGAAACATACTCTTAAATTTCTTAAACATACTATAATTATTACTATTGATCATGGTGTAATTAATACATATCTATAAATGATGACTATATATCACACCAAGAGTAATTAAAACCGATCAGTAGTGCTCCAAAGATTTGTTTGTACTAATGCACGTTGTGTCATAACCTGCGTTTAAATTTGACAGTGTGCGAATTGTAAACAACAGAAACAAATACCAAGAGGAAATGTGGTAATGTATATATATTTTACCAAAAACAAAATACAATCATATTATAAATTGGAACCCCAAACAAATGTTCCATCAGGCCTGGCCCAGTATATATGTGGTGACGGTTCTGCGTGTAATTTGCATATGATATTGGTTCTTATGATATGAACTAGATCCCTAATTTAGTTACACAAACAAAACAAAATTACTTTGAAATCCAAACCAGACACTTACGGTAGTACGGACTAACGGTTACAAGCAATTAAAAAAAAAAACAAGAAACAAGAAACGAAAAAGTAAATGAGAAGTAGCAGAAATTTTATTTTTGGGATAAATTAAAAAAACATACCTTTTGCATTTCTTCTTCTAAATTATTATTATACATATTAAATTGAAATTGTCCTTCCATAGCTTCTTTTTTTGTTCTCTGCCCGTAACCTACAAATCCCTTTAAATCAGGCAAAGACAATGGTAACCAAACAAACTAATATTGGACCATGGGTTAGAGAGAGAGAGAGAGAGAGAGAGAGAGAGAGAGAGAGAGAGAGAGAGTTTTTGGAACTCCCTCATTAGCTTAGAATGTACCATGAAACTTTGTCAGCTCAGCTAGAGATAGGCACAGAGAGTACAATTCATTAAATTTATAAGCCTTTTTATCCTTCCCACTCATATATCCATCTCAAATTATAACAANAGAGAGAGAGAGAGAGAGAGAGAGAGAGAGAGAGAGAGAGAGAGAGAGAGAGAGAGAGTTTTTGGAACTCCCTCATTAGCTTAGAATGTACCATGAAACTTTGTCAGCTCAGCTAGAGATAGGCACAGAGAGTACAATTCATTAAATTTATAAGCCTTTTTATCCTTCCCACTCATATATCCATCTCAAATTATAACAAAAATTTAAGATATCACCACTTTTGATTTATGGATTTGGTCATTGGTGTATAAATTTATTAATATATAAGCTTAATACAATATATATATTTTTGAACTTTAGCTTAATACAATATTGAAAAGATGGGTTTTCAACATGGTAACTAGGGCTCAAGAAATAAACATGTTGAAACCAAAACTCAAAACCAAACATCATAAAAACCAATATATATAACATAAGCCCGGTTAAGTTCCTCACTATATTATAATCCCCAATTGCCTTATAATGATTTTTAAAGTTGGAATTAACTGAAAAAAAGGAGAATTTAAGAAATTTGGTGATATATGTGACTTAATTATTTCTCTAAAGCTCCAAGGACTTCCCTTTCCTTTTATATTCTTCATCAACGATTAACTGCATAACCGAAGAAGACGATGCACCCATTTCGCCACGTGGCGACCTCCAAGACGATTCATCGTCTCTGATCACAACTGGAGAAGACGAAGAGCACCCTGCAACACCCATCTCGCCACGTGTCTCCCCTGAAGAAGAAGACTCCTCCACATCGACCCCAAACAGCCTCAGCTTCCTCACCGTCCCCTCCGGCGGCGGCGGCTGAGAAGGAGGAGGATAAGGCGGCAGCATCGCCGACGAAGAAGTCACCCTCGACGGCGGAAAAACAGGAAACGAGTCGTAAACAAACGGCTCAGATCTATCAAGATTCCACTGATGATGATCCAACGGTGACCCCGCGTAGTAACCCCCTCCGTTAACAATTCTACCATAACCGTACCCTAAAAACTCCCTCTCTTGAAATTGGTTATGGTAAAACGGCGGAAAGCTCCGGTAATGCGGCATGGCATATTCCGTCACCGGATAATAGCTAGCCGTTGGATAAGTCGGAGACCCGAAAACCGGGTAATGGTGGTGATTAATGTTGTGTACGAGGTTTATGTCGGTTCTGTGCCTCCAATCGATGAACAACATTCTCCTTCGATTCTCCGGCTCGTTATCGTCGGGGACGTACCCACGGTGGAACGAGACGGTGTCTCCGTTGTCGAGTTTCTTCTCTTTGACGAAACGGCTCCATCCTTTGGTCATCACGTAGCTCTGGCTACTGTTCCAATACGAGTAACGAAACCTCCACATCTTGCCGTTCCTGTCTTGGAAATCCAACACCGTGCCGTTTTGATTGTCTTCTAACGGGAAGAAGTTCTCTGCATGTTGCTTTGGAATCACGAGCCGGTTCAGTTTCCCGACGTCGCTTGGTGTTAACACTTTGTCGAACATGTGCTCCCTCATCGCCGAGTTGAAGTAGTTGTTATTGTTGTTGTTGCCGGACCCACTAGCCCCGATGAGTTCTTGGTCAGAGCTCGTCGTCAACGACATATTCATCAAAAGTATCCTTATTATATGGGTTCTTGAGAAGATGATGACCCAATTTAGATCTTGAAAAAGGTATCCAACTTTTTTTTCAAGAAATATCTTAGTGGGTTATTGAGAAGATTGATGACCCAATTCGAGATCTTCAAAAAGTATCCAATTTTGTTTTTTAAATAGGTTCTTGACAAAGAGGATGAGCAATTCAAGATCTTTCAAAAAGTATGCAACTTTTATTAAATGGATCTGTTGAGTGATTCTTGACAGGATGATGCCCCAATACAAAATCCTTCAATAAACATGAGATAATATTTATCAGAAACAAAATAATTAAAACTCACAACCGCAATAACAATTAAAAAATAGGTAATCAAATCGAATAATATTTAAAATCAAAGAATTGGAGTTCAAGTGAAGAACAAAACCCTAGAATCCATAAGAAGAAGAAGAAGAAGACATACGTACTCTTTGTGTTTGCTTCTTCTTCTGGTCTTTTCGTTGACTCCAAAAGATTAAAAAAAAAATGAAAATGAAATCAATGGTTCTTTAAGTTTAAATTGGGTTCTCTCTTTTATATCTCTCGCTTTCTCTCTATATGACTTTAAAGGGTGAAGAAAAATAGTGGCTTGGGAGATTTTCTCGATGATAGAGATGAAGATCACATATTAGAGAGGGTAAAAAGGGGCCCATGAATGATGTTGGTTCGGGTCATGTGAGAGCTTCTTGTCCTTTTCAATTTAGCCATAGACTTGGGGTAAGTCTAGCTATTTATATAGATATACAAATCTATACGTACATGTATTGTGTATAGGTGAGGTAAGTGTGTCAATGTTTTTTTTAGACTATTTGCTCTCCTTTTGATATCTGTATTTTATTTATCTTCCTCTTTATTCATATCAGATCTTTTGTATTTATTGTTTTTGTTTGTTGATTTCTTCTTGCTAGTTATTTTTAGCTAATTAAATTAATTACCCATATATTATAACTAATCTGTGTGCACAAAAAATAGAATACACTATAACAATATACTTTTAAAATAGTATAATTTTACTAGATATTGCCCTACTCAAATGCGGACGCGTGGAATAGTTGATTTTAGTATTTATACATGTATATCAGAGATAAGTTAATAGACCACGAAATAATTAATAACAGATTACACTGTAGACATCTAGACCATATACATATTTTTTTTATCTATACATGTATATCAAATATGTAAAATGACCATGAACAGTATTTAATAATAAATCACTAGATAGAAACTAGACCAATGAAATAAATTTTATAGGTAATCATAAAAATAAACACCTTAAATCTATTTATAATTAATTCTAATAAAATTTGAAAATTAATTCTAGTATTTTGTTTAATGTGAAATTATTATATTGAACTTTTCAGATATTGTCTTACAACAATTGTAAAAAAGGTTCCAAACATTTTCACAATGCTTTCAAAAAAATAAACGTCGTAGTATTTTTGTACTTTTTATAGTTGTGATAATTATAAATAGTCAATAAGTTAAGCATTGTTTCAAGTTGAAATTAGTAAATAATTTCTCAGGTGATAACCAAATTTTTTTGTCTACCGGTAAAGAGACTTCTAGATATTTTAAATAGAATATTTATAAGAGTTTTTTCATTCTTTTTTTCTGAAGAGTTTTTTTTTGTGGTAAGTTGTAATTAACTTAGTATATATCTCGAATGTTTAATAGTGGATTTCAAACTTTTTTTTAACACTAAATTATTTTTCTAAATTAAGAGAACTATTACATCCACGATTTTTTACAACGGATAATTCTACCGTTTTATTAATATCCACAACTAACTGCTTTACATGCATCACACTAGAGATTTCATGTAAATTTGTTTTCATTAATTTGCATAATTCTCTATTAATTTACATAATTAATAATAAATTGTGCTTTTTAGAATTTGAAACTCAAATATTTTGATGATAAACTTACATGAGATCTCCTAATCTAGAAGCAAAATAATGAAGCAAATTGTCTAATTCTCAATTAAAACAAAGCATGTATTCAAATTCCTTTGATAAACTATTGGATCAATGGAGCTTCCATGTGGATTTCAGTCTAATTCTCAATTAAAACAATGTATGTATTTTTTTTATAAAAAAAACAATGTATGTATTACAGTATTATTTGTCTTAATTTGTCAAAAAGGTGACCACGTGTACGTTGTTAAGATTTTCTTTTCTGTCTCTCGATTAGTTTTTCAAATGGGTTATGAAAACAAATTATTGTAATCTTCTGATTTTTTTCCGTAATTACCTTTACCTGCTAGAATTGATCAAGCCACATGGATTAGATATTGAGAAAACAAAATTTAGATAAGAGAGATGTTGCTAAACTTTATGTAAGAAAAGCATAACTCATTCATCTGATTATGGTTATTACAGAAATCAAGTAGAAAGTAGGCCCGGGTTTCTATGTGTGTCCATGTTTTGTGGTCCACAATTTTACAATACATCAACATCAAAGCATAATAAAGCATTTTGACATTAGGAAATATATGTGCAAATCAATGCATTTATCTTATAGTTATATATGCATTGATAAATCCAGGAATGTTTGGAATAAGTAGTTATATATTTGTTTCCCTTTAGCTTTTGGTTATTAGTTTTGTCATCACGCTTAAACTGAAAATATTTTTTTTTAAAATGTAGTATAAAAAATAAATTACATATACACGCAAACACAAAAATTAACATATAAAATTATTATAATCTTTATAAAACTACAGTGGTACATTATGAAACCCAAAATATAGTATTAAACTTTATTTTTTTTTGATAAAAAGTGTTATTATGTATTTTCAATACCAAATTCTATTTCTGTTTTAAAAAAATTACAACTTTATTTTTGTTTTATAAAAATATCATTATTTATTCTTTATTTCTTATTTCTCAAATTTTAAAGTCTCAACCAATCATTCACATTAATGTAATAGTGGAGAGATTATATAAATTATGTTGTTTATTAAGACTGTATATGAATAACTTGATACATATACAATAATTTTGGATGGAATTTTACATCTCCAGATTTTCAACACCCATATGGCTCTGACTCTCGGCGACATATATCCTCGGCCACCATCGCTGAAGGATTAGGCATTGTAAAAGCCTTTCTAAATGCTCGTACAAGCAAATAAAAAAAATCGAAATCGCCTCAAATTCGGTGGTGGTGACTGATGCAATAAATCTTTTAACGCATGTTAAAGAGATCTATGACATACTACAAAATATATACTCAATCTCACATGAGTTTACAGAGATCTCTTTTAAGAAAATTCCTGAATTGGAAAATCTTAAGACTGATAAGTTAGCTAAACAAGCTCTCTCGGATCTACCGATTGAGCTTTCTCTATTGTAAAGAACCGGTTTAAGTTAAATGTAGTATTTTGACCCCAAAGAAAAATATATATACAGTAATAGATAAATCTGTTGAAGTACAAATTATGATAAATTATGACATAATTATATAGTTAAGGTATCATATTAAAGCAAAACATGAAACGTTGATCTATGCGACCTGAATCAGGTAAAAGTTTGGATCATAGTTCTATCTGATCCAACTGGGTGGGATCAAGTTTAAAAATTTGGTTTTTTAGTTTTGAATGAAAAACATAAATATAAAATAAAACAAATCTATATGTGTCATACATGTATGATGTACAAGTAGGCAAGCATTAGAATCAAATTTAGAAAAAGATATAAATTTTAAAAGTAAAATTGTATTCCAAGACAATGTTAAATAAATATTCGAAAAGATAAAATAGCAAACTGGAAAATAGAATTTTGCTTTCGAATTACTAGTTGGAAAACCTAGTAAAATTTGTTATCAAAGATTTGTGTAGAATTATAAACTTTTCTGGTTAATACCTTTAAATTAATTAAAACGGTTTAGAAGTCTAAATCAAATATACAAAATTTACATAGATATTTAATATCATATGGATAAAGTCGTGTTAACCTACTCGCTTTAAATTTTGAATTGCATAGAATTAAAAAAAAAAAATTTATCTTTCATAATTCTTTTAAATACATTTGAATTATATATTTAAATTAGTATTTTGTTGTTGTCTATTTACTATTTATGTAACTAAATATTTTAAATCTTTAATAATGTAAATACAAAAATCAATTATAATATGATTTAAAATTAGAAAAGGATTATTAAAATAGGAGTTGTATTTTGGCGGATTTTTCTATTTTTATTCAATCTAAAAATTTCTTAGGTTTCACCAAGATTCAAATGTACCACCATTTTGCTTCACGATCAATATAAATTAAATAACACTGATTCAAAAGCAAAGAAAGAAAGAAATGTAATACTGCTATATATGTATACATTTTTACTAGTATTCTTATTAAGCGTTTGAATATACAATAAAAACTTCGGTGATACAACAATAATATCTTGATCTATAGGGGATTCAACTACGTATAACATCATTTTCCCCCTATCTTCATATCATTCCTAGCCCTCCCTCCCCCAATTTCAAAAGCTTGTTCGACAAGTTAGTATCCTTGTTAATTAAGTACCTAAAAGACTAAAACTGATAACTAGCATTACTTCAACTATTACCTTATATATCTACCTTAAACATGAAAAAAAAAAATAAACAAAAAAACTAATCATTCTTATTAATATCTCATATATAAAGTAGCATAACACGTTTTGAAATTGATAACATGATAAAATTTATCAATAAACGTTTAGGGTGAGGACCAGTGGACCAGTGCATCCATTGTAGAGTTTGTCGCAAAAGAACCTCACACATTTTGCATCACCACTCTTTTCCTTCACACATAATTAACTCTTTTATATAATATATTTTACCTTTTTTTTTTTAAACAAAATTGTATTTACTTTCCTCAACTTGGAGGTATATTTTTTTTTTGGGTCCATGGGGGACTTTTTCATTAATTATTTTCCCACCTCATTTTTATAGCCATCGAAAGATGTTAAGAATTAATTTGGTCCCCTTTAGGAAGCAATGCTTAATGAAATTTCGTAGTACTTGTAATAAGAAAAATGCTATAGTTATGTTGTGTATATACATTTATAGACATTTTTTTTTTTTGCGAAAGAACATTTATAGACATTTTTGTCAGCATCTATTGTATATATATAGTCAACAGATCTTTTCAGAACAGTTTTAAGGCCTAAGGCGTGGATGATGTTCAGGTATCAAGTCGGTGAAATTATATGTGTAATTGTGAATTATATAGTTTGTCATATATATAATATATAATTTGTCATATATATAAATAGAAAAAGGGTCTACAAAAGAGCTTCACATACACGCGCAGTAGTTAGTTTCTTGGGAAAGGGATTGGTGTTGATAATATACTGGGCCAGGCCCAGTTTGGGTGGGCGGCAGATCCGACTATCTGACAAAAAAAAGAAGAAAAAGTTTTCCACCACCTGACAATTTCTTATTCTGATTCTGCAAATCTAATTGGGATTTGGATTTAAGAAGAAAACGAAATGGAATAGGGACTATGCTAAAGTGACAGTGACACTAAATTTTTTTTTTTTTTAAGTCTGGTTGCATTGAAACGAAATCGAAATTTTAAATGATCCTCCCTCCGTTCGTATTGTTTGTTGTTTTAACATAATTCACGCATATTAAAAAATTCATTTAATTATAAAAAAAAGTAATTACAATAATCTTTTAAATAAAAAAAGTAGTCACTTTTTGAAAAGAAAATTCTTGGAAAAAGTTTTTATCCAGATTCCAATACTACTTTATTAACTTTACATAAAAAGTGTCAAAAACAACAAATAAATTGAAACAAAAATGAATCTGTAAAACAACAAATATAAAAGAACGGAGGAAGTAGAAGATTACAATACAATTGAGAAAAAAAAAATCTTAATGTTCAGACAGAAGAAAACAACAACAACAACAGAAAAGAAGAAGCTTTAAAGCCAAATATCAGAAACCATTTTCAGGAACACGTGCTTATTCAAAAATCCAAATATCAGAGACCAATTCTTGTTTTTTTCTTTTTCTCTCTGCAACAAAATCTGAGATTGTAGAGCAAAAATTGGCAGGAATGTTCTTGATGAGAAATGCCTTCTTTTTTTTGTTTTTTATCTCCTCAGGGTGTGAAGAATGTACTCAGCGTAAAGGTCCCTGCGATGATGATTTCAAAATCAAGAAAATTGTTAATATATATATAAATGTTTAAAATAAAATAAAGAATTTTGGAGATCAAAAATAAAATGAAAAGTTACATTGAGTACTGAATAGCTTCAACAGCAGGACCATTTGGTAGAAAATCATTTACAGCAACTTCCTTGTTCTCATTCTTCTTGTCTGTTAGAATTTTGGTTAAAGACACACAAAAGCAGTTGTTGTTTTTTTCTTCCCTTATTGAGAATTATTAAGATTCAAGATTAAAAATGTTTTAAAGGATACAATCTTCAAAGAATCGCCTGATTTCAGAGAGACGATGAGGTGGAAGCTCTTTGATGTCAGTGTAATGCTTATACTCAGGATCATCGACACAAACCGCAATGATCTTATCATCTTTTTCACCCTTTATTAGAGATATCCCAAAAAAATTAAAAATTAAATGCTTATTATAATACAGCTCAAGTCAAAAGGAACCATGACATAAACATAGATTTGGATGTTAATTACCTGGTCAATCATAGGCATTAAACCAATAGCTCGGGCTCTCAGAAAACAACCCGGAAGCACAGGCTCCTGCATGATGACTAGAACATCCAAAGGGTCATTGTCTTCGCATAATGTGCGTGGGATAAAACCGTAGTTATGAGGATACACAACCGATGAATACAGAATCCTATCAACCTGAGAGTCAAAAATCAAATTGTTGAGATTGATTTTCCCCCAAAAATAGCATCATACATATATTTATTTATAATACAGATCAATTTACCTTGATGAGTCCTGTCTTTTTGTCAAGCTCATATTTCACCTTGCTACCTTTTGAGATCTCAATAACCTGATTTTCATTCAATATTCAAATGATTTCAGATTATCTTTTTTTTTTATCGTCTCATTAGCAAAACCCATATTATCAAGCATAAGACTTACCACATTGAAAATCACTGGAGCTCCAGGGCCTACAGACAAATTTCATTTTTTCAAAAGGAACAATTTAGCTAAAAGACTCAAAACACAATATCTTTTACAACATTTTTTATTTTCTTTAATCTGTTGATCAGTGTGATATACCGATTTCAAGATCATGCCATGGATGTGCAGCAACAGATCTCCTGGATAAAGATGAGAGGATCCTCTCGTTTAAACGTGGAGCTGGCCGCTGAAGCTTCTCGGAATGATTCTCTTTCACTTCTTCACTCATCTAAGAACAGAGCAAGTCAACCAAACGAAACCAAATGTTAGAATCTGTCACTCGATTTCATGAATTCACGTCTAAACCGGGATATATATCCTTAACTAGTGATGCTCGTGATAGGATATTAGGATCCATCACTCAAAGATTTAACATCTATTCTACTACCATCAACCAACAAAACCTTATCACAGATCGTAATCCATCAGTCATCTTCAACCTAAGCTAATAATCAAAATCGAACTCCATAAAAATGAAAACTTCATCCGAAGATTTCAGCTAAACAGTAACGATTTTTAAGTTTTTCAACACTAACATAACCTGAGTCGAATTTGCTTCATTTCTTGATTGATTTTCGGTTAGAAGCAAAATCCAGAGCATCGAACATCGAACCGCATCAAAATTTTGAGATCTAAAAACCAAAGTAAAGAAAGTCGTACCTTGGAATCGTTTCAAGAACAGGAACAGTTTCGCGGAAAGAATGGAGGATATACACAAAGTTGACGAGGGAAAGAAAGCAGTGAAGCGCGTGGTCTTCAATTGCGACCAATAACCTTATTTATAGAAACCGAGAAAAACGGGTTAAGCTTTAATAAATTGCCAAATTGTAATTAAAGTTATTAATTAATCCGGATTAATAATCACCGTTCGATCTCCCCAAACCTGGGGCCCACCGGAAATCACTAATCTCAGTCTCTTGAACGATTCTCCAACACACACGTGGCACTCCCGCTCTAACTATATAAACTTACTGAGAGAACCAAAAAGAAAAGAAAAGAAAAGAGCAAGAAAACAATAAATTTGTAACAATGGCTATCAACAGAATTGCGATTGGAACGCCAGGAGAAGCTAGCCGTCCTGACGCAATCAGAGCGGCTTTCGCGGAGTTTTTCTCGATGGTTATATTCGTTTTCGCCGGTCAAGGATCCGGTATGGCTTATGGAAAACTAACCGGAGACGGACCGGCCACGCCTTCCGGTCTAGTGGCTGCGTCTTTGGCTCACGCGTTTGCCTTGTTCGTGGCGGTTTCCGTTGGAGCAAACGTTTCAGGCGGCCACGTTAATCCTGCGGTTACGTTCGGAGCTTTCATCGGTGGAAATATTACGTTGCTGAGAGCTATTCTCTACTGGATCGCTCAATTGCTCGGAGCAGTCGTAGCTTGCTTGTTGCTCAAGGTAAGCACCGGCGGGATGGAAACGGCCGCTTTTTCGCTCTCCTATGGAGTCACGCCGTGGAACGCAGTCGTTTTCGAGATTGTGATGACGTTTGGGTTAGTTTACACGGTTTACGCTACTGCCGTGGATCCCAAGAAAGGTGATATTGGAATCATTGCACCTTTAGCGATTGGTTTAATCGTTGGAGCAAATATTCTCGTCGGTGGTGCGTTCGACGGTGCGTCCATGAACCCAGCGGTTTCGTTTGGTCCGGCCGTGGTTAGCTGGACTTGGACGAATCATTGGGTCTATTGGGTTGGTCCATTTATTGGTGCAGCCATTGCAGCTATTGTTTATGACACTATCTTTATTGGTAGTAATGGACATGAACCTCTGCCTTCTAATGATTTCTAGGTTAGGTTTTTTTTTGTTTCTTGTGAGACAAGAAAAATGCTATTGTGCCCTACTAAGTGTGTTTTGAGGGTTTGATGTTCTTTATTCTCTCTCGTGTGTTTTTTTTTTTTTAATTTCTTTTAGTCATGTGGCTAAGATGTTACTTTTACGATTTTTGTGTTTTTTTTAAGTAATTAATAAATCAGATATTGGAAAATTTCCCACTAATTTTAATTAGATTAAATTAATGTTGCGGTGTTTACGGAGTATGTCACTATGTCACACGTAAGAAAACATGTACAAAGAAATTATTGTAAGGCATATTCTTGACATTATGCTCCCATGGTGAAAACATATAAAATATAATGGGACCCCCCCCGCCATTATAATAATACCATGAGAATTTATAATGGGTGTTGGTCCATGCACGTTCTTTGTGAATCTTAGGTCATGATAATTTTTATTGGATTGATAATTGGTGACACAACAAAAGGAATTCAAAAGATTAAATTAGACGTGCCAAAAAAAAAATTAGAATATCAAATTAGAATGCCTGACAAATTGTTCAAACGATTAGACTATATCACAAGATTCTTGCTTTTTTCAACACTAGCAATTTCTCCCGGAAAAGAAAAAACACTAGCGGATCAAAAATGAATATTTTACGTTTTAGATCTAAAAATGTTATGCCTTGCAAAAATATTTTAATTTTAATAAAATAATAAATAAGAATTTGAAATAGACTATTTTTTTTTTTTTGACAGCCAATAGACTATTGTATTTGTATCAATGTACAATATGAACGTTATCGCTGTCCCGGTTTTTCCTCTAAAACGCGTTCGGCACTTACTTGCACGTTCGAGCAAAAATGCGGTGACGAGATTTGGTACTCTCGATGTATAATCCGTCAATTATTATGATTAGTACTAGGTAATTTATTCACGCTACGCGCGGATCTTTGTTAATGATTTAGTTTAATCTTTTTTTTGTTAGTAACTTTTAAATTACTAAATGCCTAATAAATTTACGGAATTTTTTTTAATAAAAATATATTAAACATACAATGTATAATTTTCTCCTACTTGTATTTGTTTATAAGATTGTAAATTTTGTTAAGTAAAATAATAATAAGTCAATTAAATTTTACTTGATTAAATAACTAATTTTTTTTAAACACTTTGAGTTATATGTCTTGTATGTAGAAATAATAATTGAAGAAGAATAATTTGAAATTTTATAAACCTGAACAAAATATTTCTTTAATATATATGCTTATTTCATACTCCCTCCATTTTTTATTAACTGTCGTCTTGGGCTTATTTTCTTTTTTTAAATGATTGTCGTTTTTCATTTTTCAATGAAGATATATGACAAAATTTTTAGTTTTATCCCTGTCTTTTTTTGCTTATTAATTACTCATATCAACCAAAATAATATATTAATTAGGGGTAAAACAGAAAATTTAATTGTTTTCTTAATCGGTGTGAAATCATGTAGAACGAGAATTAAAAAAAACTGAGAGAGTATATTTCAACATATTTTCTATTTTTTTTAATTAAAAATTATGCAACTTTGACAACATATAGAGGACATATACCATTTATTGTTGGTATTAATATTTTCTTAAGATTTACTATCTTTTTTATTTTTTGTTAGTTAGTTTTTTTATATATTCTAAAATTTAGATTAGATATTAAGTTATTTTCCATATTTTGGTCTGTTTTTTGTTTATTTTCATTTTATTTTGTGAATTCCATTTTCATGTTTGATGAATTAGTTTTTAACTGTAATTTTTATTTTATATTGTTGAATATGATTTTCATATTTTCTAATTTAATATTGATTTCTATTTAATTTTGACATATACTATTTATTGTAGGTATTAACATTTTTAAAGATTTAATATTTTTTTTCTTTTTTGTTAATTAGTTATTAATGTTAATTTTCTAAAATTTTGCCTAGATATCAAGTTATTTTCCATTTTATTGGTCTGTTTTTAGTTTGTTTAATTTAAAATCATATTTAACATTTTATGTCTAATAATATAATGATTTGGACCAATAAAAATTGTTAATCATATTTAACATTTTTATGTTTAATGAAAACGCTGATTTGGACCAATCAAATCGAGTTTCTTCGTCCTCCCATGTGGACGTCTTCAGTGGCATAATGCATCAACTTTTATATAGTATAGATTATTTATTCATCGTGGATTTAGAAGAGGTATATTAATGGTCGTACGTAGGTTATAATTTTATACCATGTTTTTACATCATTTGGGAAAACTCAATATTTTATGTATGAAACTTTGTATAGTCCTTTCTGTTCAAAAAAAAAAATCAGTAGTCCGATCTACAACGAAAATAAAAGGAATGCTACATGATATTTGCGCATAACGACACCGATTTAATAGAGTGCTATTTTATTCGACCGGTGAGTAAAAAATCTACACTAAATAAGTTATTATTATTTTAGGATTTATTAATTTTCTACTCAAAGTTAATTGTTAGTTCAATTCAATGATATTTCAACATACTATTTAATCACGTGCGTTAATCAATGGGTTATATTAAATTTCTAAAAAACAATCTCCAAAAGTAAAATAAAATCAAAGGTTAAAAAAAAAAGTAAAACAATACTCCTTCTGTTTTTTAAAGTAAAACATTTTAGAATTTTTTTTTGTTTCAAATAATACTCCATTCATTTAAAAAAATGTGTCACTTTGACACATTTCACACAAATTAAATTTTTTTTAAAAAATTTCTTTTACTCTTTGTTCACACATTAAATTAGTAGGATCAAAACTGAATTTTTATTTAAACTTTTACATTGAAAATGTAAAACGACACTCTTTGTGAAACAAAAATAAAATCTTAAAACGACACTTTTTATGAAACGGAGGGAATAGTAGTTTTAGGTTTTCTATACACTTTTTATGAGTTAATAATGATAAATTGTAAATTTCAATAAAATTTATTGAATTTATTGAATTGTTATTGGTTTAAATTTATAGGAAATTGTTAATTACAGAAAATAATATATTTATTATCAAGTTTTAAAGTGTTTTATTAATATGTGTATTTAAAAAAAAAACAGAAGGAATATATTCATCTAAAGTAAATAAAAAAAATTTGGTAAAAAAATTCTCGAGTTTAATAATGGGCTGTAAAGGCCCATTAAAAACTACACTGACGACGAATATGACCTGTACTAAAGAATAAAACTTTAATCGTATGGACAATATATACCACGCGTGACTTAGAAGCGTAAGGGACACGCGCCGTTCGATCTCACGTGACGTGCAGTTCATGCATTCGACGTGGCACGTGCCTACGTGGATCGTTCGGCTTTTTTAATCTGGGCTTAATTGGACCTATGCCTGTAGCGTACTTGGGCTTTAACCTTCTTAAAAATATTTGTAATGACTTTTCTCTGGAACCCAAAATTATTATATATATCATTTAATAATTATTTTCCTTCTATTTTCGAAAACTATCTGTAATTTACCAATGGTTTGACTTTGACCAGAAACTTGGAAGAGATCAGAGTTGTTGCCAGTAGATGATTTCTGACGTCTGTATCTTGTCGTTCACTTACACACAATATTTAAATAAATGTAACATTGCTGTCACGTATTTCAGAATTTAATTAATATACATAATATTCTGATTAATTTCGTATCCGATCGTAGTTTTCCGTTTACTGAGCTTTCTTTTTAAATATATGAATTAATAAAAACTGAAAAAGTAAATGTTTAGGCTGAAGTTTACGTTTTAGAAGTGAGACGGATGTGTCAATGATACTCTCTGACCATAGACTTCCTTTTACGATGCTTTTAAAACATTGAAATATTAAATTTTCTCTGCCACCTTTCTCATCGTTTTTCTAAGTAAAAGATAGAAAGTGAAACTAGTGTCATTATACTAATATAGGTCTCTAGAGAATAGACGTTGATAAGGAAAACTAAATTTATATGTTTAAATTTTATATTACATCATAGTTGTCCTTTTTAATCGAGCGTAGAATTGTCAGACGCATGGACGATAATAATAATAATATACTCAAGTAACACATCTTGATAAGAGAATGCGAAGTTTGAAGACGACGACTTTTTCTTTGTAATGATGTTGAGCTTTTAATTGTATTTGTTTCCATTTCCGTAACCATTCTAATACGGACGATCGAAGTCAATTTCTCAACATTTACTACAAGAGAAGTAGTAGTAATACAGGCAACATCAAACAAAAAAAATGACAGGCAAAATAAACCTCGAATTGGCTATAATTTTGTAATTATCGAAGCCTGATAATTAATCTAAAAGCTTTTTAGTAATAAAAAACTGATAAAATCCCCCTCTCAACAAAAATTTCACCTTTTTATTTATTTTACTTTCCTAATTTGTAAACCTAAAGTTTACACACATTACTAGGAATTGAATAGAGTCAAAAGTCAACTAAGTTCGACTAAGATTTGACCTCATCATTTCACCGTTGATTTGCTCGAAGATCTGATGAACGGCTGTCGCTATCTCATCAGCTGTTCCGACCTTACACCCATCTTCTCTCTGCATGCTCAAAAAACATCATTCAACTCCAAAATTCAAAAAATAGAAACTAACAACTTAAAAAAAAAAAAATCCAGGATAATTTTCTTATGGTATAGATGCATTTGAAAGTATTACTAATTCTAAATACAGATCCCTTAATCTTCCTCTAAAAAGTCAATTAAACAAGGCTAATTATAACAATAATAATGCGCTAATTTGCAAACTTGATAAGGAAAACTGAAATAGTTAAATTTGAGTGTAAAGATTTTTTAATTACCTTGAGATTGAAAGAGTAGAAGACAAAGTCAAAGGAAGAAGAGATAGTGAGATGCAGAATCGAGAGCTTTAGGTCTTCAATGGAGACAATAGCTCTCAGGATCTGTCCTTTTCCTCTCTTACACCGAACCTTCAAGCTCACGTGATTCTGTATCACCGTAGCTTCCACCTCCGCCGTCTCTCCGCCGCCGAACCTCGCCGTAAATCCATCTTCCGACGACGTCGTGACGCTACTAGAAACAGAAGAGTTGGTGCATGCGCGAGACGAAGAGGAAGAAGACGACGCCGTTTTCGGGTTTTCACTAGTTCCTTCGTTCTGTTTCTCAGCCTCTAGAGATTGCAAAAGCTGCTCGAGTTCCTTGATGAAATCTATAGCGCCTCCTACAATCGAAGCTTGGTCACCCTGCCAAAACGGCAGCTTTTAGATTAAGGCGAATATCAAAATATGGGATTTTACAACTTCTTCTTAATCACCATGAATTGGTTTAAAAAAGATTGAAACTTTTTTATATTCCCAATAGAAAAGATATGATTTTTTTTCTTTCTTTTGTAATAATGAAAGCCTTGATTTTGTTACCCGTTGAAGAAACGAAGGAGGCATGAGAGATCGGAGAGAGTTTAAGTGTTGGTTCATTTGTCGTCTCCGGTTACGCTCGACGGCAATGTGAGTCAGCCTTTGGTTTTCAACTTCGTCTTTGTTCTTCGGAGCTCTTGTCCGCTTCCGTTTCCGTTTTTCTTTGACCGTTGCTGCTCCGTTTTCTGTTTTCGGATCTTTTACCGGGTCATCTGTTTGACCCGGATCTCGTTTGATGGTTTCAAGGGTGAGACAGCTCTCTGGTTCTAGGGTTTGGATCTGGAGAAGTGATTGGAGAATCTGATTTGGTTCTGTAGTGCTGAAAGTTGGTTCTATGCATTGAAGCATTTGCAGAAATGGGGTCTTCTCGTCAATTTCGGTTTCTGATATCTGAGCAAACTGTTCTTCTAATCCCCCGATTCTCATTAATCCCTCCATAGTTAGCTTCAAGAAAGAAAGGCAAAAGGTTTAGTTTTGGTTAATCAAAACGGAGAAAGATTCAAACTTTTAAGGTTACCCTTTTAAAAAAAGAAACTTTTTGAAACTTTTTAAGTGATTTTTGAAGGTATTAATGGCTTGGCCCTTGGTGGGTGGTTTCTTTAAGACAGAACAAAGAGGAGGTACGAGGAGAGAACAATAAATTATGAGAAATAAGGAATGTCAACGAGAGAGGAAACAAGAAAGTTTTAGAATATCTGGGTAAGTTTTGTTTCTAAGGAATTTAAAGCATTTTTGCATTGAATGTGTTAATATATGCAAGGAGGAGGAAGAAGAAGAAGAGTAGTAAATGCACAAAACATATTCTATGAGAACTAGTTTTAAAAGAAAAATCATAATAAATTACAAGAGAGGCTTACATGAGAATCGATCGAAGCTTGAAGAGTCTCTAATGGAAACTTCTTCTGAAGTTTATATCTTATAAAATTGGGTTTATATATGTGCCTCTCCCTCAAATAGTCTTCAAATTAACAATTTTTCTTCTTCTTCCTCTACTTCTCTCTCTCCTCTCAACCAAAAACATTCCTTTGGGGGCTAACACTTTCTAAAGTGTTCTTAATAAATGCAGCTTCCGCATATATAAAAGGAGAAGACAAGGGAGAGAAGAAGAAAAGGTTCGGTGCATGTATTAAAAATACATATATATATATAATATAACCATCCTATTCCACATAGCCGTTTTTTTTTTTTTTTTGCTAAAGGGTTACATAATCGTATATTTTACGATATTTAATCATGTATATATATGTGATTCAAATTGCGTTATATTTTTTATTATATATATATGTTGTGGGGAAAATATGCGTGGGTGTCCTGTCCTCAATATCGAGTTTTTCGAGTCTTGTCTTCATTGGATTTTCAATTATTCTTTGAATGGTGACAAGATTGTTACTTTTGTTACGCGGTCAATGTGAAACGTATTTTACGTCGCCTTTCAAATATAGTATTTGTCTTGAAAAACAAAAAATTCATGTGAAAATAGAAAAAGTGAACATTGGACTGGAATCATTTGAGGCTAAAAAAAAACAAACAAACAAGGAGTTTGATATTTTGCACCGTTAGAAGAAAATAAGATAAATTATTGATGTCGTTAGAGAAAAAAAAAAAAGATAAATCAATTTTTTTTTTTAATAATTCAAAATGTAATCAAAATAATCAACACCCGTCTCTACTCAACCAACTAATGTTCTTAATATATTGGCTTCGTTCGTGTTACATATTAACCGTATTTATTTCATTTTCTTATCATATGTTAGGCTGCAACAATTAGGAAGTGGCTAGATCCACATAGCTTATACACTATATATAACTATGTGTAGACACAATGAGATGGTGCGTTGGGACTAGGACGATAGAGAGAGGGGTCCTGTAAAGTATTATTGAAGATGGCAGTGAAGACAGTTTTGTTTGGTAGGGACACACTTTCCATGAACAGTACTTCTCACTCTTATTAAGACAGTTTCAGAATCAGAAAAGAAGACCAAACCTTTCTTTCTTCTTCTTCTTATTTGTATAATTATATATTTCTCCAGAAAAGGGTTTTCATGTCTTTTACTTCAACTATTTCATTTCTTTTGTTTTTTTCTTTTAATCAGGATAAAATAATAACCTTATGGGGTCTTATAATTATTTCCCAATTTGGTCTGTCGACGTAGTATTTTCAAATCTGAAAATAACAATAATACCCTTGTAGAAGAGGACGAACAATGCACATGGCCAAAGGCCATGGGTGCCAAACGTGTCAGTGTCCTAATAAGACCAACTCGATTTCAGTGCCTTGGTCTCTAGGGCAAACAACAGTACTCTCCTCCAAAAGAAATGCCTTTTCTTTTTGTTTTTGTTTCCTTCTCCCAAACTAAATAGATTTTTATTCTCTTCAATACTCTCATAAATCCGTTTTACTGAACCTGGACTTTGTAGTTTGTACTATATAAGCCATCCAAAATTCACATGCAACGTAACCTAATGTCTAATGATGTTTATGAATATATTTAATTTGAACAATAGGCCAAGAGATCGAGATGTATAAAAAAAACAACAGACTTACAATCGTTTTATACTATAAAACTGTCTCAACGAGAAAACATTTCACCAAATTAATTTTAAACAAGAATTAGTATTGTCTACCGAAATATACCATCATATTGCTTTTAGTGAAAATTGAACTCAGAAGACTCCGTACTCTTTTTTTTTCAAAATAGTTTACCAATAAACCACAACAAAGTTGATAATACATATTTATCAATAGATTATAATTAACTAGATTAGATTAGAATCCGTATATACACAAAATTTATAATCTAATATTTTACATCCTGTGAAAAACAACTAAAAAAGAAAGTAAAATTAAAATCAGATCACTTATACATAAAAAAACTTAACAAAATAACAATTCACTACAAAAAAAAAGGGTGGATTGTATCACAAAACTAAGTGATACTAATTTTGAATTAGTTATTTATAAATGAAACAAATATACATGGCTTAACATCAATTATGATAATTGATGTTATAATTAACTAGTTTGACATCAATTCAATAAAAGTGATACAAATTTTATTAGTTTGTATTACTTTAAAAAATTGATATTAAAATATAAACTTACATCAATTAGGTGATCGATGTATTTATTAATTTTTGTTAACATCACTTCTAACAATGATGCAAAATTAGCATCAATAAAAAAACTGATTCTAATAAAAATTACACTAATATAATATAAACATAATTATGTGAATTAGCTTCAATTATTAAAACTGATGTAACTGTTTCGTTCTTTAGCATCATTATAGCAAAATCGATACAAAATTATAAATTTACATCAGCTAAATAATCGATGTAACTAATGATTTTGGTTAACATCATTTAAAAAATGATATAAAATTTATATCAGTTAAAAGTGATGTAACTAACGTTTTTTACTTTATCCCACATTGCTAATAGATGAAGAAGTTAAAGAGAAACCATCTCTATATATATTGAAACTTAAATATCTAATATTCATATTTATTGGTGAATAAAATTAATTTTTTTATTTCGTTTTAACCAATAAGATTAATTTTCTTTTTGGTTTTAACCAATAAGAACAATTATATAAAAATAAATAACTTAATTATTACAATCAATTATGAAAACTCGCATAAATTTAACATCAATTATATACAAGTGATAGTAATATTTTAGATCATATATTTTAAATGATACAAATAGTAAGTTAGTTATTGTAAATGATGCAACTATTAAAATTGGCGCTAATTTTAACATCAATTATTATAATCGTCACAAATACTAACATCACTTTTAAAAATTGATATAAAAGATAACATCAATTTTTTTTAATTGACACATATTGAAATCAATTATAACAATCGATGCAAAAATAAAATATATTTGTATCGATAGATAACTAACCGATGTTAATTATTTGCATCACCACAAACAGAGTCACTTTTCTAAGTGATGTATGATTCATTTGCATCAATTATAAGTAATGCAAAAATATATAATAAATGATACAATCCACCTCCTTTTTTATAGTGATTGTCTATTTAACAAAATATAATCATCCGTGAAAGTATTGTGAATGCCGATACAAAGAAGTCCTAACTAACAGAGTAATAATTATTTTATTATTTTATTTAGTTTTCCATTAATATAACAAAATAGTTTTCTTTTACCATTTTTCCTTTTTATAACAAAAATATATTTATTTACCTTTTTGCAATTTTTTCTTTTCTAAATCTAAGTATTTGTGTTGAATTTGAATTTTTTTATTTATATCTAAATTTAATTGGTAAGAAAATTATAATTGTCAAAATCTAATTGATATATTTGATATGTATTACAATTATGTTGATTGCTAACTTTAAAACATCAAATTTTATATAATAAAAATATAAAATATATAACATATGGGCGTGGAACATGAAAACATAGATATGTATTCCATGTATTGATTCTCTTTAGTGGAATTGACTTGTTTTGGGAAGGTGTAGAGTAGACGAGTTAGTTTCTAAATTTGTCTTATACAGAGTCTCACATCCATTATGCAATTGGCCACGAATAGAATTAAACCCGTGATTTTGTTCATACACAATGTAATAAATGGATCATTCAATTATTATTATTATTAACTTATGTCGAGGCCGGAAGACATGTACATTTAAGTTTATATTAATATAGTTTATTAATTTAATAATTTCACGCTTGAGGAGAATCGATCCCTATTCTACACCAGAACAATTCCTCCTTAAGTGAGAACTATTAGATCACCACCACATGGTTTGTTAACTTGTTTTTTTTTTCGACATAATATCAAATGTTCTGTTTTGTGATTCCAGATTTTTATTTTGGATTTTTTTTCTATGCACGGGATTAGACAAATACATATATTTCGTATCTATTTTGTTTATTTGAATTTAATCTAGGTTATGGTTAATCAATGTTCTTAATTTTTTGTTATTGTAACTGGCGCTTAAGCTTTTATATAGATCATAGTTAAAAAAAAACTGGCGCTTAAGCTTTTATATTGATCATAATTCATAACTTATAGTTAATTTTCAATAATTACTAATTTTCTTAAGAACATACTTTATTTTTTTTCTTCGAAATTAATCTATGCTGCTATGCAGACGATTAATTCCGCTGCAATTCCACACGGAGACAAACTGAAAACCGACATGCGTATAGCTTCGAAACGACTACCTAACTACCTCCTATAAATCGAAATATACATATTTATCCGCACCCATATAGATCAGTCATCAGTTAAATATATACAAATATATGTCGACGGAATCATAAGGATCGTATAAAGACAAGAAAAGGATATACATAAAATTTTGATTAAGAAAAGATCTTATTCTTATCCATTCCAACACAAAATCCAATGAAAATCACGGCTCGAAAATTATTAAATTTTAAAAAGATATATGAAATTGACGGATCTTATCTCTTGCTTCATATGATACGACTTTTGTAGCCTCATGAAATTGTTAGCACTAAGGGAATAGAGTCACTCATAGCCACAAAGCCACTATCTTTTTATTCATGTATGTCTTGATTTAAAACTTACGATACAAATGTTAAGCGCCGAATCGTTGATGATAAAAATTTAATAACATTTGGTGGTATATTATCTGTATAACATTTGTATATATTTAAATGAATTAAATAAGAAAAAAGTTCAACCTTACATTTTTCTTTTCTTTTTTAAAGACGTTAAACTAAAGAATAATCATTTTTAATTAAATTATTTATTAAAATTCGAACCAAACCAAACTAAACCAATCTGAATCAAATTAAAATATATATCCAAACCATTTGGTCAAGTTTCTTCTCAATCGGAATAGGCAAAAAAACAAACCTAACCAAATAAACCGAATTCAAACCAAACTAAAATATATGTCCAAGCCATTTAGCTAAGTTTTTTTTCTCAACATAAACCAATAAATCAATGTATTTATTTTAATAATTTAATTAATTATATTAATGATATAATTTTCACTGTATCCACTTCCCACATTTGATTTTTTTTTTACAATAAAAAGCATTTTAAAATCTAATTTTTCTTAAACATTTCGAAATATAAAGACTAAAACACTTGACCTAAACACTAAAAAACAACTAAAGGCTACCGTAATGTTTCCATCAAAATTTTAAAAAACTTTTCATATCACTTCATCATCATATCTTCTGGTAGCTTTTTTCATGTAACTTTACGTTTCTGTTATGCATTTTGTAATTTTTTTTTGTTTTAACTAAATTAAAACCAAATCGAATTAAACAAAACAAACATAAACTAAACCAAACACAAAGCAAACCGAATTAGTTTTGGTTTAATTCAATTAAAGTTTAACAGAACCAAATCAAACTTGAACCAAACCTAAATTAAATTGAAATGCTCACCCCTAGTTTTTACGTGGCTTGAAGGGTCATAGTTCTTTATATTTTTATAGGACATTCTATTTGTAGATTGGTCAAAATATTTCAATTCAGGCCCATATTATATTAACAAGCGTCAATATGGCCCAATGTTTCTAGTTATAAGCCCATATAGTATAAAGATGTATCTAATAGTTGTTTTCCTTCATTGGTGGAAGAATGATGCATTCATTATTTTCAAATTTAGGGTTTTGTACTTTTGTTATTCTGTTTTATTTCTTTAAAATTTAATTATAATTGTAAGAAAGTGGTATGTTTAACGTGTCACCTACATTTAAATAAATAAAAAACATACACATAAATAATTGATATATTTACTTTATAATTGTAACGCTTAATTTTTTTATATCTTTATTTTGTTTTGTTGCTTTTAATTTAACAATATATATATATATATATATATATATATATATATTAAAGGCTCTTTAAAAAAAATATATATATATATATATTAATTTATGTCAGTTTTGCTTTTTAATATTAAAATGAATTGGAGAGTGATATATGTTGGAGAGAGTTATTCAAGTTTTATATATAATATATATGGCGAGAAAGAAATGAACGGAGACACAATTAGGTCTATCGATCGGTAAATTGATAAGATGATCTGTAATAGGAATAACTTCACTTTGATACTTTGAAAATCCAAGACTTATGGAATTCTTTCAAATATAGTTTCAATCACGTCTGATTTCTTAAGATAATACTTAGAGGCCTTATTATTTATTTGTTTGATTTATTTATACATATATTTTCTATTTGTTGATCAATAAATTTAACATTTTTAAAAAAATTTATAATTTAAAATAATGATATTATATTATTAATTGGGGGATGAGGGGGTGGGAAGGGATGTATTGAACCAAATATTTTGAAATATATGAATTTTAATGAGTTTTAGATGCTTTGAATGAATTAGAAATATTGTTATGGTTTGTTACTAAATTTTTCTGCAATTTTATTTAAAATCATAAAATTTAAAAATTTGTATTTTTAACTAAGAAATTCTATCAGACTGAAAAACTAAAATTTTTACTAAAATCTATTGCTTAAATTTTTCTAATAATAGTAGATTTGAAAATATTTTTTTAAATCACTAATACACTAATATTTTAAATGTTATGTTTGAATAATATATGATTTGTCATTTTCATATAAATTATTTTTATTTTATTTTGATAACTCACTTAAATTTATGGGATGAATATTTAGTATTTGGTATTTATAAATAAATTCTATAAAAAGTTGGAACGAAACTCTAGAAGCTGCTTCTTATTCCCCAGAGGATAATGACGAGAAAGAAAAACATACTATCTGTTGAGAAAGAAAAGATGTATACTATCTGTTAAAAAAAAAAAAAAAAAGATAAAAAAAAATACTATCTTTGATTTTTTTTTTTTTTTTAAGAATAAGAAAAAATAAAGATATTTCGTAAAGCAATAACCATTTGCTTGGTT
This sequence comes from Alliaria petiolata, assembly GCA_020283515.1. NCBI lineage: Eukaryota > Viridiplantae > Streptophyta > Magnoliopsida > Brassicales > Brassicaceae > Alliaria > Alliaria petiolata. Next base: position 157,252,678 of record JAHZTW010000001.1, read on the forward strand.
ATTTATTTATTCGTGCACTCTCCTTTCCCCCTTCATGCCAAATATATAGTACATTATTTACCAATTTGCAAAGATACAATATAAAGAGAAGACAATAATGCTCAAGTCATCAAGTGGATTAGAAGAAAATTACCTAAATCAAAATCTTTCCAGTACGTACAAGGTTGCTGAAATTTAAGATACAATATTATGAATCAACTAAGGTGGCTAACAACCTTTCGTACAGTAAAACCTCTATAAATTAATAACGTTGGGACCGTGAGGTTTTATAAAAAAAATATTAATTTATAGTGATTATTAATTTATAGATATATTATTTGGTTGAAAAACTAATTTTGGGACTGACAAAAAATATTAATTTAGCGAGGTATTAATGAATCGAGTATTAATTTATAGAGGTTTTACTGTACATAATTATCTACAGTTTCTTATAACCCAACTATTTATTTAATGATACGTACCTATAACCCAACTATTTATTTGTTCTCATATTTATTTTTTATGATTAGAAACTTTCGCGCCAAAACCTGTTTATCTCTTCAAATTTAAGCTCATAGTATATTATATGATTTTGGTTCAAGTGTCATTCCATTATGAACCTCTAAAGTTTGTCTTTAATATTTTTTTAGTTGAACCAATGATATTTTTTCTTCGCTTATCTAAAGAGATTGTTCATGCAAACTATATATAAAACACATCTAACTATAATTAGGGATTTTTTTGCTCAATAACAAAAAAAAAAAAAAAAAAACCTACCATCTAACTATTTTCTCTCTTTAACTCTTCCTATCTTTCTCTAACATTTTGGTTACTCTCTTAATTATTATTTTTTTGATTATTCACCAAAAACAACCCTTATAATATATATTTATTTTATGTTTTTCTTCGTTGTTTTTTATGCTAAAGGGTTTTCTTTGTTTTTTTATTCTTACTTTTAGCACTTCAATGCAAACTTTAAAAAAATTAGAGTTTATTAGCTACTAGGGGAAGGCTCGCGCATTGCGCGAAGTTGTGTGATATTTTAACTGTTTTAACTTTTAATTTTACAATCTATTTTATTATATTTGTTAGTAAATGTTTGTAGGTAAAATAAATTATATTAAAAACTTAGCAGAATAATAATATCTATAGAGAATGAGGGTTGATCCTATTAGGGCGGTAAAACTGTCACCATTCCGAAAAAGCACATGAGCATAATCAGAAAGAAGGTCTCAGAGAGTATAATCTATATTGCAATAGTGGTGGTGGTTTGAGTTTCGATGGATTAGAAAATGAAGGAGTTATCCATTAATCTAGAAAGATTTCACGAAAGCAAACAATGCATGATTTTCATTGCTAATAAATGAATATATTTTTTGATGGGCCACAAAGAAAACCTAAAAAAATAAATATATTTTTGTGTATAAACAATGGCACAATCATCTCTTAAAAGTTAAAAAATCTCCTAAAATAATGTGAATTAGGGACAATAACCAAAAAAATAAGAGAATACCGATTGGATATGATAATAGATAAGAGATAAGCAGCAAAGAACATGCCTAGGGGAATCAGAACTTGTTCCTCCGGCTAAGCATCTATTGTTGCTATTGCATCCGAACTTGTGATGGCCGAAGATCCAAATACCATATGATGGCAGTAATGAAATTGGTATTCGATAAATTGATTTTCCTTTGATGAGATTCATGAACTGATCGGAAAGTAATCAAAAATGTTATGACCTTAATCAAGAACAACGATTACAAAATAAAGTACGATTATAGAGAACGATTCCTCAAACTGATGCGTCTTCTTATTATCGAATGAGGAAAAAGAGAGCCTCTTAGCATTTGAAAGATTGGTGGAATAATAATATATATAGTGATTGAGAATTAAAAAAAGAAGAGAATACCGATTGGATATGATAATAGATAAGAGATAAGTAGCGAAGATCATGTCTAGGGGAACCCGAACTTGTTCCTCCTGCTGAGCATGTATTGTTGCTATTGCATCCGAATTTGTGATGGCCGAGGATCCAAATACCATATGAAGGCAGCAATGAAGTTGGTATTCGGTAAATTTACTTTCCTTTGATGAGATTCATGAACTGATCGGAAAGTAATCAAAAGTGTTGTGACCTTAATCAAGAACAATGATTACAGAATAAAGTACAATTACAGAGAATGATTCTCCAAACTGATGTGCCTTCTTATTATCGAAGGAGGAAAAAGAGAGCCTTTTAGCATTTGAAAGGCAAGTGGAATAATAAAATATATAGTGAATGAGAATTTTTTTTTATTCATCGTAAACATATAAAATACCAAACTATTTCTCTTTGACAATAAGAACATGTTGTTTTGTAGTATAACTAATCTGAAATATATTTGTGGTAAAATTTGTGAATTGATGATTGTAAAAAGAAATGTGTGATTCTATTTTATGCATATTTATATAGAATAATGTATTGTTTATTACTAATACTATTCATCATGTTAAGAAATTTATGTCCACTTTTTTCTGACGCGAATCTTTTGATATAGATATAAAATTCTATATTTTTCAGTTTGATTTCAACTTTTAATGAATTATTTATGAAGAAATGTAAGACAAATAAGATTGAAAAGAGAAAAAATGTTTCACAAAATAAGAAAGAGAAAGAATGAAAGAGGAGAAGACACATAAACAAATGATAAAATTGTATATATTGTTTTTTCTATAGTTATGTAGTTAATTATAGTTTTTTTGGGTTATTTATCCATATAACTCTATCATTAAATTAAGAACAATAAAATAAAAAGATAAAGAATTAAGTACATATCAATATTTATGTGTATTTTTTTTTAAAATGTTGGTGACACATGTCAATGTTTGGAATGCCACGTAGCAGCATTTCAAAGCTCATTTAAAAAACAAAACCTTACTATATTATAATAAATATATATATATATATATAGGTTATATAATATCACATCTGGTTTTTCTATAGTTATGTAGCTAATTATAATTTTTTGGGTTATTCATCCATATAACCTTATCATTAAATTAAGAATAACAAAATAAAGAGATAAAAGAATTAAGTGTTACAATTATGAAGTACACATATCAATTTTTTATGTGTTTATATTTTTGTTTCTTTAAATGTAGGTGATACATCAGACATGTCATGTGCCAACATTTCAAATCATTCTAAAAAAAAAATCTTACTATATTATAATAGATAGATAGATATATATCGAATGGATAATTGTTTTGAACGAGATAGGGAATGAGACGAAAAATTCGGGATAGGTACGGAAGAGAAAGAAAACCCGTCCCAAAATTTTCAGGTCTCCTTCCGAAAAAAACTTTATTATATCTTATATAATATCACATTTATTTTTTCTATAGTTATGTAGTTAATTATAGTTTTTTTAGGTTATTCATCCATATAACCATATCATTAAATTAAGAACAACAAAATAATGAGATAATAAAATTAAGTGTTACAATTATGAAGGACACCCATCAATTTTTTATGTATTTATGTTTATTTTTTCTTTAAATGTTGGTGACACATATTTATGTTTGGAATGCCACATGACAGCATTTCAAAACTCATTTAAAAAAAAACCTTACTTTATTAGAATAGATTACACGTTAGTTCAAATCCTAGCGGAAATTAAGTTAAGTACTGACGGAAATTCTAATCTTAAACTGAATAATTTGATACTAACGAAAAATCCGTATTAAATACAGTTGAGAACCAAATCTTAAGGGAAACTGAGTTTAACATTGACATGTTAGTCATAATACTAGCTAAGAGAACTAAGGTTTGGTATTGACGCATCAGTTTTAGTTCTTATTAATCAGGATTTCATAGTGGTCTATGAAAGAAAAAGTTCGGAGGAAGAAACATATATAAGCAATCTGGTAAAAAAACCATAGAAAGCATGCTCACGCTATGTCGTAGAATAAGATATCGAGAAGAACCGACGTTTTTTTTTTTGTAAGAATGTAAAATTTATTCAACCCAATTTTTTTTTTTCACCGTCGATTTGTAGCATTTAGAAAATCATCAAAAACACATAACAAGAACTGGCGTTTACATATCAAATAATTTAAAAATTATTTACAACGATAAATAACTTTTACTTAGTTGTAATTTGAAGCAGGAACATTCGAAGAAAACATCTATATTTTCAAATTTGATATGTAGATTTATAACATTTCGACCACCACTGTTTATAGGTCGCCTATCCTTATAGGCTCAGACGACGATTGGTTTACTATTCAAAGAGGTGTTAAGATTTTTCGGCAAGTATTATATATTACCACAAAATCTTTTCATCGTATTATTAGAAGTTATTTTCTAATAGGTCATACATTTTTAAATTACTTCAATTATTTAATTATAAAGCTACCTCAAAGTAAATTACAAAAGATAAATATATTTTGATGTATAAATAATCATTTTTTAAATATAATTCTTTCATACATATCACCAGTTTAAAAAAAAATGGAATATCACAAAATTTGTCTATTTAAAAACTCTATATATATGTTGCTAAGTTTTTTTTTTATCGTCTAAAATATTATGAGAACAATTACAAAGATAATTTATCTACTACAAAAAAAAATCCATAATAGATATGTAAGTTCACCATAAATAGCTTTACTTGCACCGTTTTATAATTTTTTTTATCTGATTTGCCTTCAATGACCTGCAGAAATCGCATCGGGAATCGAAATCAAGACCTCTTGCCATAGAAGTATTAATGAACCACTTATTTAACCACTGAATTAAGAGGCCTTTCACTTATGCCAATAAGTTAGGATAAATAAATTCAAAAAAAGAGAAAAATTTCTACATAAAACATTAAAGTTATAAAGGCTACACTTGGTGAGTTGGTGCCTTGTCTATTAACCCAACGATTGATATTTATCTTATTTCTAGTGAAAGCATTGGTTCAATTATGCGAAAACTACTTTATTTATAGCTTTAATTAGTTACGTCATGCCTTTTTGTTTCGTGTTACAAAATCGGTATTGCTTTCTTTGATTGCGCCTAAATTCAATAATAGTTATTAATCAATGATATGTACCAAAGTTCCGAGACTTGTCACTTTCAAAATGAACGACCAAAAACTCCAATATGACCAAGCTTTTGACGCATTTCGTTTATAGACTAATGATTCATTTCTCTTTTCATGAAATATATGTTTTCGATCTCGTGCAATTGCAAATACGTACTTTCTATATCCACTAACTTGGGTTGCAAACTTGCAATTGTATTGTATACATCAACTTGCTTGTTCTTTCCATTTTTAAAAGAATCAAATAACTATTTAAAACAGAATCATCAAAAGTTAGCAATTAAGCTACATTTTTTTGGTAAACCCGTCTCAAAGGACGTCTCGAAGCTACTCTCACAACATTATCTGAAATCTGAATTTTGTAGTGTTCAAGCGTAGGCAATTAGTCATATATCAATTACGGTTAATATATATGACAAAATCATTTCACATAGTTGATTTCAAACTAAATGTAATTGTTATTCCTTTACGTCCATGTTTTTTTCTCTAAATTATCAGTATTAGAGTTTTGTTTTTCCTAGCATGTTCGTATTTTTTAATATGTTTTTCTAGCATCAAAATTTCCCATTTTAAGAAACAAAAAACAATAATTCAATACATTAATTATAAATTATGATACAACTTGTAACTCGCAACTTTCATCGTCTGTAGGTTTTCACACCATCTCTTGGCTCGCTGATCTCATTTTCATCTGACGGCGGTTCAATATCTTTAAAAAAATCAAACGATTATCAACTATCACTCATATTAAAATTTTCCTCTCATATTATAATTTTCCAGTGCAAACACACATAATTGTGAACTTTTCTCAGCTAAAAAGATAAGTGTATTTTGGTAACATATGTAATTAAAATAATTCTTGCATAGTCTCCTCATATACCATGATTTTTTTCAGAAATGGAAAAAATTACAATCACTTCAATTTATAGAACGCAATGTCTGTGCTGCGAACCAAGACTGTCATCACTCCGGCGATGGCTTTTTAACCATTTATATCGTTTCGATTTCACGACTGTGGGTCCCACAAACCGAGAAAGGGTGTGAAGACATGGTCAGAGCATTACATCATCAAATTTTTCATTTTTTTTTTCTTGATTTGGAACATAACAAATTCATATTTTCTTCTTGTCTTATCGGGTTTAATATTTTATACGAGATATGAAAAGTCGAAGACCAAAAAGTTGACCGATTTGAATAGTCAAGAGGGAGTGAGGGGGGGTTAACCCTCGTTCCTATAATTACGGTAACCAAAAATTAAAGGTGTCATTAGGAGTTTAGGACTATTTCATACGTGTCTACGTCCATATTGATATTGTGATAATAGTATTTGTTTGTCTCAAAATTGGCAAATTTGGCATGTTAGCTCTTCGGGACTTTGTTGGGACATTAACTACGTGTCTACCGTCTACGTCCATATTGATATTGTGATGATAGTGGCAGGAAAGAAAATTAAAGGGATACTTTTTAGAAAGAGAACATATAAACAAAAAAATGCATCAATTTTTTATGTTGCAATTTCAATTGTTATGATGTGGCTAATATACTCAATTATTTTGATGTCACTGATCAGTAATCAGCCACGTTATTAAGAGTCGCTAGCTGGTCAATAAAGAGCTATTTTCAATGTATAACCACCACCCTTTTTACGTGTTCCTCCTTTATATATATTTCCTCTGTTTCATAATAAGTGTCATTTGGAAAAAATGTATCTGCAATGTATCTGGATGTATTAAACTCAAAACACATCCAGATACATCCAATTACATTGCAGATACATTTTCTCCAAATGACACTTATTATGAAACGGAGGGAGTACTATTTAAAAATAGTACATACATAATGCATTTTGATGCTGAGTGAATTTTAATGGATCGAAATCAGACTCTAAGTGATTTTGACAAGTGTTATGGCTTTTATTGCTAAAGGATAAGAAACTCTTGTGGGGTTCGCCAAGCCAAAAAACGCAAAACCATATAATTATCATGTAGCAAATGCACCCACGAGACCCAAGCTTCCTAGGCTAGTGGTACGTATAGCCGCAACCCCTTTGAGAGATAGTTGCTCCCCACGCTATTTCGAGGTGTTTTGGGTACGACATGGTTATATTCTTTTTTTTTTAAAGAGTAGAATTGATTGGTTAGTCCCGGATTTAAGGAGATTAGGGGGGTAAGTTCGAACTTTTTATAGGCCATCGGTCCACCAACAACTAAAAACAACACACCCACGAAGTAAACACGAGACGTTTTAAACATATTTTATTTCTCCCTAAATATCGTCGTTTTCATTATTTTTAAGTTTAAGTCTGATCAGACTTGTAACTTATTCCGTAATTATGACTCCTATATTAATCCCACGTACTGTTAAACAATAAAACATGTACGTAATCAATCAGTTTAGAGTTTAGACCATTAAATCACGAGCCAAACATATACATATATTGTTTTTTTTGTAAGGCGAAGCCTATAGGAAATTCAGACCCAAAATCCAATCTTCCTAGATCTAGAATTTGCCGTATTAAAGAAATATACTATGCCGTCCAAATCTTATGAGCGTGTTTAGACAATAATTTTGGAATACAGTAAATATTATACAGTTTGCATCGTATAATATTTTATTGTATTCCAAATTATTGACGAAACCCACTTCTACTTCAGTGGTGTTACTATTAGTTTTTATCCTTCATTAGTAGTAGTATATGATAGAATATATGTCTTCACTACTAAACTATTTTTCTAGTCACGGACTCTCACCATAAATTTTCATGTAACAAACGGTAGATAGTACTCTATAAACTAACGTAAGTCTTTCTTGTTAAAAGTTAATGTGAATCTTGATATAAACTATTTATGAATTGAAAATAGTCGAAATTAATCACGTGGTACACAAATAGACTTTAAAAAGTATCAAAAATATGGGATTTGTGATTTTTAATGCGAATGACTTGAAAAAGAAGTTAGTCATCATGATTACACATTCCATTCCAAAGTGTAGTTGTGGATCTTACTAATATTCAATGAGTTTCAAAATAATTGATGTTTCAGAGAAGAAAATTTGTCTTAAATTATGATGTTTTTCTTAATTTCTTTATCTTTTATGACCATTAATATTGTTTGCTTTATCATTGATTGAATTGTTTTTTTTTTTGACAAGATTGAATTGTATTTAAGTATATATTTTTTAAAAAATTAAAAAATTTCTTAGTTTGTATAAAAAACGGTAAACATCAATTATTTTGAAACATAGGATAGCTTTAGATTTTTCTTAGTTTGTATAAAAAAATATGAAACATCAATTATTTTGAAAAAAAATAGCTTTAAAGTTTTCTCAATAACCGTTAAATCATGTTTAGCCAAAACAATATGACAAAATATTGCTGGCAAAAAAAATATATATTGCTGGTGGTCTGGTACATATTTCAACATTTTTATTTTTCTTTTAACAATATAAACTTTTAAAGCAAAGAGGAGAATACCAGGCTTTATAGAGAGCACTTGGTATATATACATATTATTTATGTTTTCCATACAGATTTTTTCACTTGTTTTGATCCTAAAAATCTTTTTGAAGTGCTTCGGCTTTCAAATCCTTTCGTGTGCCATTCCTCAGCAGTCAGCAGTACTATAAAGAAAAAGCAAAGGAAACAGCAGCAACTTCTTTTTGCTTAAAATATATATTTAATAAAGTATTAATTATATAACATGAACAAAGAAAAAGGAAAAGAAGAAGGCACAGTGATAGGGCTAGCAGCCTAATCTATCATCGCCTTTAAAGAAACAAATAAGCAAAGCATGCATGCATATGATATCGATATTGTTAAGGTTTAGAAACTGTGAGAGTATTCGACCGTTGTTTTACGTAATCCACCAGAAGTCGAGAATAGAGTTAATTCATCATATATATATGTTGAGATTTAGTTATTTTATTTTGAAAAAAAATAGAGGTATCAGTAGTTTATGAAAAAGGAAAGATAAACACGAACACGACGACAACAACAACAACAAAAAAAGACAAGAACACGATTATCCAAATTCCGGTGCACCAACAATTTTTTTTTGGAATTTATTTTACACAACACCTAAAACACACTTAGCTCCTTTGCTATTCGAAACAGAGTAAACACTACTCTATAAAAAAGAAAAAGCTATTTTCACTTTTTTCTTCTTGGGATGGCTAAACCTAGCAGAAGGCACTTCAACCCTTTTTTATATTCATCGGCTCAAGTGGATCCTTTAGGTTTTGTTTCTTGATATGGACGCCTTCAAATCTTCTTTAGAATAATTTCTTTCTGATTATTTGAACATATCTTCATGTGGTGGTTGTTTATCGGACATCATCAATTTCTTCTTGTTCCAAAAATATCTCCTTTGTTCCAGCAACTGCATTTGCTTTCACTCACTTGCATATGCTCCAGTGTTGATTCCGCAGGATCTCACACTTTCAGTTCACAAGAATCTCTTGCAAACTTTTTCTTCTTTTTACAAATATTTTTTTCATTTTTTTTGTTTATCAAATGAGCTACGATCAGGCACTACCCCAAAACATTGTCACCAATTTATTTTTTCAAATAATTGGAAAAGCGTTGGAACTTCACATTAACTATTCATGGATGATCTTAGAAGACGGATCGATTCCAACAACACTGAGTTATTTGGTGATGATATCGTTATAACTAAATCACTCAAACAAATTGTGCTATATCTAATCAAAGTGGTGGTGGCCTAGTGGTAGTATAAAAGGGTTGGTTCAATTGTTCCTCGGGTTCAAATCTTCTTTGGACGGAGGTATATTCGTTAAATCGAAATATAGAAAGGGATAACTCCGGATAGGAGGAGATTACAGACCAGATGCCCATAACTTCCATTTTTTATTTAAAAAAAGGATTTGGTAGTCTAGTTTTTTGTTAGAAAATGTTGTTTATTCAGAATGAATCATTCGTCCAGCCAGTATTAATCTCATTTTCGATCGATACTGTTTATTTATATAAACAAATTACAATATCCTACATCATTGGAAAGTAAAATTCAAAAAAGTTAAACATTGCAACACAAGTGATAAAGTAGTCCGATAAACAATCAAATGAGCATTTTCTTGTCTTCTTCTTTTCTTTTAATTCGTAGGACATGTCGGTCTTTCTGGTTTAACGAGAGGGTTTAGGGAATTGTAGATCAAGGAGTCATGGGGATAACTAAAAGACGGCCTAATTTGTAAGCATTTGTATGGTCTTCCTCTTCCTTTTCTACTTCCACCGTGTTTGTTGGCAACTTGATGATCGTCTTACAATCACCTGTTTGTTTGCTCTTGCTCCATAAAAATATGTATAAACCGATCACAACCACTACAGATCCAACAACGCTGCAGTAACAACAAAAGAATTTCAATTCGTAACATGTACATAATATAGAGTTCTGTATAGATTAAAATCAATTAAAAATTACATGGAGTATTTTTCAAATGTTCCGTATATATTAAATTAAACCTACTCTTTTCTAATTTGAGATTTTTAATAATAATATTGAATCTGCATAATTTTAATTTACCTTCCTAAATAAACCATGCGATGAAGTATCACGAAATCGAACACGGTTGTGGACATAAGTACGACAGGAAAGAATGCTGATGTAAAGACAGGCCCTCGTTGTTTGATACACCAAGATATTCCCACCGTGCACAGTCCTTGTCCAACCACACCCTATAACATATATATACACACACAATAGATCAATGTTTGATTCTCGTAATTAGTTTGACGACTTTATATATGTGTATAAATGTATGCATATATACCGCTACAATGACGGTCATGATGGTGAGTTTGTCTCTTAGGATCCAATCTTCCACATGTCTAATCTTGATTAAGCTAAGAAGAGCGCATTGAAGCGTACCAAAGACCGATAAAATAACGGTACTCGAGTATGGACATGGGTAACTCACGTTGATCTTGGCTTGTATAAGCATCCAAGAACTGAAAAGTATAATTCCTATGAATAAAAAAAAACAGCCTTTGATCCAGTTCACATGTACTCCTGTGTGGATGTTTGAAGTCGTTGCTTGTTCTTGAGAGTTCGATAATGGAATGCCTTGGTACATTGTAAGCAACAAAGCTCCTGCTAAACTTATCATAGCTCCAAGAACGACGCCGTATCCAAATTTTGTTTTCATATTTAGCTTTTCGAATCTGAAAAAAATGAATTCCACATTAAAAAGTGTAAGATTACACTTGAAATGATAACATGTAGGGACAATTTGAAATGAGTTTAAATAATCAATGTACCCAAATATTAAAGCCATAATGAAAGTGATGGCAGGTATTGTGCCCATGAAAGCAGATGCCAACGTGGCAGAAGTGTAGCTTAGCCCAAGCAAGTAGAAATATTGCATCAAACTCGCCCTGCCAAAAAAATAATTGTCATAAAATATTAAATCTACAGAAAATAAAAGAGGGACTGAATTGTAAGAAATTACGAGTTAAGGGATTAAAACTGAAACTTTACCCAAAAAGAGCACTGACGAAAAGCTGACACAAGATGCTTGTGGTTAGCTTCGGCCTTGTTTTCCTGACCAAATCATGAAATCGAATATTTATTTTGTCCGGAACACAGATTTTTGATTCTATAATACACGTAAACATTAATAAAACCTCGATTAGACTGTTTTAGCACATCAAACGTTAAATTTGGTCTTTTAGAAAGAAAACTTTTCACAACAAAGTAAACAAAATTCAATTTGAGAAAACATGGCCTTGAACTTATCCTTTTTTGTTTAATTAATTTATAAAACAGGATGAAATGTAAAACTCGAGTAATTGAATAAAAACCCAAATTATAAGGAAATTAAGCATTGAAACTAAGATTAACTTTTAGAATTTTGTTATAGTTTATTAAGCAGTTAAGAAATATAAAAATTGAGAACTAAGAAACAAAATAATTTTAATGATATATAAAAAAGAACTCACCGTTCCCAAAAATAAGCAATCGGAAGAAGAAAAAGGGTGGAAATTCCCAAACGATAGGTAGCAATAACCATATGATTAATGCCTCCATCAAGAACTTTCTTAATCAAAGCGTTAATCATCCCATTAATGATGTTAATCACGGTAATCATGATCATTGGTGCCCATTTTCCATCGATATAACCCATGATTAGTAAGTTAATTAACTATTTGTTAATAACTTAATAATCAAACACTCTCTCTCTCTCTTCTTTAATAACTTGTTTGAGGAGTGAAGCATAGACACTAGGTGGATATATTTATATAGATCATATATGCTGAGTTGGAGGCAATTTTTTTTTTCGGAATATTTAAAGAATGAGTATATATGATTTTTTTTTCACTATGAAAACAATTTAACTTTTGAATTGGATTTATGTAATATGATACTTAATTTCTTGGTGGAAGGGAGTAGTTTTATTTTTTTTGCTAAAGTGGGAGAGAGTAGTTCTTTCTTTTAGGACTATAAAACTTAACTTATAATCCTAAAGCAGTTGTTTTCCAACTTTAGCATAATAAAAAAATAGCTAAGTTAAAGGGGGGGTTTTTAAAAATAGCTAAAAGCAGTTGTTTTCAAATTAGGATTAATTATCTATCTAACTTATTGTATAAATAAATTTATAAAAAAGTATTTTGGGAGACTACAAATTTACAGGGTCTTAAATTCACAGTTTTAGAAAAAAAAAAAAATTTAATTTTTTTTCTTAGCAGACAAAGACTTGGCTTTTATTTGATGAAAATGATTGAGCTTTATCAAACTTTAATTTTGTGGAATCATGACATTGGTCTCTATTAATTAACAACGTGCGATTAGTGATACAGAGGTTAATTTATTAATATAGACTAGAAACCTAAAACGTCGTACTTCCCCGTTTATTATATTGATGTTTTGAAGTTTTGCATACATGTAATTACCTCAACAATTTATCTATGAGTAATGGGTCAGTTCCCTCATGCATTCTTCGTATGTTTTAAGCTAACCACAAGCATCTCCGTCAAGTAGGATAAGCTCTACTAAAGAATCAAATGCTGGCGGATGCACATGCAAGGTGGTGGGTGCACTTGCACCCAATGTCCAGTGATTTGGAAGCAAAATTAAATAAATTATAACACATAAATTATTGGCCAAACTGGTAAAATTGGGCAGTGAAATACTCATCTCATTTTCCTTTGTTCTGTTCTTGAAATTTCAGTTTATATGTTTTGTATTTTTTTTCATAAATTGTAATGTTTCTTATTTCGTCAAACAATTATTCTAGTTCCCCCCCTAACCTTAGCAATAGCAAGTGTCTTTTCCTTTCTTTAGTTTGGTGGATATTCCTTTCATTAAATTGTATGATTTTTTTATTCATCATTTTATAAATACATCTGCAAAACTTACCTCTTAAATTACTATATAGAATTAATTTTCAAAAAAAAAAACTAAATTGATGTAAAATAACTAATAGTTTCTTTTAAAACCTAACAAACATATAGTTAGATTATATTCTCTTTTTTTTTTTTAATATTCCTATCTCCATTTTGACACACAAATTTAATATATTTTTCCCTCACTAATAAGAAGTTATGGATATGCTAATATTTCTAAAGAGAAAATATTTGATTATATATAAACAAAGTTAAAAAAAAAAAGAATAATTATATTTTCCCTCCTATGCTATTCCTCTTTACAATAATATTTTTTTAGAGAAAAAAAAAACTCTTTCACTGTCCTCTGTAAAGCGTAATAATTTTTTGGATGAAATATATTTAGCCTTTTCAACAAAAAAACAAGAAAAAGACGAGTTGTAGACTTTATACATAGTGAAACAAAAGCTGTATAAACTGACTGTCGAAAGTTTTGGTAGCTGGAAACCTTTTTCTATTTTGGTCCAAAAGCGAAAAAATGGGTTAGAGTCAGGTCGGTTCGGTTTATAAGGTTTCATTTTACCAAAACCGTAAAAAAATGGATTTATGTGCACCATAATATTAGGGTGTTATTGGTTTGTGTATTTGAAAAGAGTTTTGATGACATTAAAAATTAAAAGAGTTATTAAATTTAAAATGAATTTCAGATTAATTTAGATTTTGTAAAGAGTTTTGTAGATTATTATAGATTCTTTAACTAGATAAATATAAACTTTTGTAGAGTTTACCTTGAGGTATTGATTATATTTTGTTTTGTTTGTTATTATCTACCACTTTTTTTTTCATCTTCTATAAATTGTTTCAAAGTTACACTTCGTTATTCAACATCTTTTCCAAAATTTAGAGGTACATACTAAACTAGAATAGGACCCGTATATATGCGGGTTTTTAATAAAATATTTTAAAACCCGTAAAAATAAATTTAAAACAAAACTGAATAATCTGTACAATTTTTTTTACTTTTATTAATATTTTCATATATATATGTTTTAATACTCTTATATGAATTATGTTTATTTCTAATGCTTTATCTATAGATATAGATTTATTTATTTATTCTAAAATTTTGACGCATCCTTCTTTTATCCTAATTATATTTATCATAATTAAAAACTAGACTAGGATCCGCATGTACGCAGATTTATAATAATAAAATTTAAAAGTCGTTTAAAAAAAATAAAAAACAAAATCTGATCACTACTAGAAAAAAAAAATGAAAAACACAATTTTGAAACCTAAGAATTATTTATTTATTTTAATTCTCAGTTATTTTCAATTAAAATATTCAAAACACAGAATCTGTTGCAGGTCATAAGCAACATTAACCCTACTTACTTCTCATATAGTTCACACACTTTATCAACTATCTTTTTCTGTTCCGCTGCATTAAAAATTTGGATATACAATTCGAGTCTTTTGAATATGTTAACAATCTCCACATTAACTCGCATCGAAAGCCTCTCTACATGATTCTTGATATCCTCCTCTTCATTGATCTCATCATCCTCTAATGTCATATTATTAGCATCTAGAATTTCTTTTTTTTAAATGAAAAATAAGCTAGTTAATCCAATTTATTTTTTGTTTTTAATTTACATTTTTGTTTCTCCCGTATATGTTCTCTATGCTCTCTATAGAAGTTATGTTTCTCAAGACTCGCATCAAAAGCTTCTCTACATGATTCTTGACATCCTCCTCATTGAACTCATCATCGTCTAATGTCATATCATTAGCATCTGGAATTTCTATTTTTTAATTAAAATATATCCTACTTAATATAATTTATTTTGGTTTTCATTTTCTTTGTCTTAAATTGAAATAGATCTTTTTATTTTATTTTATTTTCTTAAATTAAAATATATCCTAGTTAATTTTATTTTACATTTGTAATCTAAATCAATAAATTTGACGTTTTTATTTTTTTAAACCGCAGCTAACCAAACGTATAACCAAAATAGTTAAATCTTTTCTAACAATAAAAAACTTTAAAAAAACTTAAATGAAAAACATAAAAGAAACTTATTATTTACCTTTTTGATTTTTTTATTTTTCTTTTAGTATTAGTAATTGATCATACAATTTCCTTAATTTTAAATGAAAAACATAAAAGAAACTTATTTTTCTTTTTTTTATTTATCTTTTTGATTTTTTTTTGTATTAGTAATAAAAAAGGAAACATATTTTCTTTTTTTATTTTTAAAAATAATTTTTAGATTTATGTAAATATTATGTTAAAATCTAATTGGTTGAATTTTTTTAACACGTGTCAAAATCTAATCGATTAACTTGACACGTGTCACAATCTAATCGATTAACTTGACACGTGTCACGATCATGTTAATTAGTAACTTTGACGCATCCTACTTTATATATTAAGATACTAAATTTTAAATCCGTTAAAATAATTTTAAAAAAATAGAAAACAAAATCGGATCACTACTTTAAAAAATATATATTAAAAACACAAAATAAAAACATAAGAGTTGTTTATTTATTTTAATTCCCATATGTTTTCAATTAAAATATTCAAAACACAGAATCTTCTGCGGATCTTAAGCAACATTAACCCTACTTCTTTTGTAGTTCACATACTTTATCAACTATCTTTTTTCTGTTCTGTTTCATTAGAAACTTGAGTATGCAATTTGAGTCAGTCGAGTATGTTAACGATCTCCCCCATTAACTCTCTCCAAGCAAACAAAATCTTTTTTTCTCTTCATAGTCATTTCCCGTATATGATCTATCTACTCTCCATATCATAGTTAATATAAATTCTAATATTTTATCGGGATACGTGTCAGAATATTGAAATATATCATAGTTAACCTTATTTACTTTTTTTTAAATTTTTTTTCTTAAATTCTAATAGATCCTTTTCATAGTTAAAATAAATTCTAATATTTTATCGGAACACGTGTGAGAATCTGAATCGAATGAAGCGCCACGTGTAGCGATCAAGTTAATTAGCAATCTTATTTACTTTTTTTTTATTTTCTTTTTCTTAAATTGAAATAGATACTTTTTTATTTTCCTTTTCTTAAATTGAAATATATACTTTTGTTTAATTTCCTTTTTTTAGATATATACTTATGACACGTGTCAAAATCCGATCGATTAACTTGCCATGTGTCGCGATCAAGTGAATTAGTAACTTTGACGCATCCTACTTTATATAATAAGATTCTCTTTTTTCCAATATATCTTATGTTTCCTTTATTTTTAGTTTTTTTATCAATTGATTGAATCATGATATGCTAACGGGAGATTCACAAAATAAATAAATAAAGAGGTTAGTATAAACAATAACTAGAGGAAATAAAATTGTTGATTAATCTACTTGTGGATGCAATTCACCAAAGTGTCTTGACAGTAATGATCTTATAACCAAACTCACAGTGGAGCAAAAAAATTTACATGCTCTCAATGAAAAACTTGGATACCAAAAAATAACACAAGATATTGGCGAGCTATATGTCATTATTGAATATGGCTAAGTTTGTGTTCATGTTACGTTTTTATTGTGTTGGTAATATTGGCGTTTGTGTTCATGGTTTCATTTATAATGTCTTTTCTAGTGTTTGTAAAGTATTTTTTTTTTAATTATAGACAAACTTTGAGAATACTTGATAACATACCATACTTTGCTAAGCAGATTTTGTGAAGAAAAATGTATGAAATCAATAAATCAATAACACCAGATTTTAAAACAATGACAAAATAAGAGTATTTCAAGTGTTTTGAATAACACAAAACTTTTATTGACTTTATAAAATAATGAATACAATAAAAATAGATTTTTAAAGATTTTAAACTTATTACAAATTTATAAACTAATAACACCACACTTACAAATTGAATAACACCAGAATCTTTAGAAAATCTAAATCCTTATAATTCTTTCTAAATACACAAACCAATATCATCCCCTTCGGATGCAACTATGCACCATTCGCTTTTAGTCTAATTACCGTTTCCCCAATATGGGCCCAATATTTTCGGGCCGTTCAGACCGGTTCAGGCACATAGCCTTTTATATCTTAAAAATGAGCTATTAGACGTTTTAATTCTTACTGTGCTTAAATATTTTTGAACCATTTATAGTTTACGTCAGACTAATTAAAATGTATAATACATATGTTGACAAAAGCAAATGAATCTTATTATATAAAACTTGAACTTAAAAATTAATAATTAAGATGATCGTAAGCAGGCCCGGCTTTAGGGGTGTGCCCACGGTGCAAAAGCACAGGGTCCCACCATTTTCATCAATTTTTTATTACATTTTAGGGTCCAAATTTTTTAAAAATTGTGCAATTGAGGGTCCAAATTTTTAAAACATACAAATAAGTTTGATTTTAACATTTTTTTTGGCACAGGGTCCAGTTTATGTTTGGGCCGGGCCTGATCGTAAGTCAATCAGATTTTGACGTGTTTAATTTTTGTTCTAATTATATAAAGGAAAAAGGTAAAAATAAAATTTGAATATCTTTTTTATGTCAATTTAAAAAAAAGGTAGTCAAATATAATAAAAATGAGTAAATTTAATCTTTATTATATAATATAAAGTTTGAACTTTATTAAATATATGGTAACACATCAAGGTTTATTATATGTTAACTTATATTGTATAATATAATAAAGTTTTTTCCTGAATGAGTTTTGATATGCTAGCATATACACATTAAAATTTGACATACAAGTCATACTTTCATTCTACACATTTATATTTGAACTAAAAATTGTCCAACAGAAAAGAATTAAAAAAATTCAACTATATTAAACAAAAATAATAAAGACAATTAAATACAATTTACAAAAAACAAAAAACAAAAAACTACTCTTATAAAATATATAGTAACGTTTTTTTCAGAATGAACTTTGATACGCTGCCACGCACATCAGAATTTGACATGTGTCATATCTTTAATCTACACATTTATATTTGAAGGAAAAACTGGTTAACATAAGAGAATAAAAAATTCAACTATACTAAACAAAAATAATAAAGATAATTAAATACAATTCACAAAAAAACAACAACAAAAAACTGCAGTAAAGATTCTATAATAATTTATATATAACAAAAATAAAACAATAATTTATAAACACAACTCGCTTTTATTACCATACAAAATTCTAATAGAATATATACTATATATATTATACTATCAGAGAATTCTTTTTACCCAATCAACCGAAAATAAACTCCGTCTCAAAATCTCACATCCACTCCGTCAAAAAATAGAACATCAACTACATAATATTTTTTAGCACCGATTAAATATTACAAGCAAATAACTCTGCCTTTAAAGATGTGATTAACTTCTACCTCACTTATCATGATATGTATGACAACATCAAGTACTTTAACCGAGAGTTTAATAAACTTTATTCATACATCTATACTATCAGGTCGACCACATAACACATAATGCCTCGAAGTCTTTTTTGATATTGAAGATTTCAACCCAAATACATCAAGAAGACTAGATGTTAATTTTGTAATTGGAGACTTAGAAAGAACACAAGGTACACAAGAAGAATATGACAATTGTGTTATGTGTGTTGATAATCTATAAGGGCAAAAAAATATCAACATTTTATTTTGCAGTCAACAAATTTTACCACAAATATATTTCAGATTGATTATACTACAAAATAACATGTCTCTATTTTTAAAGAGAAATAATTTGATATTTTATATCCTTACGATGAATAAAAAAAATCCTCATTCACTATAAATATTATTATTCTGACAAACTTTTACTAACAAATAATATGAAATAAATTGTAAATTTAAAATATTCAAGCCATCACAAATTTGCATAACGCGCAGACTTTCTCCTAATATTAAGAGGTCCTAAAATATGATAAACTGATAAAATTAAAAAAAGCGTATTAGAATAATTATTATTGATTTTCATTGAAAATAAAAGATCAATCTTATATCGAAATAGAAGCAATATAAGTTTTTTCTTTGATTATAAAGAAGCAATTTAAACCTAAATGAAATAATATGTTAATAAATAAAAATAAATTTAAATTAAGATATTAACAATTATCAATAATATTTTAAATTTTCCTAATTTTCATGATTTTTATAATATCAATAGATCGATTTTGATTTCGTTCAATCTCTAAAAAAAAATTTTTTTTTTTGGAAAAGAATAAAATATACTCCCTCTGTTTTTTTTATTGTCGTTAGGTTGTTTCACACATATTAAGAAAACAACTAATTTTTCTGTTTTACCCCTAAATTAATACACTATTTTATTTGATATGATCAATTAATAAGCTTAAAAAGTGGAGTTAAAACTGGAATATATCTATCATAAATCTGCATTGAAATCCGAAATCGAAAACAAAAAACAAGTGTAGAACGATGCTTAAATAAAAACAGAAGGAGTATATATTAATCGGTCGATTTGTTTGTGGGTCAATTTGGAACCATAGCTCTTCGACAGGCTGCTACGTCTACGTTTTGATAGTTCGGGGAAAAGGTTTAAAATACTTTTTTAGTAAAGACAATACTTAATTAAACAAAATATGCATGATATTCGATGTCATAATCATATACTCAATCATTTTGATGTAGCTAAGAAAAAATCAATAACTTTGATGTCATTTATCACTGATTAGTCACATAATTAAAAGTCGCTGGTCAATAAAGAGTGATTATGTATAATATAATGCATTTGCCGGCTTTAATTACCAGCCTCTTCTACTTCTTTTTGCGTTTTCCTTTAAAAAAGAGTATACATATAATGCATTTGCCGACTTTAATTACTTTTATTTGATTTATTTATTATTATTTTTTTATAATTCAGGGAATCTCGACCTATGCAGAGGTCCAGATTAATCTATGTGGGAAGTGCAGTTCATGGATAGACCCTTTCTCGGGTATTTAAATGGACCGAAAACAAAGACCCATATCCGTGTGGCCAAGTGGGAATGATTTAACAATTCCACGCTTGAAGGAAATCGATCTCTGGCCTAGACCAACTGGATAACTCCTACTCAAATGAAACCACCACTTGATTTTAATTTATTTATTGCGAATGAATTAATGAATCGATCCAAATTACTGCAAGTGATTCTGACATGTGTGTTATTTGGCTTTATTGGTAAAGGATAAGAAAATCTTGTATAGTTTGGCAAACGCACCCACCAAGTAACAACAGATGATGAATTTTTTTTTTTTTAAACCTAATTCATTAAAGCGGAGGAATCACGGAGATACTTTTTTATAATGTATTACACGAATCCTCCCTCCATCTGAGAATGTCTTGACACTATATATATAAAGGTCAAATAATGAAACATATACATAAGAAAATTAATCACTCATTTTTACCATTAAATCACGAGTCAAGCTCAAATTAAAAACAATCACGAGTTTAAGCATGTTTTACATATATACTGGTCTGTGATAGAAATAGTGCAATAGAACTTTACTATGGTTTTTTAGTTATGGACTCTCACCGTAAATTTCATGTACCATACACAGATTTTGGAAAGTAAAACAAATCTTAATATAGCATATATTTATTTATTAAAAATATATTAAAATAGTGGATAAAAAGGAATTAGTCAAAATAGATCACATTTAAATAATAAAAGATTGTGAGACTCCCACCTCTGCCTCGCATGGATGGCGCGTGATATATGTGGGACAAGAACTCCAAAAACTCCTTATAGGGAAGCCATAGGAGATGAGAAAACGACTAATATTTGGACTAAACCGTGGCTATCTTTTGACTGGTTATCTTTTGACAAAC
Organism: Alliaria petiolata; assembly: GCA_020283515.1. Lineage (NCBI taxonomy): Eukaryota > Viridiplantae > Streptophyta > Magnoliopsida > Brassicales > Brassicaceae > Alliaria > Alliaria petiolata. The sequence continues at coordinate 157,273,899 of JAHZTW010000001.1, forward strand.
AATGTAGACTGATGGAACCTCCTCCTGAAAACACAAATGATCTGTTAAGAGCCTAATCTATCCTGACACACTCGATTGGAGCAAAGACAAAATCAAAACTATAACCCCTGAGTTTGAAGAACAAATACTCGACCTAAGGCCACGCAAGCTCGAAGCTCAAGACATAATTATTTGGCTTTCCTTAAATCAGGGCACTATAAGGCGATAAAGGCAGATAAAGAAGCAAAAATAGAAGCCAATATCCTATATAATGTGGAAGATCAGGACCCCCAAAACCGAGACTTCAACTGGACCACAAAAATATGGAAAATCAAAACCTCTAAAAAAACCAAACTATTCATACCAAACCTCTAAAGAAACTATTCATACCAAACCTCTAAAAAAACCAAACTATTCCTATGTCCCCTTGGATTATTTTGTCCCTGTGAACAGCCCAAATCAACTAATTTTCAACAACCGCCAAATTTTACCAGAGAAGTCAGAACTGCGCAACCCGAGGAATTGGTAATTAGCGAACCAAAATAAGGACCAGATCGACCCCATCAAACACCAACAATCTGACCCACATATCCACCACTCACCATTGATAAATTAGTTTTTTCGGTGTACTTAACAATTACTCAAACCCCTACTCATGTCATTGTAGTGCTTGAGGATCAATCCATATGGAAATGGTTAAGACACTAGGAATGCATACAACTTCTTAATCCCAACTAGCAATAAAGTTTTGAGGTTTATCTAACAATCTTGGTGATCAAACAAAGTAGACAAAAGTTACTAACACATTAATTAAGCAATGAATGCACTAATCAAGCAAATTAAAAGCTAATTAACTACTATCAAGATTATCAAATTACTAAAACGAATCCAAGGATGGGGTTATCAATCTAAGGTGTTCCAAGAATCAATCTTTGATGTCAATCAATAACATAATATGCTAATTCCTAAGCTTATAACTCAATAACAAGACTAATCCACTTTCATGGCACTAATCTCTTCATTAATCATCCTCATCAAGATCAAACTTTCCTTTGTGAAAAGGAAGCTAACAAGCATTATGAAACAGTTCTAAATTGCTAATAAACACCCTAGACAATCACTTTCATGAGCTAGGAATGTAAATTCCTTGTTTAGTTGGTTGGAGAATTTCATCAAACATCTTGTGGGTGGGAAATTCCCTAAGGCCTAGTTTTAGCTTGATCATGGCTAAACTAGCATTTAGAACACTAAACAAGGAGAAAAAATGAGAAGATCTAATCCTAGACATCAAGATTAACCTTAAAACACCCTAAATCTAACCCATCCTTAGACCCTAATGAAACTACTCACTAATCATGATTAGGCCCTTAAATCCTATGAAAGAAATAGAGATAAACATGATTAGAGAGATAGAAGATGAAAGATTAAAAGAGATAAGTACTAATTTGCATAAAATTTAAAGAAATGTCTTACAAAATTACTTAGAAACCAAAAAGGAAGGTTTTCTAAGCAAGAACAAAAGATTAAAAGATACTTAGGAAAAATTAGGTCATTTCCTATTTATAGTGAACAGTGGATGAAACGGGTCAACCCGGAACAAACCGGGTATTAACCCGGTTGTAGGCGAAAATAAGACAGCGTATCGAGCTTGCTAGGTCGACATGCAGCTCGATACGATGCTAAAAGTTTTCTTCAAGGAGTAGCTCGACACATATGCCCGATACGCCATCTTCGATCTTCGGTTGAGGTGTGTATCGACCTTGGCAGTCCGACACAAAAGCCCGATATACATCTTCCAAAACTCCGGGTGGACTTTGTGTCGAGCTTAGTAGCTCGACACAATGGTCCGATACGCGCACCCTGTCTTCTCTGCCGAGCTATATCGACCTTGGTAGGTCGACACTAAGGTCGATATACTTCTAAAACTTGTCTGCTTCATGTTTGGCTCCCTTCTCTTCTTCCTCCTTGTCACCCAACTCTCCACAGAGGTTCTTCAAGCCTCCAAGGTACCTAATTAAGACTCAATATGCACAATATGCAACAACCTAAGCTAAAACTTGCTAAACTCTAATATGAATGCAATTTGGACTAAAAGTAACTAATCAATGCATAAATGAATGGAAAAGCTATCTAAAATGGATGCCAAAACATGCTAATTTATGAGTATATCAACCATTCAATGTAACTCAGATGCAACATGGAGGAGTAACATCAACGCAGTGGGATTCAGTTGGATCTTTAGCAATCGCGAGGGAGAAAAGTTGAATTAAGGGATTGCAACATCACACAACATCAGATCACCGTTAATGGCGAAAGAATTCACACTTCTTCAAGCTCTCCCACACACTCGAGATCTCGGGTTTATCCACATCTCAGTCGCTTTAGATTCGCATCAGCTAATCAAAACAATCAACAAGGAGGTTCTCTAAAAGGAACTGCGCAAGATTCTCTTTGATGTCTTGGAAATCTTCCTATCTTTTATTGCAATTGAGTTTGTATCTTCCGAGAGAAGCCAACAAGATGGCCGATACTTTAGCGAAAAACGCTCTCTTCACTATTGGTAAAAGACTATGTTGAACTCGAATATCACTTAAGTAAATAAATGATATAAGTTGTGAGTTTAAGAGTAAATTTTTCTTGATTTTTAGCCGGTGCTCAAAAATTACGTAGGAATTAAATTGTCGGAAAAAGAACGCCGACCTATTTGATGAATAAAGAAATCGAGAGCTAAAAACAGAGATATATTTTTTAGGTCTCGAGAATAAAGTTGCATATCATTTGAATGATGAGGAAGGGGGGGAGGTCTTTTATTTATACTTCCAAAAAATGGTTAATCGAGTTTTTTTTTTTTTTTAGAAGAAAAACTTCTTTTTCTTTCGGAGATTTTCTTTCTCTTTGGCCGGCATTCCCATCTTTTTCTTTTTTTTCCGAGAATTTTTACTTATCCTTGATAATTTCTATTTTTATAGTGTTGTCCTAGTCAGCGGACGAATTAGTGGATTTTTCTTAACGAATCGACCTCAATTTATGAAGATGTTTAAAAAATGATTTTAAACTCATATTTGAAAGACCAATTTAAGTTTGAATGAAAATCAATGGATTTGAATGGTAACACATAACAAATGCAGAACAATTGCAGAACATTTATCCTGCAGATCAATTTGCATTTTTTCTCCATTTAGCTGTTTTAATGCAGATCTAAAAAAAATAAAAAAATAAAGATTTGTATAAAGATCAATTTTCTGCTGTCTTTTTGTGATAAAAACAGAACAAATTCATTCCAATTTGATAAAAAAAATGCAGATCAATTAAATAATACAGATCAAGCCTAACAAGTGCAGATAAAAAAGTTTTTTTTTGATCTGGTAAAAAAAATGGGGGATGAATTTGTTCTGTTTTTATCACAAAAAGACAACCAAAACTTGATCTGCATGCATATCTTTTATTTTTTATTTTTTATTTTTAGATCTGTATTAAAACAGCTGAATGTAGAATAAATGCATATTGATTTGCAGAATAAATGTTCTGCTTTTGTTCTGCATCTGTTTTGTGTTATCATTCAAACTCAAAATCAATGCAGATCAAATAATTTTTTAATATACATGATTAATCTGTATTATTTAATTGATTTGTATTTTTTTAATTTGTGTTCCATTCAAAGTTAATATTTACACAAAAATAATAAAAAACTAAAAAGGAAGTACGAAAAGAAAAAATATCGATAGTCTGATTTGATTTATTTAATATGAAGGACGTGGAAAAGAAGGTAGTCATGATTAACACAAAGTGTCGTGGTGAGTGTTATTAATAATTCTTACAATTTATCAAATATTGCTACTTTGATCTTATTTTAAAGTGCCAAACCCGCAAAATTTTTTGAAATACTATAAGCGGCGCCAGGCCAAGCAACAGCCTTCATATAAACAAACTTTAATGCATAGAAGCGAAGACCATGCTTTACCCCTTAGATCAACCCCGATGCAGAATTTATGAGATCTTAACATAGTGTCTTATGAATATAACTGAATAAAAAAATAAATATGAGTGTAAAAAATAAGATCAGTATCTAATATTAGACACTTATTTTGAGTTAAGACCCACACATGTGGCAGACTCTGATTCGTTGACGCAAAATTAACAATGGGTAAAGGGAAAAAAAAACAAAAACCACACTCATTTTATTTTTTTCGACTCTCTCTCTTCCTCTGACTCTGTCGACGCGAAAAAGAGGCGATTTTTGGCCAAAATCTGATTGAAATCCGATTTCAGTCGAGAAAGAGGTTGATCCTCATCGATGGAGTGGTCGATCGTCATCGATGAAAGAATCATGGGAAGAGTCGACGAATTTGGTTGAGAAATCAACGGGGATTCGCCTGAGCAATATTCAATGTCTTCGCATGGAAGTAATTCTCTCATTTTCTTTAGTAATTCGTCTTCAATTCGTTGTTTATAGTGAAATTAGGGTTCTGTGAAATCGGATTTGAGCCTGTTTGAAATTAGGGTTCTTGTTTTAGAAATTAGGGTTTTCGAATTTGGGATTTCGCCAAATAGATTTGGGGGTTCTTTCTCTCTTGACTACTGAAATTATGAATAGTTTTGTTCTTAGTCTGTCTTGACTACTGAATTTATGATTAGTTGATTGTTTTGCTTAAGTTTTGTTTTCGAGATTAAACTTTGGTAATGGTTTTTTTATGAAAACTTTTTCTAGATGCAATCCTTCTCTATCTTGCTGCTGCAGGTCTACTCTCTCCGGTCTAGTGCAAAGTTGTTGAATGAATCTTCCCATTAAGTTAGTAACTCTGTTCTAAGACCTCTTGGGGGAAAATCCGGCAATTAGGCCTATAAACACAGAGGGTGCTCAAAAGGTGAAGTTTTCATGCTGTAAATCTTTTCTTTTTCTTCCTATATAGTAGTTATCTTGGAGTTGTTGTTTGACGTCTTGTATTTTTTTTTTGTGCTAGATCATTTTTCAAGTTGGACAAAAGCATGGTAGGTTGAGCATCGGGGAAGAAGAAGAAGATGCCCCTAGCAAAAAAGTCCGTCTAGGAGTCCCTGCAACGCAATGGATATCGATTTACAATGCCAGGCAACTAATGATGCAGAGGTAATTAAGTTCACTGTTAAATTATACAATCAGCTAACTGTTAATTTGATATGTCCACTGCTTCCAGTGGGAAGTCATAGTTTCTGACTGGGATTGCGTTTATTTCTCTAGTGTTTTCTTGGTTAAATAGACTTCCATTCTTGGCTTCAATGTGTCTACAGGTATCACTATAATGTGGCTGATATAAGACTGGCACAGCATATTGAGAGAGGTATCGCAGATGGTTTGTTAATAAGCTGTGTATCATCATGCTCGAATCTATGGGAATTAATAATGGATGCTGGAACTGGCTTCACAAACCAAGTCTACGAACTCTCTCCTGTCTTCTTGCAAAAGGTGATCCAATGTTTCTCTGTTAATTATTCTTAGGTCTGTGTTCTGTGAAGATGATCTTATATGAGAGTAAACTCTGTTCTGTTTCAGGAATGGATAATGGAACAATGGGAAAAGAATTTCTACATAAGTTCTATTGCTGGTGCAACCAATGGAAGCTCCTTAGTTGTCATGTCAAAAGGTATACACACTTTTCCTGCTTTGATGAAAAACTTTTACAGGCTCTATCTGATGCATTTCGTTTAGTTGCAGGAAGAAATTCAGAAGGTGAAGAAGTAACTAGAGATCTTTCAATTGCCAAGAAGATCTCTCACCTCGAGAAAGACCAGACATTGAACTCAAGCTCTTTCCAGCAATTCTTCTCTGAGAACGAGGTATGCTTCATAATCTGACTTGACTTCTCTGAGATCTTTCAATTGCTTCTCTGAGTTTAAGTGTGATTAGACTTGTACCTGCTTAATACAGCCCTTGTTCAATTGCAACTATATGGTTAGAAACTGAAATAAATGCTTTGTTAGAGTTTGTTAGATTTTAGGGTTTGGTTGTTGAGTTTAAGTGTGATTAGACTTGTATCTGCAAATCAATGCAGCGATTGAATGCTTAATACAACTACTTCTGCTCTGCTTAAACACAACCATTAGTTCTATATATATCTGTAACTACTTCTTCTCTTTCACCTACATCTTGTCTTTCAACTTCTTCTCTTTCATTCTTGTTTTTATTTTTTTTCAAACAGAAAAGTTAGGTTATGGATTCCACGAATCCATATAGTCAATCCCAAAATTTTATGGACCTTCTAAATAGTCAACAGGATAGCCACCACCCTTATGAGATTGCTTCCCAAACTAGACCTCTTCGATCATCAGAAATTCCCCTGTTTAGTAGTCAGTGTTCTGATGAACCAACACTAGAGGGTTTAGGGATAACTGAGGAACGTAAAGAGAGGAAGAGATGGACTCCCACAGATGATATAGTGCTCATTAGCGCCTGGCTTAACACCAGCAAGGATGCTGTAGTGTCAATTGAGCAGAAAAGTGGTGCCTTTTGGACACGCATAGCAGCATTATATAATGCTAGTCCGAAGGTTGCATCTGCTGAGAAGAGAGATCACAGTAAGTGTAAACAGAGGTGGAGGAAGATCAATGAGCTTGTCTCCAAGTTCTGTGGAGCATTTGAGGCTGCAAAAAAACTTAAGACAAGTGGGCAGAATGATGATGATGTTCTCAAGCAGGCTCATCAGGTCTTCTACAACGACAACAAGGCGAAATTCACCCTTGAGCACGCTTGGAAGGAGCTTCGGTATGACCAGAAATGGTGTGCCAACTCGTGTAGTAAAGGTGTATGTGCAGGTAGTTCAAAAAAAAGAAATTGTGAGGATGGGTCAGCACAATCTGGTAGCTCTCAGTCGGTTAACATTGAAGATGATGACCTCCTGGTTCGACCTCCTGGTGTTAAAGCAGCGAAAGCTAAGAGGGCAGTTAAGAAGACAGCCGCTGTGGAAGAACAAAACAAGTGTCTGTCAGAGTTTCAGACCATGTGGGAAATAAGGGAGAAGGACTTAACCATCAAAGATAAGATTTCAGATAAAAGGTTGCTTGAAAGACTCCTCGGCAAAACAGAGCCACTTTCTGATATGGAAATGGCTCTAAAGATCAAGTTAATTCAGGAGATGTTGTGAAAGACCTGATTTCGGCAAAACAGAGCCACTATCTTGTATGATATTTAAGTTTATGAATGTTTGCTTTCCAATTTCAGTTCTTGTATGATATTTTTGTTTATGAAATGAAAGTTAAGTTTATGAAATGAATGTGTTGTTACTGATAACTGCCCTATGATACGAATATTTGGTTTCCACATTTGTGATTCTTGTCTTACTGATTGTGAAAAATCATTTGGTCGTTTTGAGCACTAAATTCTTGTAGTTTTGATGACAGGTTCATGGAGCCACTGACTTTGAATGTTACAACGATGATGGTAGCAGGAGAGCACCAGATTGAGCAGAAGAAAGATGATGGTAGCAGGTGCTCTCTCTCTCTCTCTCTCTCATTAAATTTCGAATTTTCAACAAAGCACAATAGTCTTTTATTGGTTTTACGTCATGTGGGTTTGGCATTAGGACAGAAAAAAGTTTGACAATACTCTTTTGTTTTCTAGTGACAGTGATACCCGTGGAGAAAAGAGAGAAGCTCACATGTTTTTGGATCAACGTGTTCCCGTGGACAAACAAGAAAGAGAGAAGCTCACAAGATATTTTATTTTCAATCACATGTTGCCGTGGAAGGCCCATGTAGAGAGCTCACATGTTTTATTTTCAATCACATGTTGTTGGATTGTTTTGTGAGCCCGTGTAAAGAGAGAAGCTCACAAGATATTTGTTGTGGTTCATTTGGCTATATATAACGTGTTGTATAACCATCATCTCTTGTAAACTTTCATAAATTGTTCATCCTTGTAAACTATCTCTCAAAACTTTCATAAATCTATTTCTTTCTTTGTCAACCATCTCTCAAAACTTTCATAAATATATTTCTCTCCTTGTAAACCATCTTTCAAAACTTTCATAAATCTATTTCTCTCCTTCTAAACCATCTCTCAAAACTTATAACCAACACAAAACATTCATTCCATCTCTAAAATGGCCTCTTCTTCTAATGATCCTTACACTCAAAATTTTGACGATAATTTTGATCAAGCTTTTGATGAAAAATTTGATCAAGTTTTCGATGAAAAATTTGATCAAGGTTTCGAGGAAACATTCGAAAAGTTCATTGCTATTCGTCAAAAACCAACAAAATCAAAGAAAAAACGAGCCTATATTGAAAGAAATCGCGAAGAAGGCCACATCAACTTATGGAACGATTATTTTACTGAAGATGCGAAATACGGGGGTCATTTATTTCGACGTCGTTTTAGAATGAACAAGCCTTTGTTCATGCGTATTGTTGATGGACTCTCGAATGCTCTTCCATTCTTTCAGCAAAGAAGGGATGCTACAGGAAGGTTTGGTTTCTCAGCACTACAGAAGTGTACAGCAGCAATTCGTATGCTGGCATATGGGTGTCCGGCTGATTCGGTTGACGAATACCTCGGGTTCGGAGAAAGTACTACAATATCATGCTTGAAAAATTTCGTCGAAAGAATAATAAATGTGTTCGGGAATGAGTACCTAAGAAGACCCACAGCAGAGGATCTTCAACGACTACTGTATATCGGAGAGATACGCGAATTTCCCGGAATGATAGTAAGCATCGACTGTATGCACTGGGAGTGGAAGAACTGCCCCACCGCTTGGAAAGGGCAATATGCACGTGGATCGGGAAAACCAACAATCGTTTTAGAGGCTGTAGCTTCACAGGATCTCTGGATATGGCACGCGTTTTTTGGACCTCCAGGTACCTTAAACGATATCAATGTTCTTGATCGCTCACCAGTTTTTGATGATGTGTTGCAAGGTAAAGCTCCGAAAGTGAATTACTTTGTCAACGGACACAAGTATAATTTGTCTTACTATCTCACTAATGGTATTTATCCGAAATGGGCAACTTTTATCCAATCTATTTCACTTCCACAAAGTTCTAAAGACTCGTTATTTGCTACACATCAAGAATCTGTCAGAAAAGATGTCGAGCGTGCTTTTGGAGTCTTGCAAGCTCGGTTTAAAATTGTTAAAAACCCTTCCATTTTTGGGATCTTTCGGGCATAGGAAAAATTATGAGAGCATGTATCATACTACATAATATGATAGTAAAAGACGAGCGAAATGGATACAATCTAATTGATGTATCAGATTTCGAACACGGAGAAGGAACTTCGGAAGTGGATATGACATACTCTACCGATATGCCCACAAATCTCGCCAATATGATGGACGTTCGCAATCAGCTTCGTGATAGAACAAGACATCAACAATTGAAAGATGATTTTGTTGAACATATATGGCAAACATTTGGCGGAAGTGAAGATTACAATTGAGCGGGGTTTCCAGTTTTTATATTGCATTTCTGTAATTTATATGTTTTAATGTATTATATTTTTGAAAATGTATTATCTTTCAATGTATTATATTTTTATTTAAATTAAAAAAAAAATTTATTTTTTAAGACACTCATCTAAATGTCTCCATTGTAGACTAAAAAATAACACATTTTAACAAAGTGTCTAATATCCAAAAAGTACACAAAAATATTATTATTTTATTATTAAGACATTCCTTATGGTAACACCATTGGGGTTGATCTTAGAGAGCTTTTTGTCACTTGGTATATAGACCCATTGTATTTGACATTTATAGATGATACTATTGGGTATACGGATATTTCACTTGATTGGATCAAAAAATCTTTTTGAAGTGCTTCAGCTTTCGCTCCGTTCGTGTGCCATCCCTCAACAGTATTATTATTATAAAGGAAAGCAAATCAATATTAACTTCTTTTCTTGGTTAATAATTTATAAATAATCAGTTTTAATAAAGTCTGAACGTTAACATATAAATATATAATATGGAAAAAAGTAAATCCAGAAGAAGGCATAGTTATTAGTGACCGACGCTAGCAGTTACCTCCGTTTTTAATGAAAAGGAAACCAATTTTATTACTGGAGGCATACTAACAAATTGTTTACAAACATAATAGAGACTTAGGGAATAAAAGTATTTATAGAAAAACCTTAACTCAATTTTAAATCTGATTTTAACTAAAACCCGTAGAGTATTTACAATGAAACTCTATTTTTGCTTCTATATTTTATTGTTAAAGTAAAATGATATTCAATGTTACTGATATTTTACTCTAAAAATTCTATTTTTGTAACTCCAAATTTGGAGTTTATATGGAGTTCTCTATTTTTAGAATATATATTTTTATTTACAAAATGATATTTTAGTTTTGATATATTTTTATTTTGTATTTAAACAAAAATTATATGTTTTATTTTTATACTAAAACAAAATTATATCAACAATAACTAGTTATATAATTAATTAAAGTTTTGAAATGCAACATTGACATATATTAAATTAAAAATGACAAAACAAATGTTACATTATAAATACATAATTAATACAAAAAATAAAGATAAAAAATTCCAAATAATTGCCGTTAAAAATAAACTTGGTAAATGTTTAATTTTAATTTCTTGTTAAACAGATAAAATAAATTTATATATTTGTAAAGTAAAAAGTTTTATAAAAATTTAATAACTAAACAAATAGATTATTGAAATATTCTTTTTATAATAAAAATATAGAGAAAATCTTTGGAGCAAATCTTTTTTTAATAAAAAACTCTACTTTTACAATAAAAAAATAGAGTAACCATTGAAAATGTATTTAACCAATCTTCATATTGACTTGAATTTTTTTGATCTTCACGTTCCCTATACGCGCTTCTTCTCACCATATACAAATCCGGATTCTTAGAGCTTCACTCTAATACAAATTTGTTATAACGAATGTGAAACACATGGATTTATATGGTTTATCATGCATCGATGTGTTAAGACTATTTATATGGTTTATGATGCATCGATGTGTTAAGGCATGATAACAACTTGTTTAAAAAAACAATTGAGGCTAAGAAAAAATGAGTGTTCATAAAAAAACACTAGTTCAACTCTAAATTTACTGTCTAAAATTTTAACAGAAATATCTTCAAAGCATATTTAATAGTTAACGTTTAGAGAGAATTTTCATTAAGAAAATAGATCATACATAAATTGTGAATATTCGACCGTCGTCTTCTGCTTCTCATAAATAAGGATGTCATAATACTTCACAATCCAGGAGAAGTTGATAATCGAATCAATTCAACATATATTTGTTAAAATTTCTTTATAAAATATACTCCCTCCGTTTAAAACACTTTGATACATTTCACACAAATTAAGAAAACTATTAAAAATTATGTTTTACCCTTTGCTCACATATTAAATAAAATTATCTCTCTAATTACTACATTAAATTAGTAAGGTCAAAACTGGATTTTTATTTAAAATTCTGCATTGAAAATGTAAAAAGACACTTTTTGTGAAACAAAAATAAAATTATACTCCCTCCGTTTCACAAAGAGTGTCATTTTGACTCTTGATTTTTGTTTCACAAAGAGTGTCATTTTATGTTTTCAATGCAATTTTTAAACTAAATCTCAGTTTTATCCCTACTATTTTAACATATTAATTAGAGAGGGAAACTGATTTAATGTATTAATAAAGAGCATAAAAGAGATTTACAAGTTTTTTTTAATTTGTGTGAAAAATGTCAGAATGACACTCTTTATGAAACGGAGGGAATATATGTTAATATTTAATTATTTTTTGACGAAAAAAAGAAAGAAATAGGTGTCGATCGGTATAGTTCACAAGAATCTCTCGCAAACTTTTTTTTGTTCTTTTTTCAATTTTTAATTTCTTTTATCTCAAATACTAGCTATCACCCGTAAATCTTGACACTAATTTATCAGGGAAATTTTTAGGAAAGTTGGATCTTCGAAGGAAGGCCAGACGACCATTCATCGATGGGCTTAGAAAACTGATTGACTCGGACATAAAATATAGTATTCTAAACATAAAAAGCAATAGAATTTTTTAAAATTTGAGTTATTTTGTGCTATCAGCCTATCATGATAAATGAGTCAAATAAAACGCTCTATTAATATGTTTGTTAGAATGTTTTGTTTGGGTAAAAGGATATAGAATGAATCAATCAGTATATTCAAGTCATATTCGATACCGTTTATTTATATAAAAAATTACAATATCCAACATTCCAAATGATTAGAAAATAAAACATTGCAACACAAGTGATGAAATTCTCCGATCAAGGAGTCATGGGGATAACCAAAAGATGGCCTAATTTGTTAACATTTGTATGACATTCCTCTTGATTTTCTTCTTCCAGTATGCATATTCGTAGGTAACCTTATGATCTTACAGTCATCTATTTGTTTGCCCTTGCTCCATAAAAATATGTATAAACCAATCACAACCACCATAGATCCGATAACGCTGCAACCAGAGCCGTGCTTAATGGTGTTTAAAAAAGGCATTGGCCTAAGGCCACCAAAATTTTAAAAATTAGAGGGCCACATTTTTTTTAATATATGTGTTTAGTTCATTTGATAAACATGTTTCGGTTTTTTGCTTGATAAGTATATATCCTTCCAATTGTTATTATTACCTTTTTATTTGTATATATAATTCTGTACATGTTTAACATTTTATTATAATACAGTATATATTAATAAAGTAAAGCCACACAAAAATTGATGACACAAAGATGATTAACGAAAAAAGAAACCTAAAAAATAATTGTATAATAGAAAATGGTAATAAATTTAATTGAAAGAAAACCTAGACACAAAGTACAAAGGAATTTAGATTGTCAAAGTAATCCCAAGAAAAGAAAAATATTATCTTCTATAAATATATATAGGGAGTATTACAAATTTGGTTGAATGGTTTGGCTATCATATTATATTTTATAGAGAGAATCAGTAAAACCATTAGATATATAAGTTTGGTGAATGGTTTTTATAGGAAGAAAAAAACAAGAAAAATTATGTTTTATTGTTTTTTATTAGCAATATTGTGTGTGTTTTGTTTTTTAAGATAACACGGTTATTACTTTAATTTTTTTATATATAAAGGGGGTTACATATAAAGAAAAGTAAAAACTTTCAGTTTAACATATAATACTAAACTTTCGAATATATATATTTGTAAGGAAATTTCCATATTAAAATCAATTCCTGAAAACTAATGGAATGATGAATGTTACGTATAATACTAAACTACTATACTCTTTTCAATGTGATATTTTTTAACAATATTGAATGTGCATAATTTTATTTTAAAAATACATATATACCTTCCCAAATAAATCATACGATGAAATATCAGGAAATCAAACAAGGTTGCTGACATAAGTATGACAGGAGTAAATGATGACGTAAAGACAGGTCCTCGTTGTTTGATACACCAGGATATCCCAACCGTACACATTCCTTGTGCAACTACACCCTATAAACATATATAGACATACAAGTTATCAATGTTGGATGATTTTAAATTCAAATAGATATAATCGAAACCCTAACTAATTCCCAAACCCTGTGAAAAGTTGGATATTCTTGCTACTACATGCGTCTACATCGATCAACCATGATTAAAACCGCAATGGAAAGATTCAAACCCCGGCCCCCTAACTTAGGATGGCTCAGTCAAACCACAAAATTAAATTATCTACATATATTGATGACAACCTTTTTATTTATATGAGTACCGCTATAATGACGGTTTATGATGGTGAGTTTGTCTTTGAGGATCCAATCTTTCACATTTCTAGTCTTGATCAAGCTAAGAAGGGCGCATTGAAGCGTACCAAAAAGCGATAAAATAACAGTACTCGAGTATGGACAAGGGTAATTCACGTTGACCTTGGCTTGTATAAGCATCCAAGAACTGAAAAGCAAAACTGATGTCAATAAAAGCATACAACCTTTGGTCCAATTCGCATGTCTTGTAAGATGGTTTAAGTTCGTTGCTTGTTCTTGAGAGTTTGTTAATGGAATGTCTTGGTACATCGTAAGAACTAAGGCTCCTCCTAAGCTTATCATAGTTCCAAGAACGACGCTGTATCCTACTTTTGTTTTCATATTTAGCTTTTCGAACCTGTAAATTTGTTTACAATAAGAGACAGTGTGAGAGTACACTTGAAATGATAACATATAAAGGAACACTTTTAATTGAAAATAATGTTAAAACTAGTGACTAATAATAAATGTACCGAAATATTAAAGCCATAATGAAAGTGAGGGTAGGCACTGTCGCCGTGAAAGCAGATCTCAACGTGGCAGAAGTGTAGGTGAGTCCAAGCAAATAGAAATATAAATTAACAATTGACAATTTGACAATTGTCAATATTTAATAATCAAGTACAATTATAAATTAATTCATTAAATAATTTAAAATATAGAACAGCATAAATTAGAATGAAAAATAATCATACTAAAAACATTCAATAACTGATCAAAGACTATGAGAAAAATCTAAACCAAAACATACATTAATGTATAAATATTTCAGTACAAACTTAAACTAAAGTAAGTACCAAAAAAAGAAGGGTACATTAAACAACTTGTGAGCTCAAGAGAAATAAAGAAGACACTTGTTGACACGTTGTAATTCACGGGTCGATCGGCTCAATGCAGCGGATTAGTTTATAAACATACTTTACTTTTATGGATGGAAGTCTTGTGATTAACACGATATTCGGTCCAATAGGCACATATAATAATTCAAAAGAAGAAAATTTCTTAATTAACAAAATAGATAAGAGCCTTTTTGTGTGTGTGTGTGTGTGTGTGTGCAACTACTGATTTTCATTAGAGACTTAAGACGGTACAGCGTTAGAGCTTAAAGCACTTTTCGCGAGAGAGAGTCTGCTGACAAATTAGCATCTCGAAATACAAAGTAGAAATAAATTTCTTTAAAATAGAGTACAGGATAGAATTAGGATATCATGAAAGAATCATGTGTAGCTTCTTCGATTGAATCTCCGAGTTAATAACTTTAAAATAGCTATTGCGAATTTGAAGCGATTAGAAGCTTTGGTATGTTTGCTTTGATTACTTTCAAACTACCGTAATGTACGAAAGGACTGACAAAAGAGAGAAGCCTAGCCAAATCAAGGTGTCATTGGAACAACCATAAGATGACCCTTTTTGTATTGTTCATCATCTTCTCTTTCTTCTTCACCAAAATGAGAAGGTAACTTCTTTGCACACTCTTCCTTCATTTGCCTGACCTTTCCCAACAAGAATATGTATAGCCCGAAGATTACAATACCAGATCCGATAACACTACACATAAAAGAACATTCACATTCAAATTCATGTAATTATATATATACATATATATATATATATAGTGTTGACATATATATACATATGTATATATATGTGTGTGTATTGTATATATATATATATTTAATTCGACGTACCTTCCGATACAAATTTGACGATGAAGGATTGAAAAATCAAATAGGGTTGCAAAGATAAGCCCCACGGGAGTAAAAACAGAAGTAAAGATAGGTCCTCTCTTTCTGATGCACCAAGATGTTCCCACCGTACATATTCCTTGTGCTACCGCACCCTACAACACGTTGACATATAGGTTCTTAACAAGTTTGATTGGTAACCCTTACTGCAACCGTAAGGGTATACCTTTTTAGTAGTTATCAACTATAAAACCGGTAAAAGCTAGTGGTATCAACAGCGTACCATCATTATTTTTGTAACGCAATCTCTTACCACACTATATGTTACCACTATTTCTTATCGCTAAATTTGTTTTGACCGTTTTTGTCATCAATCAGATTCATTATATATGTATTACTAAAAATTGATTTAAAAACAATTAGAATAAAATTATACATGCCAAATATATTTAACACCATCCTTTTCATAACAAAAGTAAAAAAAAAAAAAAAAAACTTACCGCATAAACAATGGTCATGATATCGAGCTTATCTGTGAGGATCCAAGCCGTGATATCTCTGGATTTGATGAGGCTTAAGAGGGCGCATTGGATGGTGCCGAAGAAAGATAATATGACGGTACTCGAGTATTGACAAGGGTATATGTCGTTTACTTTGGATTGTATTAGCATCCACGACCCGAAGCAGCTACTACCGGCAAAGAGAAGCACGCATCCGATGATCCAATTCTCGGGTTTCATTGCGGGTTTATCGTTCGTCAACAGATGAGTTTCTAGTTTGTCAAGTTTTGTCAAGGGAACACCTTTGTACATTGTTAGTAATAAAGCTCCTCCGATGCATATCAAAGTGCCTATCACCATCCCTATACCTGCTTTGCTTATCATGTTTAGCTTCTCTACCCTACGCCCAAAGAAATGATTTAATTTCTTTTGTTAGGTTATGATCGAAATATTATTGTCGACAAAAACAAAATTTACCTGAATATTAGAGACATAACGAATGTAACCGCTGGTGTCATGCTAATAAAAGCACATGCTAACGTAGCCGATGTGTACGATAGCCCCAGTAGGAAGAAATACTGAGTCAAACTTGCCCTAAAATACAAAAAAAAAAAACAATTAAGTTAATAAAAATCTATTAATTAATTAGACTAGGATACGACTACGGGAGAATTATGAAAATATAGTCTAAACTTTATAATATCAACTAAAAAATAGTCCATGTTCTTTTAAATTAACAAAAGGCTAAATCTAATTTAAAAACTATACCTTAAATCCGAAATCTTAAATCCTAATCCCTATTTCTTAAATTATAACATAAAATCCAAACAAAATATATTTAGTTTTATTAACTTTGAGTGAGTTAGCCTATTATTCTTTTTATATTAGAATTTTCTAATTATTCCTACAAACTATTAGGAGCTCTCTCGGATTAAAGAAACACTACAAGAAAACAGGCTTTTAGCGACTGTAAGTTGCAACTACTTATACAGTCGCTAAATATAGCGACTAATTAGCGACTTATTTACGACTCATTTGCGACTAATCCAACATCGTAGTAAATTAGTCGCAAATTTGCGACTAAATATGGTAGTCGTTACTTAGTCGCTAATTAGCGACTGTTATGCGACTAAACATGAGTTGCTAAACTGTAGTCACAAAACAGTCGCAAAATTAGCGACAATTTTGCGACCCAATTCGGTGGGTTGCTAATTACTCGATTTTTTAGTTGTTAAAAAACACGTGTTATTCGTTGCCGGGGTTGGTGTAACTGTTTTTTGCGACTCAAAAGCGTAGTCGCAAATTAGACGCTATTTAGTCGCAAATTAGTCGCTAAAAAGTCTATAAATATGCAAACCTCACACATTCGTTCTCTTCACTTCACTTTCCTCCCCTTCACTCATAGAAACACAAAAAAATCGAAAAAAAAAATTTGTTGTAAGAAAAAAAATGTCGGGAAATTATAATTTTACGAATGGTCGGGAGTGGATGTATAAGAGGTTCGATGAAGCGACGGGAAATTTTTCGGCAGAGTTCATAGCGGGGGTGGATCATCAATTCATGAAATTTGCAAATAGCCAGTCTCTTGCACAAAGCAATGGCGGTAAGTTTCACTGTCCTTGTAGTGTTTGCAAGAACGACAAATTTATGCCGGGGAGTAGAATTTGGAAGCATTTGTATAAAAATGGATTTATGCCAGATTATTATGTTTGGTATAAGCATGGTGAAGAACTCGATATGGGTTTAGGAACGAGTTATGTTGATACGACGTGGGGTAGTGGGAGTGAAGAAGTGGGTAATGTACTAGAAGATAGAAATGTGGATATGGTGAATGATGCATTTCGTGATAACGTTAATTTTGATAACTATCATGAGTATGTAGAAGAACATGGTAGTTATCAGAATGCAGAAGAACCTGTACGTAATCATTCAAAAAAATTCTACAGCTTGTTAGAAGGAGCGAGAAATCCATTATACGATGGTTGTCGTGAAGGTCACTCGCAGTTATCTTTAACTGCTCGGGTCATGCAAAATAAGGCAGATTATAATATGAGTGAAAAATTAGTGGATTCGATATGCGAAATTTTCACAGAGTATTTACCAGAAGGAAACCAGGCAACCGGTTCACATTACGAGGCGGAAAAACTGATGCGCAATTTAGGCCTCCCATGTCATGCAATTGATGTTTGCATCAACAATTGTATGATATTCTGGAAGGATGACGAAATGTTAGATAAGTGCCGGATTTGTGATGCACCAAGATGGAGGCCTAACGAGCAACGGCGTAGGAACAATGTACCATATAGTCGTATGTGGTATATGCCTATTGCTGACAGATTAAAAAGAATGTATCAGAGCGAGAAAACTGCAGCGGCAATGAGATGGCATGTCGAGCACGAATCAAAGGAGGGAGAAATGTGTCATCCGTCTGATGCGGCAGAGTGGAAATATTTTCAGGCTCAACATCCCCAGTTTGCCCAAGAAACACGTAACGTTTATCTTGGATTATGTACAGATGGGTTCAATCCATTTGGCATGTCTCGGAATCATTCGTTGTGGCCTGTGATCTTGACTCCATATAATTTACCCCCTGGTATGTGCATGAACACGGAGTACTTGTTTCTTACAATTATGAATTCTGGGCCAAATCATCCGCGAGGTAGTCTCGATATATTCCTCCAACCTCTTATTGAGGAGTTAAAAGAATTGTGGTCTACTGGAGTCGATGCATACGATGTGTCCTTGAATCAAAATTTTAATCTAAAAGCAGTGTTGTTGTGGACGATAAGCGACTTTCCAGCGTATAGCATGTTATCAGGATGGAGCACCCATGGTAAATTGTCATGTCCAATTTGCATGGAAGATACAAAGTCTTTTTATCTGCCGAATGGAAGAAAGACGTGTTGGTTCGATTGCCACCGAAGATTTCTTCCTCGTGATCATCTACTGAGGAAGAACAAAAAAGACTTTCTTAAGGGAAAAGACGCTAGGAAAGAGTATCCACCTGAGTCTTTGAATGGTGAGCAAGTTTATTCCTACCGGTTGCGTCGTGTAAATCCACCGAAAACTAAAGATGTTGGTGGAAACGGTCATGAAAAGAAGAAGCCTGGCTTTGGGAAGACGCATAACTGGCACAAAGAAAGCATATTCTGGGAGTTGCCGTACTGGAGGGACCTCAACCTTCGACATAATCTCGATCTGATGCATATAGAGAAGAATTTTTTTGACAACATCATGAATACTCTTATGCGTGTGAAGGATAAATCAAAAGATACCATCCCGTCAAGATTGGATATTGAAAAATTTTGTTTTCGGCCACACTTACATATTGATAGTGAAGGTAGAGCTCCTTTCCCCGCCTACTCATTGACAGACGAAGCCAGAACAAGTTTATTGGAATGTGTGAAACATGAGGTCAAATTCCCAGATGGTTATGCTTCAGACTTAGCTAGTTGTGCTGATATGGCTAATGGAAAGTTTTCTGGGATGAAGAGTCATGACTGCCATGTTTTTATGGAGCGGTTACTTCCATTTATCTTTTCAGAACTCCTAGATCGGAACGTCCACCTCGCATTATCAGGTACTCATTAATTATACTTCTACGAATTTGTGACACCTAAATATGATAATTGTATTTTATATTGTAGGGGTCGGAGGATTTTTTCGAGACTTATGTTCAAGAACTTTGCAGAAAAGTCGCCTTCAAATTCTAAAACAAAACATTGTTTTAATCATATGCAATTTGGAAAAGATCTTTCCACCATCATTTTTCGACGTGATGGAGCACCTGCCTATACATCTCCCCTACGAAGCTGAATTGGGGGGCCCCGTGCAATACAGGTGGATGTACCCTTTTGAAAGATTTTTCAAAAAGTTGAAAGGGAAAGCAAAAAACAAAAGATATGCAGCAGGATCGATTGTTCAATCATATCTAAATGAGGAGGTAGCTTATTTCACAGGGCATTATTTTGCCTCGAATATACAAACAAAATCAAGGTAAATACTATAATTAATCACATATATATGGAGACACATGCTATATATTCTAAATTTCTTTTAACTAATTTGGTCAGATTAACAAGATTCAATGAAGGTGAAGTCCCTGAATATCATGTCCCTGGAGTACCTAATATATTTACTCACGTTGGTCGTCCAAGTGGGGAAATGCATGAACTTTGGCTTTCAGAGAAAGACTATCGATGTGCACATGCATATGTTTTGCGAAATTGCGATTATTTTCAGCCATTTGAGAGGTATAATATGGCATAACTTAAATTACGATTAAGATAATCATATATGTGTTGTCTCATATACGTTTTTGTCTTAAACAGTATGTTCGAAGAGTTTATTTCTGCAAAATATCCAGATCTCTCCGAAAAAGATCTCTCCACAAAAAGAGCTGACGAATATCATTTATGGGTGAAAGATTATGTATGTCTCAATAATATTCTTAAGTATGTATATATTAAATATTTATGTATCAATAATTCTATATATTTAATATTGTATATCTATATGCAGGTTACTTACTGGAACGAAACACATCCTTTTCCTACTTGGGTTCAAGAGATAGTGCATGGACCCGTGAACAAGGCCAGAACTTGGCCTATCTATTTTACAAGAGGATATTTGTTTCATACGCACAATCACAGCGAGGGCCGAAAAACATGTAACTATGGTGTATGTGTTAAAGGAGAGAATTATACTGATTCTTCTGATGAAGCTGATTTTCACGGGATCTTAACGGATATAATACAACTCGAGTACGAGGGGATGGTTAATTTGAGAATCACACTCTTTAAGTGTAAGTGGTACGACCCTGTTATCGGTAGAGGCACTCGAAGGAACAATGCTGGCAATGTAGACGTTCTTTCATCGAGAAAGTACAATAAATACGAACCATTTATTCTAGGTGCGTAAATACGTATATATATATATATATATATATATATTACTTTCTGGATATCATATATATATAACTTGTACATATTTATTTTGCACAGCCTCTCAAGCGGATCAAGTTTGTTATATCCCGTACCCATACACGAAGAAACCGAAGTATTTGTGGCTCAATGTTGTTAAAATCAATCCGAGGGGAAATATTTCAGGAGAATATGTCGACACAGAGCCGACTCTTTTGCAACAAGAAAATGATGATCCTGTAATGATGACAACAATTGAAGATCTAGTAGTTGATAATTTGGTACAAGGAGTAAACCCAATCAATCTCGATTGTGATGTTGGAGATGCGGAAGCAGAAGATGAATTTCAATGTTTATCGTCTTCTGATGATGACGATGAAGATGATGAAGAACCGTAGTAATGTGCTTAAATCACATGTTAATTTCGGTGTATTTTTATTTTTCAATTTCTCTTAATTAAACATAATTATGTTGATTTGTATAATAAAAAGTTTCCAACTAATAATCTTTTTTACACAAACACAAATATTTAAATTAAAAAAAAAATTATTAGTAACAACTAAGAAAAAATTATAAGTAACAACTAAAATATTCTTATTTTGCAATTTTTTCTTGATTATAAGTAACATTATTAATTTTTTTCTAATCTCAAAATTTTTTTTATTTTTTTGTTCTCACAGATATCACCTAAGAAATGATATTTTTTTTTCTCAAAATCATTTCTCTCTTCGTTCTCTCTCTCACTCGCAGATATCACCTTGGTTTCTTTTTTTTTTCTCAAAATCAATTCTCTTTCTCTCTCGATCTGTTCTTCCTTGATTTCTTCTTCCTTGATTTCTTCTCTCTCGATTTCTCTTTCTCTTTCTCTCTCGATATCTCTTTCTCTCTCGATTTCTCGATCTCTTCTTCCTTGAACCCTCAATCGAGAAACCCTAGATCCTGTGCCGCTTGATCTCTTTCTCTCTCGATCTGTTCTTCCTTGATTTCTTCTTCCTTGATTTCTTCTCTCTCGATTTCTCTTTCTCTTTCTCTCTCGATATCTCTTTCTCTCTCGATTTCTCGATCTATTTTTTCGATGGCCGGCGGAAGAGGGAAGAAAGTAAGAGGTCCGACGATGGTTCGAGGTAGAGGAAGAGGTCGAGGGCGAGGTGCATCCGTCGCTGGAGGAACTCGGTCGAACCCTTCCACATCTACACCGATTACGCCGCCGGAGCTACCTCAGCAGTATAATTTCACTCCGGCGCCAGACCCCTCTCCGCCACCGCTTGTCCCTCTCACCCAAACTCAGATGCACGTCCGCCACTTTCCACCGCCAACCCAGCTTTTCGCAAACAACTCCACGCGTCCACCACAGATCTCTCAATCTCAAGGTCCCTCGTTGAACCCTCAACCTCAGATACGAAGCTCTTCGAATCCTCAAGGTAAGCTCTTCGTTTCTTTGTTTCAAGTTAACCTCATATGAGTTTTCAGGAAGTTAAACTCAAATTGTCGATCTCCGAGTTCTTAAATTTTAGTGTTTCTATGGATTATTTGTGCTTAAGCATATCCGAGTTCTTAATTTTTAGCGTTTCTCTTATAATCCTACAGGTCAAATGTCTCCACCAACAATCTCTTCAAATCCTCCGCTGCACAACTCTGAAACTCAAAGTAATCAGCCGCCTGAAGCTGAACACTCAAACGATTTGGAAGATGATGGGGATGATGAGATTGACGACAATGCATACATTGAACCCAATCTCCAGGAAGACCAACTCCGCTATCTTGAGACGTTGCTAAGGACGCCAAACCGTCATCAGTGGACAACTGTCCTCTCTCCACTAAAACCTCAGCCGCCAGATACCACATGGTAAGTTTCCTAAATGTTAAACCTTTTTCCTAAGTTTTATAGTTTAAAGCTTTCTCTGTTTTATAGTTTAAAACTAACTCCGCTTGTTTTCTCTCTGTATGTAGGTTTGGTCGTGACAAGTCCAGATTGGTCCGAAAGATTACAAAGATCTTCACAAACAAATTTGATGATGCATACTACAGTTGGAGTTGTGTGCCTCCGTCACGAGCGGAGCGATACTTCATGGAATTTGCGGTAACTATTTCTTCTTTGTTACGTTTATATGTCCTTTTTCCTCTTCTCTTTACTAACATCGATCTTCGCTTCTTGTATTGTAGAAAGAGCACACTTGGGATCCCATATTAACAGGGTTAGTACAAAGACATTTTGAGGCGATTTGTAAGAGGAGGATGAAAGATATGGTCAGCAAAGCTCACAATCTTGGTGTGCGACCTACCTGGATCAGCGAGACTCTTTGGACTGAAATGTGGACCTACTGGGAAACAGTTGATGCTGTACAGAGGAGTCAGACCACATCTGCTGCTCGAAATTCTGACCGTGGCGGTCTTGGTCCTCACAAGAACTTCACTGGGCAAAAGTCTTTTAACCAAATCCACCAAGAAATGGTAGTTTACATTCCTCTATCTATGCTTCTACAAGTTTATATTTTTGTCTTTCACTGTTTCTTTTTGTTACATTTTCAGGAAGAGGAGTACTGTAGACCAGTGAGTATTGGTGAAGTTTTTCTGAAGACCCACACAAGACCAGATGGGACTTATGTTGATAGGAAGGCTCAGAAGATCGCAGAGGCGTATGAGAAGAACCTGCAAGCGAAGCTGTCCGAGTTCGAGGCAGAATCTTCAGATGGGACTTCACAACCTCGACAGCTAACCACGGACGAGATTAACAACATCTTTCTTCAGGTAACTATGCATCTGATCTTTCATTAAGCAATTTCGTTTTAATTCTTTACACCTTTGCTAACTATCTCAATTTCTTTTCCCTTTCGCAGTCAACTATCGTGAATGAAAGAGGCGATGCTTATGGTATTGGAAGTCTCGGAGAGTCTCACGTCAGCGGCAAGCGCAAGTACCCGGGTAGCTCTTCGTCGTCTTACCACTCGCTCCAACAACAACTTGAAGAAGCTCAGCGCCAAATAGAAGCACAAGCCGCTCATAACGCACAGCTTCAAACCGAGCTAGCCCGTCAAGCGGCTGAGCAGCGGGACTTGAGCTTGATGGAGCAATATCTTCGCAAAACTGACCCGGGATACCTTGACTTCCGCGCTTCCCAAATTGGTCCAACTCTCTCTTCTTCTTAGGTTTCTATGTTTCAAACTCAAATTTAATATTTGTATTGTATTTTAGTGTTAAAATATTTCTTGTAAGACAATTTACCTTATTAGTAATTTATGGGTTATAAGACTTTTTTTAGATTCAAAACTCTTTCTTACAAACAAAAAAAAACCAAAACCAAAAAAAGCCAAAATGCTTTTACCAAATACATTTTTTTTAAATTATTAGTCGCTAAAAGGTCGCAAAATGAGTCACAAAACAGTCGCTAAATCGTCTCAATTAGTCGCTATTTAGTCACTAAAGAGTCGCTAAACAGTCGCAATATTTAGCGACTAATTAGCAACTACATAATTTACGACTCCAAAACAACTAAACTGAGTCGCAATTTGGTCGTTAAAAAGACGCGAGTTAGTCGCTACTTTTGCGACTAAGTCGCGACTGTTTTCACTTGACATATACGTAGTCGCTTATTAGTCGCAAATTTACGGCTATTTAGCGACTACTTTAATTAGCGACGAAACATTAGAGACTACTTATTTTAGTCGCTAATTAGTCGTAAATCATGGTTTTACGACTGCTTAGCAACTGTTCTTGTAGTCGCGAAAAGCATGTTTTCTTGTAGTGAAAGAACGAACCCAACGAGAGCACTGAAGAAAAGCTGAACCAAGATGTTGAGCGTAAGTCTCGGTCTTGTTCTCCTAAGAAACAAATAATGATTTTTTTTTTTTAATCGTTAATCATGATAAGAAAATATATATATTAAGAACAAAATTAATGGATACTAATATACTTACCGTTCCCAGAAAAATGCGATTGGTGCCAAAAATACGGTGGAAATAGCGAGCCGGTATGTTGCGATAACCATATGGTTAACACCACCATCGAGTACCTTTTTAACCAGAGCATTACCTAAACCGAGCGCCGAATTAATCGTAACCATAATAATTACCGGCGTCCATTTACCATCACAGTAACCCATACTTGATTGTCAATTACCTACTAAATAAATAAATTAATTATATTCAATAACTAATCACTCTCTTTTTTTTTTTTTTTTTCTTCCTTACCTCTCTCTCTCGCTCTCTAAAGCGGATTTGTGAATGAATGATTGATTGAAGGAAGAAACCGGTATATATAGAGATTTTTGTTCACAGTTTTTCTGCTGTTTTAGAATAAAGTAAGATTTTATAAAAGAAAATAATTCTTCTGTTTTCTTATCCAACCAAAAAAAAAAATTCTTTAATCCTCTCTAAGTTGCCAACATTTTTCCTTGAATTAGACAGATGATATTGACGTAGGCGATCGAAATGAAAGTATTCGCCATTCTATTTTTAAGAATATTTGTCTCTTATTGTAACCATGCATGGTCACTAGTTCATATACATGCTTCATGCCGTCCGTTAATTTTATACTAAACTAAACTATTCTTCCTTTTTTGGGGCTGCACAAAAATGAAAGTATTCGCCATTCTATTTCTACTTCTATTCAAACAAAATATAATGGTATTCGAACTTTCCTGTCCCTTAAGTTCATTTATTCTCTTTAACAAAAAAAAAAGTTCACATATTCTGTTGTATATAGTTTCTATAATCAGGATTTAAATTATATTAGTAAAGGTTAATTCTAGACATAAGAAACAGAAAAATGTAACTCGGATTTTCATACAATTTAATCAACATTGATTTCATACAATTTACAATTATTCTGTTGTTAACACTGATTATTTATTTTTTTAATAAACCATAGTGGTGAAGTGGTCCAAAATTGGTTGAGGTCATATATGGATTGCGATCCAACTTGTTTTCGTATTAGCTATGGCATACGTTTACATTGTTTTAAAACTTTGGTTTCTTAAATGTTTTAGGATTACTATTACCCCTTAAATTTAATTCTTGATTTCCTCGGTTATAAAAAAAAGTATCTCACATTATTTTATTTGAAGTAAATTCTTACAACGTCTATTGGTTAAAGAGCCTAAGAGCGTATTTTCTTAATAAGGTTTAAAAAATTATTAAAATCCACTACAATATGTATGCACAAGTTCTGTAGCTAGAGAGTCTAGAGATGTAGGATTCTACGTTACTCTCTCAGAGCATTTTCATCTATATTGGGAATTCTTAGCTACTGTTAAAAGACCATTATAAGTCTTTTGGCTTTTTTAGTAATTTTCGCTAGGACAGTAACATGCACACATATGTGCAAAAATTATAACTTGGGTTTAATAACTCAAATTTCAGGTCTTAACTAGGCATATAATCTTGTTCTGGATTTTAATAGTAAATAACGCAAATGGGTTGAGTGAGAAAAATGAATATTCTTGGACGATGTTAGGTCTGAAGCAAGCAACAAGATTATGTGCAGATTTATAAAAATAACATGCATGTCATTTATTTATATTTTCGTTAATGTAATTTTCCAATTTTTTTCTCGCAAAACTACTACATACGAAAAAGAAAAAAAACTACATACGTAAACAAGAATTGCGTGCATTTTTTTTTTCTTATGATGTGTACTGATTACAAAGGATCTTATGCCAATCGTCCGACTTAAAAATTGCCGTGCCATTTCTCATAATTAATTTTGGTTTTTTATATATGTCATCAACCAAACATTATTCAACTGATTGGACATTACAGTTGGTCTTGTGTCTCGACTCTTAAAAAAAAAAAAAAAAAGTTTGTGTCTTGACTCTCGACCAATAAAACAAATAATAACATCACAGTTGGTTGATAAAGCTCAAATTCACGATCCAATTTGTTGATTAGTGTCATTTTAGCTCATTAATTTCGTGCTTTTCATTTTTCAAAATTCTTTCTTTATGTTTTCTTTACTAAAGAAATATATTGGCTTTTTCGTTCTTTTGGAAAAGCAAAGGAAAGATAAAGTGAGATAAAGCTTTTATTTCTTTCAGTCAAAATTATAGTCGGCCAATTTTATTTCTTCGAAAAATAATGGACTTCTCTTTTATCAGAAGATAATGGGGCTTATGTAACATCTAAAGGAGAACACAATTTGCATATAAAAATGTATATAATTAACAAATTTTAAAACATATTTTTTTTTCCGGAATATAAAGATTGGAATTGCATGCTTGTGATAAATCTAAAACATTAGCGACTACTTATTTCAATGCGGAAGTTATGTAGCACGAAAGCTTCTCTCGAGGTCTGCTTCACACTTCGGAATCGGAATCGAAATCGGAAGCTTTCGGAATCTAGCTTTCATAACGATTTCAAAAATATATTTTTAAAACGTATTGGAAGCTTACGTTTCCATTTTGGAAGGTTACGCTTCCATATTAAAAGCATATGTATACAATATGTTTCATTTTTTATCTATAAAATATATTGTTTAAACTATTATTTTAATCAAGATGAGATATCAGAAGTGATTAAATTGATAAGATCAATGACATTATCTCAAAAAAGTTGAGTTGTATAATCTTTCTTTCGATAACAAAGAATTTTAAATAATTTATTTGATGAAATTAAAAAAAAAAGTTGTTTTGATTTTTTATTTTGCTTAAGTTGAATTATGTAAAATATACTAATTAAATTTGAATTATTTATAAATATTTATTAATATAATATAATGTTTAGCTTTTTATATACTTACATATATATATATATATGCATACGATTCCAACACGTACCCGCTTTTTAATTTTTTGAAAAAAGCCGCTTCCGCGTTTTCATACGATTCCGTTTCAGCGTACTCGTTTTTGATTCCATACAACTTAGTTAATGAGGTGTTCAAACCAACCACTAATTTTCATGATGCAAATATAGTTAGTTAGATAATTGTAAGAAGATAATACAAATTCTAATGTATTTGTCAAAAATATTTGATAAAGTATAACGAGTATAACATTTACCTTCCTCAATCATAAATATGTAACACATTTACTCCCCGCAGTCATAGATTTCTTCTTCTTGCGGCAGTTTTTTCGCCCAGCTCCTCACAGTAGCAGCAGTCTCTTCCAATGATCTTCCAAACTTAGCAGCAACACAGACTTATCACCAACTTTGTTTTCCGGATTCTTTGTTTCAGCAGTATTTTTTTGTATGCATAAAAATATTGAAAACGCATCTTCCTCTTATAGTAAAGAAACCCAACGCCGTTTTGCAAGTTCATATACCTATGGTGCCATGGACCAGACAAATTCACTCCTAAATTCTCCTCCAAGCTAACTTGATAACATATTCGAGTTCCAAAACGAAGATAGATTGGTAAAATGTTGTTTCTTAACTCGGTTGGCTTGTAAAGATCGTTTCTCAACAGGCTAACATATGGCGACTTGGTGTAACGGTGTATAATTTGCTTAATTTAATTTATATGGTAGCTATTAGTAATTTTTTTTAGGATTATTATTTGATTTTCTAAATTGAAGTTAATTTAAAAAATTTTGAAATATATCTTTTTAACTTTTTCTTTTTATTTTAGTCTTTTTAAAAAATAGTATGTGAGTGTATAATTTTTAAATTTTAGTTATTTTATTATTTAGGATTACTATTTGATTGTATAATTTCTTAACTAAAATTTTATTTATTAATATATACTTTAATTGCAACACATGTCAAAATCTGATCGATTAATTTGATACGTGTCACGATCATGTTAATTAACCATTTTGATGCATATATACTAAGATTACAATGTCCCAATTTAGAATAATCTGTGGACCCCAATGCAAATTTTGTTTTTCAGACAAATTCATTTTAAAACAACGTAAAAAAAGTTCAAATACTTGGATGTTGGGCTTTCGCTAATTTAAGACCCAACTTTAGTGTAATAGCCCGTGACTTAATTTAACTAAAAATAAGGGGAGTGCTTACCGAAAGATGAGGAGAAACCTTCACCAAAAAGTTCAAGACACGGGTATCTGAAAGCGGATTCAAAATAATGATAGAGTGTTTGATTAAAAGAGCTTATTGAGATATGAAATTTAAAAATAGCTAATTTGAGCTTTATTATGCAATGAATGTAAAAGAAAGAAGAAAACTTTAGATTGTCTTCAAGAGTTAGAAGAGTTCGATTGATTCATAAAATGGTTGAAGGAATAGTTGCTTTTTTGGCAACTCTCAAGGTTTTTTTTTCACAATGACAATACACAAACTTATATATGAATCCAATCTATAATGTTAAACCCTAGAATACATGGGTTAATGGGCTTCATATGACAAATAATATTGGGGTTCTTTAGATTTTTTTATAGTATCAAAGAAGACTATCCGAAAAAGAAGCTGCCTAAGTCCATAGAGCCTAGGTCTAGTTGCAATGCATTATTACTTTCAGTCCTTTACTGTGAATCTATCATGTCCTATTTCATTAGAGCGTTATACAAAAGGTATGATGTTTTCTGACCCATTAAAGAGGGCTAAAAAAGAGCACAACTTCAATCGGATTATTCCAAACGTACAAAATTCTCTTTCATATAACAAATTTTAATCATCCAAAGGATCCGAAATCTCACCCAAACAGAGAGTACTCTGTGACGTATCTAATCTAGTGAGACTAGTAAAATCTTTAAATCTTTTGGATGGTTTGACGACTTGGATTATGATTAAATATGTGTAAGATTCGGAAGCGTTTGCTTCAACTGTTTGTGGTTGACGCATGACAAACAGAAGTGCTTTTTGTTACAAAATAACAGGGAGGGATGGGATGGCCTCAGAGGTGAATAGAGTAAGCAATGAGAGACCATAGGCACCATACGAATTGGGCTGAGAAGGTAATGTTTGACACAATTAGTTCCACATGTATTTACTCCATAAACATGGAGATCCTAGAGAATGTGATGTTATATATGCAGCGTGATGATCCCACTGAAAAGATAGTAGAATGACTAGTTGTCTTACAGTGAATTCAACGGCTAGTTGTCTTTTTTCTTTGACGGTCTAACATGATAAAACTATTTGATTTAATACTGACATGTGTTTAAAAAAATGGTTGTTTAAGTTTTTTTTCTTGTGAGGAGGGTTGAGAATGTGACTGACACTTCAGCAAATTTAGTAAAGTTGTTTGTCAAATACTATAGATTTGAATCTCGACAAAATAAAACATTATGAGTAATTGAAGTGCCATTCGCTTTAGTCTTATCATCGGCCCAAGCTTGCCCAACATTTTCGGGCCGGACAATTTATGTGTAACATGGTAACATGTAAATTTTGTTGAATGTGGAATCTTGCTGAATTTTTGTGTGCTTTTTGATAGAATTTAGCTGAATAACTATGAATTTAATTGGTAACCGAAGAATATAGCTGAATAACTGAAAATGTTTATAAACTAAATGGTTTAAATGGTTACGAAATAAATAAAATATATTATCAAGAGTTTAATATTTTCACTTCAGTGTTTACTTATCATGTTATAAATTTCAATTTAAATTTTATAAACTTATAGGTGTTTTATTTTTAAAATAACAAAAAGTAATTTATTTAAAATTAACATTTTATTTTCGAGTCCTTAAAGATTCTTTAACCGTTAACAAATTATCAGTTATTTGAATTTATTAAGTCAAAAAAATTTGCTTTCAACTTTAACTGGATTTGATAAAACTATATAGATAATTGTTTTATTTTAGATGAATATATTTGCTTTTTATGTATTTTTATTTATTTTTTATTGCGGAATAGCTGAAAAAATATATTTTAAAATAATTAAAAATATGAATTAAGTGTATAAATAGTTCATGGGATTTTGGGGATAATGAATATTGGTGGAATGGGAACATACTTAGGGATTCCAGAGAGTATGGGGGGGGCAAAAACAAAGATTTTTATTTTTTTTAATAGAACGACAGCAAAAGCGGGTAAATGGATGGACATCAAGATTATTATCCAAAAGGGGTAAAGAGGTATTAATAAAATCAGTCGCAACCGCGATGTCAACATATGCAATGTCGTGTTTCCGATTGCCAAAAGCGATAACAGTAAAGCTTACTAGCACGGTGGCACAATTCTGGTGGAGTACCAATGGTCAAACACGAGGTATGCACTGGATGACATAGAAAAACTTATGTAAGTACAAGTCTGAGGGAGGAATGGGTTTTCGGGCTATAGAGGATTTCAACACGGCTTTAGTGGCTAAGCAGCTCTGGCGACTTATAGATTATCCGGAGTCTCTATTTGCAAAGGTGTTCAAAGGGCGGTATTTTAGGAATGGAGGGCCTTTAGACCCCATTCGATCCTACTCTCCATCTTATGGGTGGCGAAATATAATCTCGGCTCGATCTCTGGTACAAAAAAGGCTTATCAAAAGAGTTGGTTCATGTACTTCTATATCTACATGGAATGATCCTTGGATACCGACCTCTCGCCCGATATCAGCAATATGCAAAGGATATAATTTGTATCCTGAGCTCACAGTTAATCAATTGATTGACCCTTTATCATCAACGTGGAATTTACCACTAATCCAACAACTCATTGTTGCAGAGGACATACCGTTAATCATAGGCATTCCAACAACAAGGGAGATAAGACCAGACCTCTCTAATTGGCACTATACAAGATCGGGAAGATATACGGTAAAATCGGGATACAAGCTCGAGCAGGAATGTCCCTCCAGTGGTGACATACAAAGAGTCTATGGACCTGATGTGAGTGGTCTACAATGTCAAGCTTGGAAAATAAGGTGTCCGCCGAAGATAAAGCATTTTTTATGGCAAATAATTTCCGGTTGTATTCCGGTTATGGATCGTTTGCGTAAAAGAGGTATCAATTGTGATCCACAATGTGGAAGATGTGGTGCAGAACGGGAAACAATAAATCACACTTTATTTGAATGCCCACCGGCCTTCCAAGTCTGGGCTCTATCGACAATCCCTACACCGCATATTGGGTTTCCAACGGATGCATTATTTTCAAATATGGCACAATTGTTTTGGAAGGCACCACAACACGATACAATGGTGATGTTCCCATGGATTCTATGGTATATCTGGAAATCACGAAATGATAAGTTGTTCTCAAATATAGATCGGGACCCTCGGGAGATACTTAAGGTTGCACAGGCAGAAGCCATAGCATGGGATTTGGCACAAGTAGAGGACATTCAGATAGAACAACAACAACGGTCACAAGTATTGGTACCACTCAACTACGTTGGACTGACATGTAAAACAGATGGTTCTTGGAAGGATACGGCCACAAATGCGGGCCTGGGATGGTTTTGTCAAGGTTTTAGCATGGATGTAACATTAATGGGGACAAAAAATGTACGACGCATCATTTCTCCATTACATACAGAATTGGAAGCATTGATTTGGGCTATGCATTGCATGCTTGATGTAAGACGATTTGCGGTGGCCTTCGTCACGGACTGCTTCGAGCTGGTGAAGATGGTGTCTAAACCAGAGGAATAGCCGACTTTCGCACTACACCTGGAGGAATACGAGAGAAACACGAAGGAATTCTCATTCTATTCTATCTCGCATATCCCACGCGCTCAAAATACAAAGGCAGACAAGTTAGCACGGAGTGCTCGAGACTACCTTTCTTATTTGGATTATGTAAACTCAACTCCCCCGGTTTGAATTTCTGAACCGTTTTAAGAGTTGAGGCTGTTGACAAAAAAAAAAGTGTATAAATAGATTAAAAAAAAAATTAATGTATTAAACAACATAAAAATACAAAAATCAAAAACTATCAAAGATAATAAAATAAAAATACATTTATTCATAGATATATTAATACACTAATGATATCTAACCAATAATAATTGTTTAATTTTTTCGTATAATATGCATATGTACTCCATCTGTTGTTCATTCTTGTTCTTATAAGAAACTTGGTTCGATACTTTCTCTATCTTACTCATTATAAAACTTATTAAAATTATTAAATTGAAATAATTAGCATGTCTAAAGTTGTCACAAAAAAATTAACACGTTTAAAATGTCTATTAATAACTAATCTTATTTTCCTTTAAATATAACAAAGTACATTTTTTTAATAAGAAACTTGATTTACCAATTTTTCCATCTTTTCTATTATTACCAAAAAAAAAATTATATAATTTTTTTGTTTTGTAATACTTTTATTTTTTAGTTTTACACAAAAATTAATCATATTAACAAAATAGTTACTATGAAACATAATTAAAAACATACATAAAGTTTGATTTATAATATTAACAATATATTAAATATATAAACTGAAAATATAACATTCAAACCTTAATATGGTGATCGAATAAAAGATATTATTCTACACTTAAAACTAATTATTTAAATAGTATTGTTTTGTCATCTAGTGGTGATTCCACAATTATTCATCAATTCCACAACTTCCATTCAACTGGTGACATCAAAAAATAGTTTTAAGGCCTCTATTGGAATCTGAGTATGCGCGCATCACATATCTATGTAATGATGATTCGACACAATGTGCTTTACTTTTGGAAAATAAATAAATAAAATCATAAAATATATGAACTTTAATATTAAATGTAAGTCTCTCATCATCGGCTTCGCGCTATGAGTCAGTTGCCACTGCTTTTAGATAAGTTGATTTAACTAGAAGAAAAAAATAGAGTATTTGCAATCCAAGATAATAATTAATTTTAAAATTAAATCTCTCTCCTATCTCATTATTCATTATAGTAAATTAAGTATTGAAAACCTTTTCTACCCTTATTATTACCTTATAATTACATGTTTCTCACTTTTTATTTTTCTATAAAGTGGATGAGGTTGAAGAAGAAAAAAGAAAGAACAAGGAGAAAGAGAGAGGAAGAAGGTGGAGGAAGAAGAAAAAGAAAAAAGAAAATGGTGAAAATGGAGATGGAGTTTGGTGATGGTTTTGACGGCGATCATGATGACGGTAACGCCGACGTTGGTGATAGTAATAACAATAACTATGTTAGCGATTGTGATGAAGGTTGTTATCGCTATAATTTTATATATTTTAGAAAAGATAACAAAATTAATTAATCAATAAATGATATGATAACTCGTTAACATGATAAATTTCATATTTTTATATTTTATATTTTCTATAATATGATAACTCAATAAACACGATAATTTTATGATATAATAACTCGTTTAACATCCAAATTTTATATTATTAATGATACGATCACTTTGGTTAATATACTATTTTTCACGATACGCTAACTGGTTTAATACGTTAATTATATAATAAGAGCGGATAACATTTGATAACAGTGTTATCAGACGGACAATGAACGGTGTTGTCGGGGTGAACGGTGAACATTGTTATCAGGACGAACAGTGATCAGTGTTGGCGGAACAAATTTGTTGAAATGGCATTGTGTAATTAAGCAAATTAAAAATGATTTTTTGACCTAAATTTATTTTCTTTCTGTTAAATAACTACTTTTGAATTATCTATTACATTATACTTGATTAGATGGTCAACTATGTATATATATTAACATCACCCAAAAAATATATATATATTCTGGTTTAAATTAACTTGCAATGAATCTTTATATCTAATTTTTTTTTTATATCTAATTTTTTTTTTTAGATATAAAGAAATTAGATATATTTTTATATCTAATTTCTTGGAATCTCCATGGAATGAAACAATCTATCTCACTCCGAAAATTTTGAAAATACAGGGGGAAAAAAACAAAAAAAATGTATAAGAGCGAACTGATGGCTTAACAGTTATCTCGGTTATGATGGCAAATATCTATCTATCTATATCCATCGTAAATATATTATTATGATCGTGATGAGCTCTCTGTATCAAACGGGCAATTTAGTATTGTTATCATTTATAACGATATGGTCTTCGTTTTCAATCATTTGACAAGACTTGGAATTGGTCAAAGTCTTCGAAACAGACTGATCTGTCTCGCTCTTCTTCCCCCAAAGATACACGCAGAGACCCATTATAGTCACTACTGATCCAAGTATGCTGCATTTTTGTTATACCATAGATAAAACAAACATATGAGTACATATATGCGCATGGACCGACCTTATGCTATATGATATATAAAATTGATATGATTTGAGAATATAGCATTAACCTGCCGAGGTATATAGGAGAGTGTAAGATGAGGAAATCGAATAACGTAGCAGAGACGAGACTAACGGGGCTGAATGTTGACACGAAGACTGCTCCCGTCATTTTTAGTGACCATGACGTCACCACTGTCGACATCGCGTGCCCCACTATTCCCTGTTTTATTTTGTTTTTCATCAAAATATCAAATCATATATTATAATCAATCATGTTATCAACTTATCATCATATATTGACATAATGTTCAACAAAAAAAAAAAAAAAAAATTCTATGACATAGTATGAAAAATAACATAAAAGAAAGTTATTAAAAATTTCAACTTTGCGTTTATGATACAATTAATCTGAAAAAATAATGTTTTAGGGTCCACTTTTTTTTCCTTTGGTTTTTCCGAGGGCCCACTTTATGATGAAAAAAATAAAATAATATCGATAAAAGAATAATTCACCTACTTTATAATAAGTAAAAAAAAAAATCAAATTTATCTTTTATAAACCTAATTTGTTAAACAGCAAAAGAAATTACAGAATTTTTCTCAGAAAAAATATTGTCTTCATACAAAATCAATGAGAAAATATAAGATTAAATATTTATAAGAAAGCATAGATTATTACGAGGATCTTTTTGAAAAAGGTCTCAATAGATAAAGGTGACATTTGAGATATCAAAGAAAATAAAACTTCTAACTCTTCCTCTTTTGTTCAATATTTTACAAGCTACCCTATAGTTTCTATAATCTTTTTCTTATTGATCATTTAAATGTTGTATATCTAATGAAAAAAATGAAAAAAAAAAACTTACAGCGTAAAGGATGATAAAGATGACGAATTTGTCTTCTATGATCCAATCTTCGACTTCTCTACTCTTATAAAGACTCAAAATGGTACATTGAAATGCTGCGAAGACTGACAAGAGACAAGTACTTGAGTACTTACTGCAAGGATACTTAACGCTTAATTTCCCTTGATACAACATCCATAGAGACAATAACACTGTCCCAATGAACAAGTAAAGACAGCCTAGAAGCCATTTCTTTGTTTGGTCGAGACCATTGTTATGTAATGTGTTTTTGTGAAGAGACTCTGGATGAGTATGAGGGTTTGATACTTGTGGACCTTTGTAGAATGTTAAGAACATTGCTCCAAGTATGCAAATTAGGGTTCCTATTAACTTGAGCACACCTGCTTTGCTCTTCAGGTTTTGCGCATTCTCTATTCTGCAATTTTCTTTTAATTAGAGTTACCAGATAATTTTTGTTGTGATTTTGAAAGATTTAAACAATAATTAAAAGTAGCTGCATTACCTGAAAATAAGGGCCAACGCAAAGGTAATAGCGGGTAACATGCTAAGTAGAGCCATCGAAACAGTTGGTGACGTGTACGATAGTCCAAGCAAAAAGAAAAATTGCATCAAACTTGCCCTGCGTTATTTATTAAAAAATAATGATATATAAAAGAAACAAAGTAGAGTTTGTAGACTTGTATTATAACTTATTTTCAGGTTCTCAATATAATTTAATATCAATATTTTAATATAACTTAATTATATAATTAAATTTTAATTTTCTCAAAACAACAAACCAATAAAACTAGGACAAATGTCATAAAAGGTTCTCAAAATTATATCAAAAGTTCTCAAGAGTATCTGCAAGGTTCTCAAAAGTATTTTATAGGTTATCAAATGAAAATCCATTTTGAGTTCTCTCTTTCTTTCTTTTTTTCAATATTTTTAATTTTTAACTCGTTGACGGGATGTTCTAACTAAGAAACATATAACGTGTTGGAAAACTCTTTTATCTTTCTTTTTCTTTTAAAAATAAATAAAATTATTAAATAAATAGAAGAATAACAAGAACATGTGAAAGGACAAACCCAAGTAATCCGCTGATGAAATGTTCGCACAAGAGCATGAACGTTAGCCTTGGTCTTGTTTTCCTATAACAAACATATAAATAGCCAATTTCATTAATCTTATAAATAGTAT
The DNA here is from genome assembly GCA_020283515.1 of Alliaria petiolata. Classification (NCBI taxonomy): domain Eukaryota; kingdom Viridiplantae; phylum Streptophyta; class Magnoliopsida; order Brassicales; family Brassicaceae; genus Alliaria; species Alliaria petiolata. The sequence goes on from JAHZTW010000001.1 coordinate 157,310,835, forward strand.
ATACAGTCATACATACAAATATCATATATGAGTTTTTATCAAAAAAAAGATATCATATATGAGTGGATATATATCATTATTACACCTTAGTTTCATGATGTTCCAATTATATATAAAAAGGATATATACCAATATTACAAACTTGGTACTTTCATCATGTCTCAATAAAAACAAAATGTATGACTTAATCATTTAAAATCTATGATTAGTCTGGATTTTAACATATAATTATATATCCAACCGTACATGAGAAGAGCATCTATTTAATTAGTGTAAGGCTAACAATATATTCTTAAATTACAAATATCCACGCACGAAAATCAAAAAAAAAAAAGAGAGGATTTTATTTTCTTAAAGGGAATCTAGGGTTAAAATGGATCTTAACATATTTGATCAATCGTACATAAAAAAGAACGACCGTTTATTATTATAACATCACGAAATATTTAAAAGTTATGGTAATTAGTTTAAATTTCGACGTATGAAAATCAAAGATTTGACCAAAAAAAAAAAATCAAACATAAGCATATTTCTTACGAGAACATAACTAAATAAATTTACTTAAAACAAAACGTAATAAATTAACGACAAGTTCAACACATAAGTATCAAAAAGTTCATACCTCTCCCAAATATAAGCAAACGGAACCAAGATTAAAGCAGAGATAGCCATTCTATAGGCAGCAAAGATCATATGATTAACACCAATATCAAGGGCTTTCTTAACGAGAGCATTCACTGATCCAATTGCAACACTTGATATTAACATTACTATCGCTGGTGCCCATTGTTCTTCCTTCATCTTCTTTCTCTCTCTCTCGATTTTTTGTTCTTTGTATAATCGAATGTTTTTCTTTGCGTTAAACAACCACATCCCATCTACTTATATATATATAATAAAGTTTGTGGGTGGTGCCACATTGGATATCCTCCTTCATATATAATTTTTTTTTTGTTAAAGTCCTTCATATATAATTTATATAACTCCTTATAGTGTTTATATAATAGTATATTTGATTGTTGAATTATATTGTAGATCTTTTAGTCGGGGAAATTGGAAATAAAGAATACTTTTTCGACAGTTTTGTATCTCTTTACCTTCATAAGTAACTTTCACTAAATTAATTTTTATATTAATCAAAATCCAACTATGCCCTCTAATTATTAATTAACTTTTTATATAATTATAACACATCTATTGACAAAAATAAACCATACTCTATTCGATTACATAGTCTTCTGAACCCATACATCTTTAGTTCTTAGTAGTTGATTCCAAAGTAAATAATCTAGCACGGTTCTCTTGATCAACAATAAATTTCCACTCGTTGTCGTCAAAAGATCTCCATACACCGCACGTCACAAAAATTTACATCATATTTATTTATGATGCACAAAAAAATAAATCTCCCAAATAAAATTTGCACAGATCAATTTGTGTTAAAGCAAACAATATATTTGATAAACTCATCAGATTATGTGAAATCTATCCACTACTTTTTGATCTAGACCCTTGATTTTCGCAAAGATGTGAAAGAATCAGAAACGTAGAGTATAGTGAAGAAGACGACAAATAAAAAGATGAAAAAATTGTGTTTCACTTAATTTTAAAATCCTCAGAAGACACGTTATACATCTCGCAGAACACTTAACCCACAGAAAACACGTTCTAAGACTCGCAGACCATATCAAAAAAAGATTTTGTAAATATATTTGTAATGTTTTGGAATAATAGGAAAATTTTATTTCCTTAAATATATTTATTTCCTTTTTAGTATTTAAATTAATATTAAAAATAATTTTTAAAAATAAATTAAATATTCAAATATATGGCTTTAAGGATAGTTTAAGCACAATTATGCATAAAAAAATAAAGGTGTACAACCACGAGACAATAGAAAAACGTCATTTATTTCCAGTTTTTACTTTTTAGTTTAGTTTGGTGGACGATCATTTTCGAAGGCTCACTTAATGTACATGCATGCAGTTTAAATAAAACAACAAAAAAATCTGAATAAGTACTACTCCCTCTCTTTCTAAAGAAAAGATGTTTTAGAACTTTTACACATATTAAGAAAACATATTAAAATTTGACTATAAATGCATCATTTTTTGTGATTAACAATTTCCTATAAATTTAAACCAACAGTAATTCAGTAAATTCAATTAATTCTCTTAAAGTTTACAATTGTTCACCATTGACTAAAAAAATGCATAAAAAATTTAAAACACATATCTTTGTGAAACAAAAATAAAATCTAGAAATTTTTTTATTTTAAAAACAGAAAAAGTACTATTTTCATCAGAAAAACACACAAAAGTTAAAAATAGATTTTTAATTAAGTCCGCGTCTAACATCATCGCAAAATTGATTTGAAAAAATACTTATTTTTCCCAAGACAAAATTGTCATATGATACAAAAAATGATGTTAAATGATCGTTAAATGATTGGAATTTTGTTTTTTCATCAAATAATCTTTTATTTCAGGGCATTTAAGTGTCTACCAAATTAATTAGTTCCAGCTCGAGGGCATTTAAGTGTCTACCAAATTAATTAATCTGTGAGCTTGTGTCTTTCCATTACTGATTTTTTTCCCTAATTTCCCTAATTTATTTGTTTTATTTATAATCCATTAGTACTTAATAACTTAAACTAGGAAAAAACAATCAGTAATGGAAAGACACAACCTCACAAATTAATTAATTTGGTAGACACTTAAATGCCCTCGAGCTGGAACTAATTAATTTGGTATGGACACTTAAAAATGCCCTGAAATAAACGATTATTTGATGAAAAAACAAAATTCCGCATTATACGTAATGCGAGACACGCACTTTGCTTCTCACATTTTGTTCGCGTCATCTACTTTACATTTAGTACTTACCCTAAGCCCGTTATCTTTAATTACTTGTTTAAGTTTTGTTCATCAGTTAATCAACATATAATTTTAGACTTTTTTTAGTATTATAAAATGAAAAATGTATACAGTAAAACAAACTTTTTATTCTAAATTTTTTTTTGTGTGTTAAAGATATAAAACAAATATTCTTCTTAATCATTAGCTTATCGTGGTAGTAGATCTGAATTTTTATTTAATTATTAAAAATGTCAATTGAAACAAATTATCTGACTATGAATTTACTTTTTTCTTAGACAACTTTTTTTTTGTTAAAGCTACTTTCTTGGCAAACATAAGGTTTTTAACCAAAAAAAAAGAGGAAAACATAACGTTTTTCGATTAATTAATTATCATTACAGTATCCATCTCTCATTCGCGAATTATGTTATTATATAAATTTCAGTCTAAAAGACCTTAACATATCATGAAAGAGAAATAAAAAGTGTGATTAAAAGATATATAAAGGTTGGAAATTCTACTACGGCAAGTAGTTTTATTTATTTATTTATTTAAAGGTTCAGAAAAAAGTAGTTTTATTTATATGTATTTTTTTTTTCATTCTCGCTTTATTTAATGAGTTAATTGATAATTGATGTATCTACATCTTTTTTTTTAATCTACATCTAGATCACCAAACTATAACTAAACAAAAGTTACAAAAATAAAAAAAACATGAACTACACATTTTTTTCATTTAACTGATAAAAATATGCATATATGTATTACATTACTTCCAATTCAGTTATCTTAATATTTCATCATTTTCAAATTAAGAATATTTTATTTTTCTAAGTACTTTAAAAATTTGTAGTAATATTTTATACTATTAAGAACTAGAACCTGTCCCGTGGTCTTGTTCCCACTGGCGAATAGGCCTAATTGCAAGTTTCCAATGAAATTTTAAGATTCCAAGTTCCAACACAGATTTCTTTATAATCCCTTCAACTTCAAGTCTTCAACCTTAAGCAGTGAAATCTTTGTCGAGAGAGAGGAGATTTGTGGTGGTCGAATCTTAAATCTAGATTTGCATATGATTACGATTCAGTCAGACAAGTGGGCTTCTGATTTGTTTTGGGCCTTAGTGGAGAAGCTTTGGCCCAGGTTGAAGACAAAGGGAAGAAGAAGCCCATTCAACGACTCGTGTCGTACTCATATTGGCATTATTCTGGATATAACCGTTGAACCAAAAATTGAATTTTGGTAAATCGATTATCATCCAATCAGATTTTATTTCCAAATTATCTTCCTCTGATTTCTATTTCTACGTCCTCGCTCAAAAGCAAAACCGTAATTTTTCCCATTTCTGTGAATTTCTTCCCAATTTAAGAGCGATTGATTTCTCTTTCTTTTTCGTTTTGGAAAATATTGATTCGCAGATCATTCCTCTGTTCTCATCATCTTCGTAGAATGCTAAAATTTGAATCTCTGGTGATATGATGGATTCGATATTATATGTCTATATTTATGAGGCCTATTATTATTATAGGGGAGTGGGCTACTCTCTGTGGGTTTATTATTTTATGGCCGGTTGATGGGTTGTTATCTAATCAGCCCAACTCGTTTTGCAATTGCAAGTACGTTCGTAATTATTATTAGATCTATAATCGAGCATAAGTTTAATCATTTACAATTTCTTATTACTGGTATCCATTAGGAATTTATTAGTATCTAAGCGCAACATGGTTTTATCTTTAAAATTTAACTCAACGAGGTTGTTTAGAAACCTTCGTTTTTTCATGTGATTAGGGTATTATTTAAAACGTTTAATGTCCCTCAAGCTCTGTAATCAAATTTAATGCACAGAGAAGTATTAGCCAGATGCGATCATAATCATAGTAGTGCTCAGTAGTCTCAAGTAAACCCATCATAACGCTTTTGAGATTTTCAACAAGTTCCCTTATAAATTTTGATTTTTAACGTTGATAGAAAGTAATTGTTATTAACCAAACACTACAAGAAAAAACCTGTAATCCAACAGCCATATTAGTAGATAATTCGTTGGAAATCATGTTTTCCAACTAATATCTCATGAATTATATTTTGTTGGAATAAGAGCGTTGAAAACGGATGTTTGTATAGAAATCGTTGGAACATATACCTACAAATTAAAATTGTTGGAAATTCGTCAGAAGTTATTGACATAATATTTGTTACAAAATCATCGGTTAATTTCGTCGAAATTCTAACTACATTATTCCAATGAACCATTTGTAAGAATCTTGTTAGTATTTGCCATCAAATTTCCGACAACGGTTTCCGACAAAATATGCGTAGGCTTTTTGTTGGTATATTTCGTCGAATTCCCAACAATTCTTTTCGAAATTTTTTTTATAGGAATTTCATTGGTACGTTCCGTCGAATACTTTACAATATTTTCCAATGTAATATTTGTACAAGTTTCGTTGGTACTATCCATCGAATACCTTACAAAACTCTCCGACAAAATTCCTACAAAAGTCTCATTTGTCAATATTTTCGATGAAAGTCTCACAAAATTTGCATTTGAAATATTGGTACATCCCATAAATTTCAGACACGATTAAATATTATTTTAAAAAAAAACATAAATAATAATAGAAAGCTATTTAAATATTTAAAACATTACTAAATTCAATAAAAAAATCCAAAAGCTTTAATAAACTAAAGATCCAACACACTTAAATAAAATAACGTAACATGCAAAAGCCTTAAACAAAAGAAAGATGATCATCATCCATAAAAAAAAGACAGATTTAACAAAGCTTAGAGGCTTTGGTCTGGGCTCACGGTGTTGTCAAGTTCACGGTTTCAGCTGCTCTCATTGAAGGTGGAACTTGATCTGGAAACCTGTTATGCATCATTGTAGTCCAGAATTCAACATCTTTAAACTTTAAGGACATCTCCTCCAACTTTGTCTCTACTTTGTTGAATTTTTCTTGAGTCTGCATATACATTTCTTCAAAAAATGTAGAAGTCTCCTCGGTATTCTTATCAGCAACAACCGGAATTGATCCGTAGCCAAACTTGTGGCCTTTCTTAACTTTACTTCCTGAAAGTTAGTAAATTTTATTAGCTATATATATATATACATATATAAACGTAGATACAATCTTAAAAAGTTGATGCATCAAAACCTATAAACTACTTTGATTATCATTCAACATGTGTTTTACCTCTCGATAGATAGCATCCATTGAGGCTTCTCATTTTTTTGATTCCACTGCTTTTTCCATTCAAAGGCTAGTTCCTGCAAACGATTTCCACACAACGCCTCAAACTCATCCCGAACTAGTGTAGTTTGCTCATACCGCCAATTGTACTTTTGTTACAGGTTCTTCCATATCTGGAAGGGTCTGATCCGGTGATAGCAGTTGAGATCTCAAGAGATTTTGGTCGACCGTTCGTTTGTATGCCATATAGCCATCCCATGTGCTCATTGCTACACAAGTTCACAATATATAAATCAGAACCATAAAAACAAAAAGCAATATATGCTAACTTTCAAATCGAGGGGGTATATCTACACAAGTTCATCATCAATATAGAGATAACCTAGTTTTTTTAATAACATAAAACCACAACACAAAATTTGTTAAAAAACAACTCGTAAAGCAAATCTAAAAGATCTATATTCATACAACTAAATTGTAAAAGAGAAAAATGGAGTTAAGAAATACTTGTACAGTGAAGGAGTTAAATGAAGTCGCAGTTTAGAAGAGAAGACGAAAGGTTTGATAAGTGGAGATCTGCTAAATAGAAAATTAGGTTAAAGCATGTAAGGGGTTTATATATTAAATTAATTGTGGTGGATGAACCCCCCGAAATTAGTCGGATCTGGTAAGTAAAATGTCTCTAATTTGTCGGATCCGGATAATAGACGGTAAGTTAAAAGTTTTTGTCTAAGTACTGGCGCTTATATAGGCGGTAAGTTAAAAAAATTTGTCCAAGTACTGGCGCTTATGAATTAATTCAGTTCCAACAAAATACCAACAATGTCTAAAATTCGTAAGAAATATGTTAGAATTGATAAACTTAAAATATCCTTCTATACAATCATAATAAATCGGATTCTTTGCTGCATCTAGCATATCAAAAAACTTATGATATTATAATCATCACCAATATAATTACTACTACTTGCTAAAGTTTCTAAATCTTCTCAATGGAAAAACCATATATAATATCCATGCATAAATCATCGCATATACAAATGCTTTCAAATAGTATTCACAGAGATAAATTTTTCATTACCACATAAAGAATAAGGACAGTACATCTTACCACGCTCTAACGGAATCTCTTGATTTGTAACAAAACGCATAAATTCAGTAAACCCTTGTTTATTCTCCGTTAGTTTCATCTATGTGGTTGTACATCTACTCAAGACTCTTGTGTTTATTAGTAGCCATCGTTCTAGGGTTACCAGGTCCGATTTAGGAGAGATGAAGATATACAGTAAATTGCCAATAATATTGTTTGTTTCACAAATTCGTTGGAAGTAATTCTAACAAATTTCCAACGAATATATCGTTGGTAATTTTCGATAATAATAATATTGTCAGTAATTTCCAACGATGTTAATTTCGTTGGAAAGTTCTCACGATTTTTCTACTACTTATGTTACAAGATTTCGATCATTCTAATTTGTTGGAACTTTGTGACGCACTTTCAACAAACTAATTTTAGATGGAATTTTGAGAATTATTCGTTGGAAATTTTCCAATAACCTTGTTTGTAAGAATTTTTTGTTGGAATTTCTAATGTTTTTTTAGTGGAAAAGCTAAGATGCGATATGTACCCAAAAAAGATGGTCGGCTCGATAAGACAAAAGGAGTTTTTTAAAAGGAGAAGAAATAGAATAACAAAAAAACTCATGGAAAATCGAGGGAAATGGGAACACAGATAACGATTTTTGTTTGTTTTTTTGAACTTTAACACATATAAAATTGAACATAATATAAGTTGTCAGAAAAAAATGGTGTTGATACAAAAATCGTTTTATTACTCGCGGACACTCATCAAAATGTTCAAATTATGCGAATTGATCAAATTCACGTTAATTATAAATGGTTTAAACATGGTGACGAAAAAGACGTAAAATGATGGAAAAACGGAAAATAATTTAGAGATGCATGAAGATGCCATATGTCTTGTGAGTTGAGACAAACATGATGACCTGTTGTGTTTATATGATGCCACTGAAGATACGCTGTTATTACCGGACAGTAGTACTCTATCTCTCTAGCTAAATAAATTAATATCCTTAGATCCAAAGACTAATAAATAAATAATATCTTAATTGACGAAAAAAAAATATCATACCCTAATTAGAATGTAGGATGATTTGGTAATAACCATAATATTTAAAAAACTACAAAATAACAAAAAAAATTAAGAGAGAGATAAAATGGTTAATTTATAGATTATGTTTTTTTATTATGGTTATTCACCGAATACCGAATAATCCCTTGAATGTAAACTACTAGAGTTGTAAGTTTTTTTTATTTTCTGAACTTTACTAGAGTTGTAAGTTGTAACTATAATTTTGGCTTGTGCCTCTTGCTTTATTCTCAACAGAAAAGCTTACACAATTACACTAATAGACTCGAGAGACTCGAGACCCCAAACAAACACTACAAGTCTACAAGGTAAAATGACAAAAAAAAAAAAAAACATTACAAATTCTATTTATCTTAGTTTTTAAACCCCTTTTTTTGCATTTAAACATTCATTTTTTTTAACACAAAGATTTAATAGTACAAAATAAAATAAAACTAGACATCAACTTTACAAGTTGAAGGAGCGAGAAGTGGGACTTGTCCATTAGAAGATCGATTAAACCTCAACCACACATCACACGTGGCATAAAATCCGTACCGTCCAGTCTTAATCGCACCGGCTTTCCAACGTAGCCTCCCTAACACCACCACTCTCATCAAAACGACGCCGTAATCTTCATCATTCTTTAACCCGTTAGCCACTTCCGGCGAAACCGGTATCCCGTCGCCGCCCAGCACCGGAGCTATCACCACCGTCGACTTATGTCCCAAACGAAGCGGAGGGAGCGAAAGAGGCGGCGTTATGATCTGATCTCTGTAGGTAACGTACATCGAGAGCTGCTTGTAGTGAATGGAGACTCTCCGGTTCGGGTTTCGCGCCAGCACGGAGAACTGAACGGAGGTTGAGATTAACGGCGGCGCCGTGAAATTGAGATCGTAGATCGCGGCTCCGACGACGGTGAGACGCGGTTTGTGTGGGCGGTAGACGAGCCAGAGGATTAAAGCGATTATACCTAGTAGCAAGAGGACGGTGAAGATCGCGCCGCAGATTGCACGGAGAGGGTTTCCACGTCCTCTGCCGCCTTCTTTGGAGTAAGATTCCGGCGTTGAAGAAGCGGAGGGAGCATGCTTGTGCTCTGCTTTGGCTGCGTGCTCTGCTTTTGCTTCTCCTTCTCCCATGGCTAATATATATATTTGCGTGTGTATGTATGTATAGGTGTGCGTAAATACGAGAATCAGAGGATTTAGAGTTTGGTGAAGAGTGAAGATATAAAGGAGGAGAAGAAGAGTTAAGTAGATGGAAAGTTTTTGTCTTGTTTTGGTTTGTTTTGTTGTTTTCTACTTAGTAACAGTAAACACTCTCAAGAGAGTACATTTTTATTAATTATTTATTAACTTAAAAAGCTTGGAATTAGAATTATGTATGTGTTCGTATTACTTTTTAGAGTCTAATCTTTTTTAAAAGCAGCCGTAACATTTGATCTTGGTTACATTTATTATGTGATTCGGATTACAGTTTTACAATATTATTTTTTTAATATATAATATTAAGATACAGAAGTACTTTCAAAAGAGTCCAAATCTCGGTGCAACCGTTCACGTGACGGATCTGATGGTTGTAAATGAATAATTATTTCAATTTGAAAAAAATGTACTTGAATAAAAGAGAGGCAATGTACTCTATATGGCTATACACTATTAATTCTTTTTTATTCTATGATTGACTTATTTGATGACTCCTATGGGTATTCGTGAAAGACGATAACTACAAATTTTTTTGGGCGTGGTGAGATTTTTTTTGTTATAATGAAATTATAGAAAAACACCTTAAGAAGTTTTATAAAATTTGGTGGTTTAGTGATTAGAAGTTGCTTTTTTGGTTGAGGTTAAAGATCGATTTTTTTCAAGTGTGAAATTGTTAAATCATTCTCACTTAACCATATAGATATAAATTTTGTTTTCGGTTTATTTGAATACCCAAAGAAAAGATCTATTCATGGACTATACCTCTTCTAAAGATTAATCTGTGCTCTTCCATAAGTATGAGATTGCTTGAGTTATATATAAAAAAAAACTTTGTAAAACTATGGCTCGACAAAGCCTGCATGCCGTAAAAGAAAACTATTTCCATGTCAGACTCGTAGTTAACAAATCTTAGGAATGTATTATAATTCGGTTGTTGCCAGAGTTTAAGATTTGGATTTAAGCAATTCTCTATCATATATATATATTTTCTAAATTATTATCAACCGTTTAAATAGTAAAGCAATTAACGATACATTCCATCGAAGTTACAGTAAATGAATTGTTTAATTGGGTTAAACAATCTAAGATTGGTTCATGTAATGATGGGCATCTTTGCCACTTTTATTTTTAATGCAAGTAAAAGTTAAAAAAAAAGTAAATGAATTGGGTACCACAACATGTGTTAAGTTGGTTCATAGGTTTAGAAAAGTACAACAGCCTTTTATGTCCACATCTTCAACGAAATTTCTGGACAGATCTATGTGATTAAAAATGCATTTCCGAAAAAAAGAAAGAAAAGAAGCATTTTTAATTAGTAAGCTTCCAAAAAAAACATTAATTAACCACATAGGAGAATCTGTTAATTCAAACACACCAACCGAGATACCGCACCGACACTGAGTCACCGGTAATGATGTCATAGAGCTATGGGACCCTACTCTTTCCTTATTGGGCCTAAATTCTAAAGCCCATCAAAACTGGGCCTACAGTTTTTTTTAAAACTACTGTGTAAGATTCGATTTCTGCTTGAAACATTTTCAACGGCCGATTATTAAAAAACTCCGACCAATGATTCGCCGGCCGATCTACGACTCTTCCGCCGTTGCTCGTCACCTAACTTTCCCATTATCGTCATTCTCGAGTTTTCTATTCTCTTCTTCATCACGTTCATCTGAAGACGGAACCCAAGAACCAATGGTTACGAGTCCGAACCCTAAATCTTCATTTGGGTCTCCGACTCGGGTTCAAAAGCTTATAGCTTCGCAATCGGATCCTCTCCTCGCCAAAGAGATCTTCGATTTCGCCTATCATCAGCCCAATTTCCGCCATTCTCAGTCTTCTCATCTCGTCCTCATTCTCAAACTCGGCCGCTCTAGATATTTCAATCTCATCGACGACGTTCTCGCCAAGCATAGATCTAGTGGATATCCGGTGACCGGAGAACTGTTCACATATCTGATCAAAATCTACGCAGAAGCTAAGCTGCCGGAGAAAGCGTTAAGGACGTTTTATAAAATGCTGGAGTTCAATTTTACGCCACAGCCAAAACATCTGAATCGGATCCTAGAGGTTCTTGTCAGCCACAGAGGTTATCTTCAGAAAGCCTTTGAGCTTTTTAAGAGTGCACGGCTTCACGGAGTGATGGCTAACACGAGAACATACAACATACTGATGCAAGCTTTTTGTTTGAACGATGACTTGAGTATTGCATACCAGCTGTTTGGTAAAATGCTTGAGAGAGATGTTGTTCCTGATGTGGAGTCTTATAGGATTCTGATACAAGGGTTTTGCAGGAAAGGACAAGCGAATGGTGCTATGGAGTTACTTGAAGATATGCTGAATAAAGGCTTCGTGCCCGATAGGTTGAGTTACACAACATTGTTGAACAGTTTGTGTAGGAAGACACAGCTCCGAGAGGCTTACAAGCTTCTATGCAGGATGAAGTTGAAAGGTTGTAATCCTGACATTGTTCATTACAACACGATGATTCTCGGGTTTTGTAGAGAAGGCCGTGCTATGGATGCGAGGAAGGTTCTTGATGATATGTCGTCTAACGGTTGCTCACCCGATTTGGTATCGTATAGGACATTGATTGTGGGATTGTGTGGTGAAGGGATGTTTGATGAAGGGAAGACGTATCTACAAGAGATGATATCGAAAGGGGTTTCTCCTCATTTCTCAGTTCCTAATTGTTTGGTAAAAGGGTTTTGCAGCTTTGGCAAAGTCGAAGAAGCGTGTGATGTGGTTGAGCTTGTGATGAAGAATGGGGAAGCATTGCATTCAGAGACTTGGGAGATGATCATTCCTATGATCTGTAGTGAAGATGAGTCGGAGAAGATCAAATTGTTTATTGAGGATGCTATAAAGGTAGAGATAAGCGGTGATACAAGGCTCGTTGATGCGGGTTTCGGCTTAGGATCTTATCTTTCTAGTAAGCTACAGATGAAACGTAAAAATGCTAGAGATAGGAGACGTTTATAGGAGGAACTGTAGAGAAAGCTCGACCAATCTGTTATAACTCAAGAATCAGTACAAACCAATGTCTTGATGGATATATATACTTGTTCCTCAAACTCTTTAGATACTCGAAGCTTTATTCATTTTTTTCTTCGATCGAATCATGTCGATGACATAGTGGAGGAACACTCTTACTCGAGGAACTGACACGACCCGGGTTTGGATTATTGGGCCTGATTTGGGCTTTTAGCATAAGCTGAAGCCCATTTGGCTTCATTCCATAGTTTCAAGTCTTCTTCGTAAATGTATCAAATTCTGAACAAGAGTGAAGAAGGGGAGAGTGGCTTCATCTTCTCCCTCTAATTTCTACTGATTGTTGTGTGTTCTTCAGATAAGTTTATCAGAAGAAGGATTCGTGACAAAAAATTTGATCAGATCTGAGTTTTGCCGATTACTCAGAAATTTTTTAAATTAATTACCGGAAATGCCATCGACTCCGATTAGATCGATGGCGGTTACGAGGCAGCCGGAGCTCGAGCAAGACGATGCGGCGGCGGAGTCTGTGGATTCCTCCACCGTTAAATTCGGTACACCGGAAGCGTTGGAGTATGTACGCTCGCTCACGGACGTTGGCGCGATGACGCGGCTTCTTCACGAATGCATCGCTTACCAACGCAGCTTAGATTCAGATCTCGACACGCTTCTATCCCAGCGGACGGAGCTGGATCGGAATCTCGTCGAGCTTCAGGGATCCGCGAAGATTCTTGATATCGTGAAGGCTGATGCAGATCACATGTCCGGGAATGTTCGATCGACCTGTGATCTCGCGGATCAGGTCAGTGGCAAAGTACGGGAGCTCGATCTCGCTCAGTCTCGTGTGAATGTTACTCTCTCCCGCATAGACGCGATTGTCGAACGAGGGAATTGCATCGAAGGCGTGAAGACCGCTTTGGATTCGGAGGATTACGAATCCGCCGCGAAATTCGTACAGAGGTTTCTCCAGATCGATTCCCAGTTCAAGGATTCTGGTTCCGACCAGAGAGAGCAGCTTCTGGCGTCGAAGAATCAGCTTGAAGGCATTGTGAAGAAGAAGCTCTTGGCGGCCATAGACCAGAGGGATCATCCTGCAATTTTGAGATTCGTGCGACTATATTCTCCTCTGGGAATGGAGGAGGAAGGTCTACAGCTCTACGTTGGTTACCTGAAAAAGGTCATTGCGATGAGAGGGAGGATGGAATACGAAAATGTGGTTGAGCTCATGGAGCAAGGACTCGGACAGGTAAACTTCGTTGGATGCTTAACCAATTTGTTTAAGGACATTGTCATGGCTATTGAAGAAAACGATGAGATCTTAAGGGGTCTTTGCGGAGAAGACGGTGTTGTTTATGCGATTTGTGAATTGCAAGAGGAATGTGACTCCAGAGGTTCCTTGATCTTGAAGAAGTACATGGAGTTTAGAAAGTTAGCTAGACTGGCCTCTGATATCAACAATTCACCCAATCTGAATCTTCTCGCTGGTGGTGCATCTGAAGGACCAGACCCGAGAGAAGTCGAGATGTATGTGGAAGAGATACTGTCGCTGATGCAGCTGGGTGAGGATTATACCGAGTTCATGGTGTCAAAAATCAAGTCTTTGACCTCGGTGGATCCCGAATTGTTGCCAAGGGCTACAAAGGCATTTAGAAACGGAAGTTTTAGCAAAGTGATTCAGGATGTGACAGGATTCTATGTTATACTAGAAGGATTCTTTATGGTTGAGAATGTGAGGAAAGCTATAAGGATCGATGAGCATGTACCGGACAGCCTTACCACATCAATGGTGGACGATGTGTTCTACGTGCTGCAGAGCTGCCTGAGGAGAGCGATTTCAACTTCAAACATCAGTTCCGTGATTGCTGTGTTGAGCAATGCCGGTAGCTTGTTGGGGAATGATTACCATGAAGCCCTGCAACAGAAGATTAGAGAGCCAAACCTTGGTGCTAGGCTGTTCTTGGGTGGTATCGGTGTAGAAAACACTGGAACTGAGATTGCAACTGCTTTGAACAATATGGATGTGAGCTGCGAGTACATTCTCAAACTAAAACATGAAATCGAGGAGCAATGCACTGAGGTTAGTACTCATACTCCTTATACTTTATGATTACTTAACTAGGAAACTCAAAGGAATAACAATCTGGGATCTAGTAGAATTATCTCGCTTACTCTTGCCTGACTATATATGGATAGATAGTGATTTTGAGAACACATAAGTTGTTTGCTAGAGACTAGAGGTAATGTAGGCTCTGTGCAGCATTTAGCAGCAAATATCTTATCTCTCACTGTTCTCACTTTTTTTTCTTCTAATCACAGGTGTTTCCTGCACCAGCAGATCGAGAGAGGATAAAATCATGTCTATCTGAGTTAGGCGAATTAAGCAACACGTTCAAGCAATTACTCAACTCAGGCATGGAACAGTTAGTAGCAACCATAACACCAAGAATCCGTCCGGTGCTAGACACCGTAGCCACGATAAGCTACGAGTTGACAGAAACGGAGTACGCAGAGAACGAGGTGAACGACCCGTGGGTCCAACGGCTCCTCCACTCGGTGGAAACAAACGCGGCTTGGCTCCAGCCGCTAATGACATCCAACAACTACGACTCGTTTCTGCATCTCATAATCGATTTCATAGTCAAGAGACTGGAAGTCATAATGATGCAGAAACGGTTTAGCCAGCTTGGTGGGCTTCAGCTAGACCGAGACACAAGGGCTTTGGTTAGCCATTTCTCGGGTATGACTCAGAGAACAGTGAGAGACAAGTTCGCTCGGTTAACTCAAATGGCTACGATACTCAACTTGGAGAAGGTATCAGAGATTTTGGACTTTTGGGGAGAGAACTCAGGACCCATGACTTGGAGACTCACACCGGCTGAGGTTAGACGGGTTTTGGGTCTTCGGGTCGAGTTTAAACCCGAATCCATTGCTGCTCTCAAGTTGTGATGTTCTTTTGTCTATGTTCAAATCTACAAATTACTCAAACCAAATTTTCAAATTACATATATTTAAATTGATTGAAAACAGAATTAATTATGTCATTTAGCCTGTCAAAGAATTCTTAAGCAGTAAAAAAAACAGTAAAACTTACTGACAAATACCAAAACAGAAACCATTACTACTATATGAAGAAAAAAAGATCGATCAATATAGTAATTTAAAAAGAATAACCTTAAAAAGGATTAGAAATTCGACTAATCTAGTAAAACCCCGTAATTGAGTAAAACAAACTAAGTCAAACGTTTGCTCCTTTCTTTTTCTACTTTGGTTTGAGATGCGTTTAGAGTTGGGGTCGATACGAACTTGAATATATGCCCAAGAGATGTGATGTATGAAGATGAAGCATATCAACCTCGAATCTTTCTGTAGCGTGTAATGCACGATTAGTATTTTTGTTTGATTCGAAAACTGTTGGGGATACAACAGAAACATAAGAAAGATATGGGATCAAAAAATAAATAAACACTTGTCCTGTAATGTCTATAAATATAGCTAAAGACTTGCATCCTCATATGGTTAGATATATAAGTCTACATTTAAGAAAATCAGTTTCATATCATTTGCAGCTTTGTTACAATGTCGCGACCAATATCTATTGAAGGTAATATACCTTTTGAGTCTCTCTTTATTATTATCAGTTCCAAGTTTTAATCTTTTTTTCTCTTCTTCACAGAAATGGTGAGACTATTCAAATTACGTCACAACACATCTCACTTATTCAAGATAGACAACTTCTCTTTATTTAAAAAGCACCAAATCGAAATGGTCGAATCCTCTGTTTTCGATCTAGGTGGTCACAAATGGTGAGTTTTTTTTTTTTTTTATAAACAAGAAATTCTTCTTGACAAGTTTAACATTTAAGAAAGGAAACAAAAAACAAGAAACACTTATGATTAAGCTCAATCATTTTCTTGACTTGACATGATAACAGGAAACTTTGTGTGTACCCAAATGGGGACAAGAACGGGAATGGTCATGTCTCTATCTTCTTAGCGAGTCAAGCTCCAATAAATGTTAATCTCGGATATCAGGTCTTTGTCGTCAGTCAACTAGAGCCAATATGGCACTCTTCTGGTCTCTCTCTCTCTCTCTCTCACACAATACATATATGTTGTGTCTATGTATCTGTGGTGGATGATGTTGATGTGTTATGTGGTGCAGGAAAAAGAGACTTCGGTATCTACTCAACACGGGTCATGAAGGGGTTTCCCAAATTGATATCACATGCGGATCTTGAGACAAAAGGCTACCTTATTGGAGACTGTTGTATGTTTGGTGTCAATCTTTTTGGGATTCAACCTGCTGATTCCGGAACAGCGGAATGTTTTAGCTTAATCGAGAGGCCTCTCAATCACAAAGTCACTTGGATGATGACCAAGTTCTCGTCTTTCGAGCCTGATAAGGTTCATCAGTCCAATGAATTTGTCGTTGGAAACCGGAAATGGTGATTAATTCTAACTCGTTTTCACAATTCAAAAACGTTTTTTTTTTTAACACACAAGAAGACGTTTTATATTGTGTATGTGAGTGTTGTTTGTTCAGGAGAATTGAAGTTCATCCTAGAGGGTTTGAGGAGGAGAAAGACAAATCATTTTCTGTGTATCTATCAGGAGAAGGGTTTATCAACAATGCGCCAAAGACAAAAACTTTCGCCAAATTTAAGCTTCGTGTATTGGATCAAGTTAAACGAAACCATGTTGAGAAAACAGGTATGACCTTTCTTGAAATTTTTTTTCTGAAATTTACCCAAAAGTTTTGTGATGGTTAAAACACTATAAATTTCCCCCTTTTTTTCTTTGTAGGGTGGGGTTGGTTAGATACAGATTTGGGCTTTGCGGATTTCATGCCTTTGAATAAACTTGTTGAACCTTATTTGGTGAAGGATAAGCTGTATGTGGGAGTTGAGTTTGAAGTTATTTCTGTGGCTAATTATTGTTAGTTAATTAGCTTGCCCTTTTATATATTGTGAACTAATATAGCAATAAATTCTTGTTAATAAAGATTCTGGAGAATAGTATGTTTCAACTTCTTCTGGTTCTTCTTCAATCTCTAAGTTCTTGTGGTGTTTTTTAAAAAGTTATTATATCTTCAGATTGTTCATGGCATCATATTTGGTCTTGCAACTTTCAAGCATCTGATTCAAAAAGAGATATGTATTCATTGTTGAAACTGAATTGATGTATTATTTATGCTCCTACGGTATATAAATCTTATAAATGGTGAATATGTTCATTCTTTTTCTTTTTGATTTAATGTAAGTTTTATATCAACAAAATTGATTACAACCTAATTCTAACTAATTTACCCATTTATAATTTTTTTTAAAAAATATAGTAATCAACCCATCATCTGAAAGAGATAACCAAAAGAAATACGAACACACAAGTGAGACAAGATGTTAAGTACAAACAAAGATGCATGATAGAAATATAATAAAACCAAATAAATAAACAAGCCTCGTAAGTCCTAATAAAGATTAGAGATCGTTAAGCATTTTCTTTTTCATTATAATCTAAATTCAAAAAGGAAAGATACGTTTTGGATAAGGTTTAAAATTAAAAAAAAAACAAAGTAAATACAATCCGAAAAGAACAAGGATTAGGGATCGTAAAAGCAGCATTATAAAAGTGATAGGGTGGTCTCGTTGTTTCTATACCACCAACGCTTGCCTCTTTGTATCTCTCTCTCACATTCGTCTTCCTTGATCTCGAACCTTTCTTGTTCGCTTCTCAGTTTGTTCAAGATCTTTCTTCTTCTTCGTGTATACCTTCGAATCATGGCGACAACAGCAACGAAGAAGATTAACACCATTCTCTTTGGCTTCGTGCTCGTCATAGCAGTTCTTTTGGGTTGCTGCTCGGCGACGATCTACAAAGTGGGAGACTCCGATGGATGGACGACGAAGGACGACGTATATAACAGTTGGGCCGAACGTCAGGAATTTCACGTCGGTGATTCACTCGTCTTCGAATACGATCGTAACCTCAACGACGTAACTCAAGTATGGGGCGCTTTGGAGTACCAATTCTGCGACACGTTTTCTCCTAAAGCCGTCTACAACACAGGGCATGATATCGTGACCCTCACGGAACCAGGATTTTACTACTTCGTCAGCTCAAATCGTGTTCAGTGCGAATTGGGACAGAGACTCGACATTCTTGTCGTCCATGACCCGTCACGTCCGATCCCTCCACCACCACCGAGCAAGGTCTTGTATTTCGGAAAGACCTACAAGGTCGGTGACTCCAAAGGATGGAGGGTTTACGACAGTGGCTTCCATCACAAGTGGGCTGAGGAGAAACAGTTTCATGTTGGAGACAAGCTTCTTTTCGAATACGGCAACGAAGCCAACGACGTGTACGAAATCAGCGGTCATCTTGAGTTCGAAACCTGCGACCCGGTTTCTCCTGTAGCCGTGCACAAGACGGGACACGATCTCATCAGGCTCACCAAAGCAGGAGTCCATTATTTCATCAGCTCCAAGACCGGTCATTGTGCGGCTGGGCTCAAGCTTCGAGTCGTGGTGCAACCCAATACTTTCCCCAAGAAGATGGAGTTGTAACCAAGAAGATGGAGTTGTACCCTTCAGATCTTAAGCGCATTCGTCTTTAGTTACTAGTTTGGTGGTAGTAATTACAGTCTTTCTCTGTTTATTCATTGTTTCTTGTTTTCAGTACTGATGTAGACATTCAGATTCGTTTCATTATAATGTAAAGAGAAATTACCTTTCAAAGTTTCAGTTTTACTTCTTCCAGCAGTTTGCTTCAAGATATAATATAATAATATCCTACAGATCAATCAGATATATGTTTTGAAGTTCTTCTTGTTCCTCATGAAGTTATGTTGTTGCATGCATCCAGCAGCTTTACAAAAGAAAAACGTTAAGAAACGAGGAAGACATGACTGGAATATATATATCGTTTGTAGAAAATAATAAAAAGCTGGAGACGTTAAGCTCTTTCGTATTTCCCAAGTAGTTGGATGACAAGTGGCTGCGTTCAAATGACAAGTGGCTGCGTTCATATTAATTCTTCTGATTTCTCAGACTACTCTTCTTCCTTCAGCAAACCCTCCTTCATAACCCGATCCTTAACCAATCTCTTCCTTTACGCGGTTTGCTTTTAGTCCAGCTAAACCGTATCCCCAATTCCAATTTGTTGAATCACTTTTTTCAACAAGAAGATTTGTTTTGATGTGTAAGATAAGATCAGTAATTTATCTTTTATCTTTTTTTCTTTTTTTTTTGCTATTCCCTTTTTATATAAGCACACACGTACGTAAAAGAAATTTGGAATCTTTTTGTTGCATGGTTTCAAGATAAGGTCGGTTGTACAAACTGTAGAGATATTCTCAAAAGATGTGATGTATAATGCTTATCAATCTTGAATCTCTCTATCGCGTATTATCTACGATAGGTGTACTTTGTTCGATTCCATAGACGTTGGGGCCAAAAAGAAAAGAAAAAACATTCACTTGGTATGTCTATATATATTATATATATAGCTATATGCTTACATCCTCAAATAAATAAATATCCATTGAAAAGAATCAGTTTCCTATCATTCATTTGCAGCTTTCGTTACAACAATGTCACGACCAGTATCCATTGAAGGTAAGAAAATATAAGTTTCTTAAAAGCATATATATGGTCCCATAGAGTCTCTCTTTATCATCAGTTTTAATCTGTTTTTTATTTTCTCCTTTTCGCAGAAATGTTGAGAGCGTTAAAAGAAAAATACAAAACATCTCACTTCATCAAGATGGACAATTTCTCTTTAATCAGAAAGCAAATCCAAAGGGTCGAATCCTCTGCTTTTTATCTCGGTGGTCACAAATGGTGGGTTTTTTCTTTTTCTTTTCTTCTTATGCTTTTGAAAAGTTTGATATACAAGGAAAACACATATAATTAATATCCCTCTATATATGTTTCTTGACTTGGTATGAAAACAGGAAACTCTTTGTGTACCCAAATGGGTATGAGGGTGGTAAGAATCATGTCTCCATCGTCTTAGAGAAACAAGCTCCAATAAACTTTAACCTCGAAATTGAGTTATTTGTCATCAGTCAACTAGAGCGAATATGGCATTCCAAAGGTCTCTCTCTCTCTCTCTCTCTCTCTCTCTCTCTCTCTCTCTCTCTACCATGTATCTGTATATTCTGGTCGATGTTTTGGGTGCAGGAACAATGGCCTTACCATCAAACTTGAGTTGGAAGGGGGATTCAGATCTGATGTCACATGCGGATCTTGAGACAAAAGGTTACCTTATTGGAGATTGTTGTATGTTTGGTGTCAGGTTATTTGGGATTCAACCTGCTGAGTCCGGGACAGCGGAATGTTTTAGCTTAATTGAGAAGCCTCTCAATCACAAAGTCACTTGGATGATGACCAAGTTCTCGTCCTTCGAACCTGAAAACGTTCATCACTCCAATGAATTTGTCGTTGGAAACCGCAAATGGTGATCAATTCCTAAAAGAACTTATTTATCAGTTCAAAAACACTTCTTACACGTACACCTTATCATAAAATGCATCACATATTGAAAAAAGTTGCATATTGTGTGTGAGTGTTGGATCAGGAGAATTCAAGTACACCCGAGAGGGTTTAAAGAGGGAAAAGACAAATCATTTTCTGTGTATCTATTGGGAGAAGGGTTTATCAACAATGTGCCAAAGGCAAATACTTTTGCGAGATTTAAGCTGCGGGTATTGGATCAAGTTAACCGAGATCACGTTGAGGAAACATGTAGTATATATGACCTCTTCTGATTTTTTTTTTTTTTTTTGGTTTCTTTTGTTGCAAGTAACTAACTTTTAAAAGTTTTGTGATGGTAAAACATTATTATCTTGCTTTTGTAGATTCGGGTTGGCTTGGTGAAGAGCCTCATGTCAACCATGGCTTTTCGGAATTCATGCCTCTGAAGACACTTGATAAACCTTATTTGGTGAAGGACAAGTTCTATGTGGGAGTTGAGTTTGAATTCATTTCTGTGACTAATTATTGTTAAGCTAAACTTATTGGCTTTTATAAATCTTAAAATTATGTGTGAACACTAAAATAGCTAGAAAAAAATATAATGCAATGCATAAAAAAAAATAGCAAGCTTAGCTCCTTGGATTTGATAAGTCTTGTGTATTAAAATAGCAACAAGTGATATATTTTGTGTGAATAAGATGCTGGATAATATAGTATGTATCAAGTTTCCTCTTCTTGTTCTTCTCCAATCTCAAATTAGCAAAATTTATTTAATCTTATCGATTGTCTTGAGGCTCAAGATATGTCAATCAAACAAACACAAGTTTCTTGTCTCCCACATAAATTGAAATTATATCAACTTATTGTTATTATTCAAGAACCAATCTTATATTCTTCTGATGCTTTCTCAAGTTCGGATCAAAATCGTCTTCACACCTATAATGATCTCCTTTGGACCAAAGAGATAAGAACATGAAACAAAAATCCATGTCAAAGAGAGAGCTCTGTGGTTGGACCTGGAAATCAGATTCACTGTTTGTGTTTATGCTTATTCGGAAGGAATCTTTATCCAAAATTGATTTGATTCAATAACTATGTGTACTGACAATATAATATGCAGTACCATGACCACCAAGGAGTACATGCAGTGTGCTACATCGGTTGAGCCACATTGGCTGGTTGAGCTAGGGCCTGTGTGCTTCTCGGTCAATGTTTTTTTTTTTTTTTTGTTGAAGGAGCTTTTCGGTCAATTTTGGAGGAAGAAGTGTTAAGTGTGAAAGAAGTTAGAGGAAGACCAAGACAACTGGAGGCAGAGGATCCAACTCCTCCCAACTTCGTTAATCCCATTGTCTTGCTAATTTCTATGGGCCTTCTTCAATGGGCCTTTTCTTGGGCCTAATCTAATTCATAGTTAGTTTTCCTGAACATCTCACATCCAACACCTAGCGAAATTTGAACATTGCTCATCTTATTACTCTTTTTGGTTGATAATGATATACATCAAAGTCAGTAAGGTTACTACTGTTCACTAATTTTCTTAATTACAAGTTTACAACATAAAACAAAACAAAAAGTCCCACCACAAAACTCTAGAGTCCTTTATACCAATCAAACTGTGAAGCTTCCTTTACCTTCTGCTCGTCTTGTCCTTTCCTAAACCTGAAACAATCATACAAATTTAGGATTAAGCATCAATGTGTTAGGTACCTAATCATAATCCCATTTACTAACACTTGGCTTAAGAAAAAAAAAAAAGACTTACCAAGTCTTGGCCGAAAAATGGATCCTTTGGCTTTTAATTTCTTACTCAGCCCACTTTGGGATGGTTTCACAGGTTTTGCGTCTTTACCGCTACTCTCTCCCGGCGTAAAACCGGACACTCTGCTCACTTTTTCGTGGTACACAGCTGGAGGTGAAAGCCTTAACCGAGGCAAGCTCTCTATCTGTACCAGTCTCTGATCTTTCTGAAGGTTTGTCAGGATTTCAAACTGCAGCAATCAACAGTGCAAAGCTTTTATATATTATTGCAATGAGGTTTCAGGATATGGAGTATTTAGTTCTAGAAATTACAAACATCTTACCCGTGATATTTGCTGGTTATGAGAATGATCGGTCATTTCATTCTCGTGTGAGTAAGGCGAAGCGCGTTGTGAGGTCCCGGTGTTTGACGAAACAGTGCTTATCAGACCATAATCTAAGTAGAATGTTTTGCCTTTTAAAGAACTTTGTGTGGTCTTCTTGGTCATACAAACAGGACAGCCTGATGAAGAGACGTGAATTGATGATGATGATGATGATGGTGATAACGTCTCATTCTCTGACGGTTCACATTGTATATGTGTTGCGTGGCCACAGTTGAAAACACGTACACGAAGAATAGAGAATGTCTTGGTGAGAGGACAGTTGCATATACAACACAGCAAACTCCTGGGTGCATACCCGTGAGAAGCACCTTTCTTGAGTAAGCTCATGGTGTAGAATGTATCATCTTCGATTAAGGACTTTGCAGTATCCTGTCACGAGTAAGAGAAAAGTTATAAAAAAAAAACATTTGAAGAGAGATTATCCAACTGATGGACGGGATTACATGATTAGAGAGACGCAGGTATATACCAGTATTCTCCGTTCGAAGCCATATGTTGCAAGCATTCCCAATATTGTAAGTTTAAAATCACCAAACTCTTGAGTACCGTTGTCAGAAAGAAGTTTTGACATGATTGTTGGAAGACGAACATATCCTATCATTCCTTCAACAATCTCTTTGATAAACTGAGATATGAGCTTCCTGAGGATGTGTGTACCAGCCGTATTAGATCTTGGAATCCTCCACTTGATTGTGTCGGCTGCTTCATCTACAGGCCGTTCCAATGATTTAACACCGGCAGGACCTTTGTTTATTTCATCAACGTTCCTCGGTTCCTGATATGAATCCATCGAAGGTTCACAGAAACTGCGTGGAACATGAAGGGACAAAACTATGATCATCAGATGCCTGAATTAATAGCTAGGAGCACGTGATTTTGATTGCATATGTTAAGAGTAACTACACGTGAGTATCATTGGCATGATGAGAAATAGATTAGTAGTGATCAGATGTAGGGTCAGGCTTACGTGTCAAGAAAGCGAAACCAAAGAATCTCCGACTCCTCAGGATTAAGGCGAGGAGTGTTGCGTTGACACAATCCTATACAGGCTTGCAGAACACCTTGTATGTCATGTACCTGAAGGATCAGAAACAGCATGAGAGAGCCAAACAGAGCACAGTTTTTCTTATTGTAAAGAAATGTACGGACCTCCTTCAACTCTAGAGCACTACTGAATTGTTCCGAAGTGACTCCTTCGCTAGCACCCAACTTCAATTCTGACACTAGGCATTCTACCGCATTTTCAAGCTCGACAAAGTTTTCGTTGAGTCCAGAGAGTGTAAGTGACAAAGCACTTGCTGCATCACCGACCCTCTCCAAGAGAAATGCTGCTGCATCCACAATTCCATATTCCTGGCAGAGGCGTAGACAGTGTTCCACCCTGTAGCTGTCATAGGTTTCCAGGAATCTCAAGACTGACTTCGGTTCGTACTTGCATAATAGCTGTAAAGTTACACACAGAATCATCAGCGCTGAAACCATTGGATGATGCCAAATAATCCCAAGGACCCACTAAAAAAATCAAACGAGGCAATCGAGAACAAGGCGAGCTAGCAAGCATATTTCCAGGAAAAATAAACCAAGCACATATATATTGTAATATAAGCAATGGGGTTTCAATCTTGCAAATTCTGGAAAAAAAAACAATTTGAAAGAGCTATGACATTTGCAAGATGGCGATGAAAGAGGGAAATGATACTTTGGCAGAGACCCTAAGACCTGTTGCTGACTAAATTTGTCTCACTGGCTTCTGTAATTACACTCACAAAACCAAAAAAAAAATTGTTTCCGGAGGCAGACTTCCAAGAGAATTTATATCTATTAGTCAGATACCATTTGACATAGACGAGCTAATTAAGGAATGCATTTGACTAAAAAGATAAGAAAAAATCGAGACTGCAAGAGAGATTCAGTTGAACAAGTTTTTATAAGTGATTTACCTCCAAGTAAAGCTCAATCATGTCATCAGTCACATTGACTGGATTATCTTGGATGAATTTGGGAAAGCCATTAAGTCCTTCCATATAAATCTCAACCTCTTTGGGTATATCCCTTCTTATGTTTTCACCCGAACTATCCACAGCTTCATGTTTTTTTAGACGAGAAAAATCTAGACTCCCAGACAAGTGAACCTCAATGACAGTCTTGAGATAAAGAAACAAGCTTCTTGGATGAGAATGGAGCTGCTCTTGAATGCGTGTAATGTTGTCTTTCAGGTTATCAATGATCAGGAAGAATGTTCCCTCTCTGCAAAATGCCAGACATTCGATATTATCTGATTCTACTAGACTTAATCAATCAAGACGGAATAAAATCCACCTAAAAATACCTGCTCAATTCAAGGAGCTCGGGAATCCTAGAAATTACTGCGGATTGAAAAGCAGTGAATTCATCCCCACTCAACTGTGACAGCATCTTGTTCACGTAGCAAAACGAATGTATGGGTTCATCTGCCTCTTTCATGTAGTTTTCTAAAGCAGCAACGTATCGTCGACCAATAGTATGAATATAGCCACAGACCTGGAAGTTGGAAACCATAAACAGAGATCAAGGAGAATATTCCAAAGTGAGCATTGCAAGCACGCTACAGAGGAATGATGAATGTCTACCAAGAGGATACCTGATAAAAATGCGCTGTCTCACAAAGCTGAGATACATAAGCTGCATCCCAATCAGTCTCCGGTACAGCTTTCAGAAGGTTTAGTAATTGGTTCTCTCTCATTTTAGGAGACATGTTATATGTCGGGAGAATGCGATCTGATGTTAAGTAGTCTAAAATATGTGCCAATACGCTCTTGGGAATACTAACTTTGCCACGTGCTGCATAATATGCAACAAACTCAAATATATGACTCGTATCCTCCTCGGAAGGCCAATTTTTATCTGATTTTGAACCATCTGAATCGCCAGATTCATCAGGTTGACTTGACCCCACATCAAAAACATGAACTAGAGCATCTATCAGATTCTGGATCAACAAATCGTTACATCTAACTTCGGGCATACTGCCATCAGTCTTGGACTCTACACTTACTTCACCGGACTCCAGCAGATGATTCTCATGATTCACCATTTCATTTTCTGAAAATGCATATCTTAGGACATCTAAAGTGGCTTCAGTATCCATCTCTAGCAGATGGTAGAGGTTCAAGTAAATCCGTTGAGATGTTACACATGTACTAGAATCATGGGTGTTTGACTTCTCCAGTAGAAACTGAATCAGCTCAGTCCTAAGGGATGGCAAGCGTGTAGGAATCAGATTTCCATGTCCTGCAGATAAAAGTCAAAATAAGATTAAGCTCGTCAGAGGAAAATGCATATATAAGTTTATATGTTATCACCAGATACCATAATTGGTCGACTGCAGATCATAACATGCAGAAAACCATAGTAGAATCCTACCTGGTGGAAAAGCCAAACCAAGAAAGCAGTACTTTAGATAAACAAGCATCCGGTACCTGAATAGGAAACAAATGTAAAAAAAAGCTCAATGCAGCTGCAAACTATATGTTTGTTTAGATAACAAATTTTATTGCGTCATACACCAAATTTCGCAATAATCTATACGCATAGTTGCGTTCTAGATTACAGTCATGTAAGATGGAAAGGAATCGGCCTTCTGAATTCTAGGTTTTCCTCTAGCCCATAACTGAAACAAGCGACGCCTGGACTCTCAAGTTCAGTTTTGCACGTGAAGTTTAATTAGCCAGAAGAAAGTGCAACGACTTCACATAACATACCCAATGGCTGTAGCCCTTTGTCTCTCACTGTTCCGTAAGACAATCAAGAGTTCCTCCAGAGGTGACCTGAAATCATCCAACCCTTTGTTGAAAAGATAGAGCAAGGCCCCATAAAGCCCATGCTCACGGCAAATTCTGACAACCTAAGTGCCAATGAGGAGAATGTCAATATTCAACCATAATACTACATCAACTTATTGATGAAAAAGACCAAACGGGACACATGAAATTGTCTGCAAAACCTGACCTGATTGAAATCTAAGGAAGAAATATCCATGTGAAGAACACACTGCTCAATTCTTTGTAGCCATCCTTTCCTACTATAATGTTCTACCAGTGCTTGCATAATCTGAGATGAAACAAAACAAATCATAAAATAAAAACCACGAAACTCTTGAGAAGATATCTTATAATTGCACAAAAGATACCTCTGGAGGAAGAGATCCAAGCATATCCTTTAATATATAAGGCTCCAAAAGCTCCAAAAATGTATCTAGAAAAACCACAAGTAGTTGCCGCAATGAATAAGGAGAAACCATAATGTCTCATCAGAAACAAGGGAAATAAAGTCATCAAGCGATTTAACCAAGATCAAACTGTGCGCAAAAAGAATAGCGGATTCCAAAGCACGTGTATGCTGCACTATCATCCCCTAATAGAATATCTCACCAAATAACCTTAAGATATATAAAGTATAACAACTAGCATTGCACTCTATCCATCTGAAAACTATACAATTACTCTAGCGTTAATAGAAGACCTATACTAAAAATAATGGAAAAGATACACACACCATGTTTGTGTATGTAATATGAAAAAAATGGCACACGTAAGAAAAACACTAACCCAAAGGAGCTATTCCAAGATCGGTAGACCAAAGTTCTTTAAATATTCAAGCAAAGAAAGAAACAGAACCAGACAACATATAAGGAACTACTCACAATCCTAATGTAGTAAACATCTATGAAACATNTAAAACAGCGCAACTCAATACATATTATTGGAACCTATTGATGTTATAAGCCCATTGCATTTTAATTATTTTTCCCCGACTAAAACAGCGCAACTCAATACATATTATTGGAACCTATTGATGTTATAAGCCCATTGCATTTTAATTAGCCCAGTTGAGGTCGTACCATATATATATATTGAAAATTTGGTCAAAGAATTTAGGTCTCCACTGAAACACCCATGACTTCCCCTAAGGGCCAACATGCAAGACCTAAAAGAACCTTGGTAGCCACGGAAGTAGAGCAGCCACCGCCGCAGAAAAGGAGGAAGAAGAAGGAGAATACTATAACAAGTCCTCCTCCTCCTCCGTCGTTTTCATTACTTCCAGATGAAATCATTCTGAATTGCTTAGCTCGCATCCTCAAGTCTCACTACCGTTTACTTTCCTTAGTCTCGAAGACCATCCGCTCTCTCCTCTCTTCCCCTGAGCTCTACACGGTTCGCTCCCAGATCGGAAACACCGAGCCTTGCCTCTACATATGCAAAGAGCGCGAGTCACCCACTTATGATCGGTGGTACACTCTTGATCAAACCCTAATTACCGATGAGCGGAGCAAGGATGTGTTTAGATTATCACGTATCAAAGCACCAACTTCCTCTTCTCCTCCACCTAAGAAGTCAACCTTTTTAGACGTGGGTTTCGAAATCTACCAAATGGGTGGAACCATCAACGACGAGCGGCCTTCCTCGGCCGTTCGTTTGCTTGATTGTCGGACTCACACGTGGCGTGATGCTCCTGATATGACGGTAGCAAGAAAACGCGCAAAGTCTGCCTTTATAGACGGAAAGATATATGTAGTTGGAGGAACAGAGGAATCCAATAATCATGCTGAGGGTTTCGACCTAAAGTCTCAGACTTGGATGCCATTGCCTAGCCTTAGCGATAATGACGCAAAGGTTGGGCTTTATAGAGGAGAGATACTTGCTACAAGTAAGCATAAAAAGTATGCATATGATCCCAAACAAGAACGATGGAAGGAAGTTCTAGAGTTTGGTTTTGGTCCAAAAGCTCATACGAGGGGACCTTGGTGCGTTATAGAAAATGTAAAGTTTAGTGTTTTTGGGGATAGGCTAATGTGGTATGACTCTGAGCGTAGGAACTGGTTCGTTGTTAAGGGTTTGCAATGTCTTCTATATACCAAACATGATACAACAATACAGTTAGCTAGCCATGGTGGAAAAATCGTACTTGTATACCGTCTCAGTCTTTTTAAAAACCTAGGCAGAAAAACAAATTTGGGCCTTTTTAGCATAGGATTTTATTAGAAAAAAATTTTGGGCCCTTTTTCCCTTTAAAAAAATTTTAATTCTGGCATGGGCCCAGGGCCTTCGCCCCTCCCGCCATGCCCTCGAGCCGGGCATGGGACGAGCTACAATCATTAAAGATTTTGGTGCCGAGGGAAATACATCTATGCTGCGGCAATAGGAGAAGGAGACGGTCAGTCGAGTCCCCAATGGCGGTGAAGAGGGCATTCATAGACAAGAGTATTAGGTGTGAGGTGATTAAGTTGGAGAAGCGCATTGGTTCTTCTGGATTAGAGATTTGTGGGGAGATTGTACAGTCGAATGCTGTGCTTACAGTCCCAAATTCATATAAGTTTTTAAGCTGTATGATCACCCTTTGATTAATTTGCTTTCGTTTTATTCTGTTTTCAGAAACTTTATCTTAATTTTTGTTTTATATGCTTGATCAGTTTGTAGCACCGCAGTTACTGAGAAGACTGATTCTATATTACATGGATGGTTAGTGTTTTATAGTGGATTTTGGATGTCATAAGACTCGTATTGATCATTGAGTAGATTCATGGAAATTTTCTTCAGCGACGATTAGCCATTCAAGCAGTTATATTAATGGTCGAAAGCTTTCTGGATAACAAGCAAATTAGGTTCCAAAGACCAGATTTTACAAACTAGCATTGACATTTTCTGCTTTTCCTACACATTGTTGTGATCTTTTGGATGGAGAGGTTGAATCTTTTACAAGACACTGTTTTGCTAATGAACTTAGAAGTGTAATCTACGGTAAAAAAAAAGGGACCAAAGCAAACCTNATATTTTGTCTACTTGTATTTCATTTTCGCTTTCTGGAAAAATGGAATCTTAAGAATCAGGATCGCGACTGTTGTTGGGTTTTTGATTAGTAACATGCCAGTGACTAATATAACTATCGCGAAATCAAATTCCCCTTTTTTTTGTGTGGATGAACTCGATGGTCGAAAGATTGGTTTTTTTCATCTTATTTTTAAAAAGAAGATTCCTTTTTGGGGATCTTGAAACATTCTTGTAATTGAGAAGCAGACCATAACTCTGATAATATATATTTGTGTTGCAAGATGATTCATCTGACCTTTGTAAACAGTCTGTGGTCTCTGTAGGGTCCTGAAGCCGAATAAAGTTGCTTTCAACACAATGATTCTTTCTGCTATGTGGACTTGCTCTGTTTCTGGGTTCCACACTCTTCTCCCTAAACCAAACGCTTCGGTTTCATCGAGAAAAACGTTTGGGAACAGAAGAAGTTCAAATTCCTTTTCCTCCACTGCCTTACAAGTCATCTCTCAAACCAGTGTACCCCTTGTTGTTGTTCACCCCCGTTCGTCATTACTTGTGTCAAGCCATCTCTCACCATCAGATATCCCTCAGAAATCAGAAGAATGGTTTGCTCTACGGAAAGACAAGCTAACCACGAGTACATTCAGCACAGCGCTCGGCTTCTGGAAGAAGAACCGGCGCTCTGAGCTCTGGCACGAGAAAGTATACGACTCGGAGTCACGAGTCGTGGATGATTCCGCGAGGTTTGCTATGAACTGGGGTGTACAGATGGAACCAGCTGCGATAGAGAGGTACAAGAGGATAATGGGATGCGAGGTGGGCTCAATGGGGTTCGCTCTTCACTCTCAAGAGCAGTTTCACTGGCTCGGCGCTTCACCGGACGGAGTCCTCGATTCCGGTATCCTAGAAGTGAAATGCCCTTATAACAAAGGGAAAACCGACACTGTGTTGCCGTGGTCGAAAGTACCGTTCTACTACATGCCTCAGATGCAGGGTCAGATGGAGATCATGGACCGGGAATGGGTCGACTTGTACTGCTGGACGCAGAACGGGAGCTCGGTTTTCCGTGTGATGAGAGACCGGAGCTATTGGAGGATCATACAAGAGGTGTTGAGGGAGTTCTGGTGGGAGAATGTGATTCCTGCGAGGGAGGCTTTGTTGTTAGGGAAGGAGGTTGCAGAGGTGAGAAAGTATGAGCCAGCATCTACGCATAAGCGTACCGGGCTTGCTATTGCTAAAAGCATAAGTTTGGCCGCGGCATCGAAACTAGTATGCAGAGAAATCGCTGATCATGTTGAGTTCTTTTAGATGAATTTTAGAATATCGTTCGTTATATCTTTTGATTCGTGAATTGAGATGATGATTCATCTTGTGTGTAGTTATGAAACTGGTTAAATCATGTAACACAATTAATCAGAGAGTTTCTTTGGATGTGAAATGTTTCCATTGTAAATATAGATGAAGACAGTTAGACCAAAGATGGACTAGTTTTTTTAGACAGAGAGAAACAAAATGGACAAAAGATTTGATTCTTTGTTCAAACCAAGAAGTTGACCAATAAACAGAGAGGAATGTAGGAAAATAGGAGTTGGTTACCAATAATAACCAAAAAGAAAGTGAAAATGAGAAACTGAAAACTAGTAGAGTCAAAGCAATGAACAAGAACGACACAGCTATAAATAAGGAATTAAAGATGTTTGTTCCCCTGTAGGCTATAATGTTTTATTGATTCCGAAATATCTGAAAGAGAAGATGGATTCGGGGCCTTCCTGGGCTGATCAATGGGATTATCAGAACCCTGACCCTCTTCCGAGTTCGACGACAGAAGATGAGAGCAAAAAGAAGAAGAAGAAGAAGAAGAAGGAAGAAGAAGACGGAAGCAAAAGCAGTCTTGGGAAGACCATACTTGGCTTCAAATGGATGAAGGATCTCCGCAAGAAATCTGAAAAGTGATTATTAGAAATTAACCAACCACCGTTTCTTTGTATATTCATTTGATTCTTGTTATTCTTTTGTATTTAATCGATTCTTTTTCTTCTTCTTGCTTTTACTATTAAGCTCTTCATCTTTGATTCAATGATTACCAATGCAAAAGAACTCAATCAGAACGCAAACGATAAACTAACCAAAATCTTAAATGAGTCTCTCGACAAAAACTTGATAAATCCAAAAAAAAAAAAAAAGAACAGTGAAAATTCAGGCTCTTGTGTTGTGATTTTATGTAGTCCCGTTTTTGTTTTCTTAGGAAAGACGAGATAATTTTAAAGGGTTGTTTCGATCATCTCCTAGACTTCTTTTTCGAGGCCTTAGAAGGCTTCGGATGATCACTCTTAGTGGTCGCTTGGTTTGACTTTGAAGTTGAAGGAGCTGCCTCTTGTTTATCTTGCTTCGTCACTGCACCCTGCGAGCCACGGATTTGAGCTGCTCGCTTGTCTTTCCTCTTGGGTCTGTAACTTGACCTTTCCCTTCTCGGAAGCCACCTTTCAGGGTCCGGAGGTGGACCCGGGTTTGCCGGGTCGAATCCTTTGGGATACTTTGGCTTTCTCTTCCTCTTCCTCTTTGCCTTCTCTTTGTTCTTCACTTCTTCCTGCATCGATGAATCAGCAGCAGCAGAAGCGCTTTCCATGGGTTTCGCGCCAGAGGTCTTTTCTAGGTTATCCACATCAACAGCCTTCAACCCGGGAAGTGGCTTTAGCTGTTTCTCGTAAGTTTCTGCTTTCTCGACATTGACACGAGCAAGTGTGGTCACGAGACCAACCAGAGCAGCTGTGCTTTTATGGTTTTTCACAATCTCCTCGTATAGCCGTGAAGCCTCTTCTTCTTGACCATGCCTTAGCTTGAAGGAAGCAGCCTCCGGCATCAATATGCCAAGCTTATTCTTCTCGGTCATCGAGTTAGACCACCACTTAATTGCTGAGTCAAGAACAGCAGAAGCACCATCGTTGTCCCCAGCACGCTCTTTGAGTGCAACAATGGTGGCAACAGTTGCAGGCAAATGCTGGATATCAGGTATTTTGGACAAGGACTCTGCTGCTACTTGAGGATGACTAGCAGAAGCAGCAATTTGTGCCCTGGCCAAGAGAACCAGCTTAGACTTTTCCGGGAACTTTTCAGCACATTGTCCTAGAAGTTCTTCAGCTTTGGCAGCCTTGTTCTCTCTCACAAAGACAGCAGCTTGAAGCAATGTGGGAATAACGCTCTCAGGAAACAGGCCCGGTAGTGTAGCACAAAGTTCTCGTGCCTGAGGTAAAAAAATTTCTTAACTGGTCAAGCCAAATATGCAAAGATAAAAACGGAGAGGAATAAACTAGAATTCAAGTTAAAAGGACCTGATCCATCTTATTTGCATGGAGGAGCAGAAGGACGCGATTGGCATATATAGCTTCCTTGTGTTTCTGAGAAAGCTTCGCATCAAGTGTTTGGGAAAGCTGAAAGCTCTGGGAGTCTTTTTCTTTCAGCCGGTCAAGCTTCCTCAAGCCATCAGAAACATCTTTGGAACCTTTCAAGGCGATAACGTTATTCACAGCAACAGCAAGTGACGATTCATCAGCCAGGTTACGTTTAATGATGTCTACATAAGCGCTGGTGGATTCTTGAATTTGTCCAAGGACCTGATGAGAACAACTACGTTATTCACAACAGGAAGAAATCCTGACAGGAGGTTAAGGACAAGACGAGAGCAGCATAAAAAATACCTGTTGGACATATGCTAATTGGACAGAGATTGGGGCCAGCTCATTCTCAATAGTCTCATCAGCAAAACCGTCATCCGTGAGGGTTTCCTGACCAATTCTGTCTCAAGGAAACATTATCTTTATCAGGAAATGAATACATTGTGGAAGTGTTGATAAAGAATACAGAAGAAAGGAAATCATGTATACATTCATCATCATACTAAGATTGATGCGATTATCATAAGCATGATATTGATGGGAAAATGAACAAACAGTTGGCAGTGATGATATGCCAAGAAAGAAATGAGACCAAACAGTAAGGTTCAGTGCTAACAGCTAATTTACCGAAATTACTGACCCTGTTTATTACACCTAGACGTAAAACACAAATGATTGCATTAAAGCCAGAGGTGTGTCTAGAGGAACAGCTATAAGAATCAATTACTAGTAGGAACAACAAATTGCCTAAATAATGGGCAATAAGAATATTATGGCTCAGTTTCTCAGAAATAAGTATACCTCCGGGCAGTAAGTAAGAGCTGTTCTGCGTCGGCGTAGTTATTGTTTTCGATCAAAGAGCAAGCAGTGTTATAAGCCAACTCAAAACTACTAGTTGGTTTGATCCTCAAAGACTCCAATGCTCCTTTCACTTGCGACGCTTTTCCAGCTGAAACCAACCCAGCGACGAGATTGACCTCTACCGTTTCAATCTCGGACTTGTCCAGTTTCCGATACACATCCACGCAAGCATCTGATTTCCCCAGACGGTACAGAATCTGAGCCTCCAAAAGCAAAGTCTCTGAATCTCTCAATCGACCTTTTAAACACGCAAATGCCTCATCTAGCTTGTTCTGACGGTATAAGCAATACGCCTAATTCAAAGGAAGAAGAGAAACCATTAGACCACGCACAACATTCATTCCAAAATCTAAGCATCTAATTATAAGAACCGAAGCTCTTCGGGGATAAAATGTAGTTCGATTTGATGCAAAATTAATCTATCAGAAACTGACCTTTTGAAACCCTAGATCGATTGGAAGACTGTGGGACGATTGAATGACGGAGAGAGCATCATCGATCTTATCGTCTTTAATAAGAGCCACAACTTTGCATCGGATCGCATCCTCATCGGCAGGTACAATCGACAGAACTGAAACAAAAAACACGGTTTCAGTTTCACCAAAATCAAATCAGAATTACAGGAGGCGGGAGGTAGAATCTGGAACCTTGATCAGCGACCCTAACGGCTTGTTCATATTCAGATCGCTGGATATGCCTATTAAGAGAAGTGAAGAGATCTTCGATTGCAGGAGGAGGCTGTGAAGTCGGGGTTTTCGGTTTTTCTTTCGATTTAGGAGCCATGGCTTGGTGGAATTTTCTCCGGTGAAACCAAACGACAGAGAAGAAATCGGGGATCCCAGTCCAGCTACAGAATTTTGCTAAGGGTTTGCATTTGCGTTCAGCGTATGGAGCTATGGATGACTTGCTTAAAATTTGCCGAAGACGAAAGGAATAACTCATGGGCTTTACACGGGCCTATGACATGATCCAATTACAATTTGACCAAGCAGATAAATATACGAAATTACGAATGGCAAAAGAGAAGATTATATAATTTTTTTTTTTTTTGAAAATTAGAGATTATAGTATTTTTTTTTTTTAATAACCGTGAAAGTTCTGGGTTTTAGGCACGTAATCTCCCTCGATAACCAGAGTTAGTCCTTTCTATATTCCGGGACACAAAAGAACCAACCCATTGCACTACCACCAGGCCACCACCACTTTGGTAAATTATAAAAAATTTATCGATTAAAAAAATAAAATGGATAACAACTAAGCAGATAATGTGTTCTTAGCATTGAAAACTAATCCATTGGGTGATATTCTCGATTTGGTTCAGTATTACGTTGACATATTTGCTTCTATCTCCAGCACTCAGGATCCAAAATGTTTTCCGCCATTTCCCAAGTATGAACTTCTTTACCACAGTTTTTTTGGTAAAATTCTTTACCACAGTTATACTGCTTATCATTGTAAACAGCGGCGGATTTAGGTAGAAAAAGTGTAACATGTGCCACACTCCATTTTTTGTTTTTCGTAAATAGTTAGTATTAAATTTAATTTTGTGTCTTTAGATTAATTTTTTATTCAATAAATACCTCATATTAAATAAGTTTTTCGATCTGCTCCTATTTAAAATAATATATTAAAAATTACATGTCAGTGAAAACTCTGAAAGAGGTGACAAAACGTTTCAACAAAAAAAATTTACCGGTCAAGTGGTCATAACTAGCCCTGTCAAGCGGATCAAACCCGCCCCGCAACGGGTTACAATTTTTTTGACCCGCTTCGATCCGCTCAGCAAAATTTCCGATCATAAAATATTTGATCCTCACCCGTCTCGCTAGAAGTTGCGGATACCCGCAGGTAATCCGCATATTTAAATAATAATAAAAATAAATAAATTATATATATATTTTTAGAAAAAAAATATTTGATAAGAAAAAATCAATATGATAAAACATAAATACATATTTTTTTAAAAAAAAAACTAAAAGATATTGTTAACTAATTTTTATATATTACATAATATTTCAAAATATTAATAATATTTACTATATAAATATTAATTATTAATTGTTATTTTTTAAATAGCGGGTACCCGCGAACCCGACAGATAAAATTTTCATACCCGCACCCGCTTCACATTTTAAAATCCCCGCTCCGCAAAATCCGCTTTTTCGCAGGATAAAATTTACTCGATCCGCACCCACCTCGTAATGGATTAAACGGAACGGAACCCACAAATTGTGATTCAAATTGACAGGACTAGCGAGGACCTATTGGTGATAATGGTCGTGGACAATTTAAGAAAACCAATGGTCTATCAGTGTTGCTACGCGTTGTTTCGCTAACGAAGTATCCATTATCTGTTGTAAATTATTCTATAATATAGTATTGGTTTGTAGACTATACTACTATATTTATGATTATAATATAATATTAGATGGCTATGTGATATAGTGAGAGAGAGATCAAGAGTAAGAGAAAGAGTAGACAAGAGTTTATGGGTAAGAGATTTCATTCATATGTTGTTGTTCTCACTTAATACAATGATCTATTTAGTGGCGAGGCTACTTGTAGTGATAGGGGTTCAACTGACACCATATAAATATTATAAGTTAAAAATTTAAGTCTAATTTGTAAATTCACACTAGTTTAGTTGGTAGAAACTCTTGTCATTTGCATCTCTAAACCCAAGTTCAAAACTTTGCAATGACACCATATATCTATTTTTTAATCCATTATCTATGATTAAATAATATTTAATATAGATATTGACAGCAGTAAAAATTATTTTTGGACTCCCCATTACATCTATTTTGAGGAGGAAGTAGCGAAGTAAATAGAGACATAAGGTAATGACTAATGCATTTAGATGTTAAGTGTATCATGATATATAATGTTAGAACAAGTGGTGATGACTAATCTACCAATAGATTATGATGGATAATCACAACTTTCATAACATTATCCATACTAGGAGAGAACTCGCGCGATGCGCGGATTTTATTTTAATTTGAGTTTCTAAAAATATGTTTTATATTTATATTTTGATTATTGATTTTATATTGTTTTAAAAAAATATTATTTTCTACTTTTTTTATTGATGATGTATATAATCTCTTTCATACATTATTTCACGAATTTTTATTTATACTTCAATTTTCATACTATTTTCATTTGTCTAAATCTTAATATTATGATATTATTTATTTTTTTCAATTTATTATTTTGAAGATTTTTTTTTGTATATCTTTCATTGAATCCATATATTTTGTATATTTTTGTATCCATTTTTCTTATTCTCAATATTTTTTATATAATTTGTTATCTTCTCGATTTTTATTGATTTTATTGTTTTGTCTTATGATATTATAGGCCGGAGTTAACTTTTTAATTTATTCAAAATCATAAAAAAATTCGATTTGTGGTCGCGTAGATAGCGGTCGCGACCAAGCAGTCATAGGTGCTATGGTTTCTTATTGAAGAGTCAATTCAGAATTTTTGCATCTTCTTATCTTCTCGATTTTTATTGAATATTTTGTTGTGTCTTACGATTTATATGTTGTAGTTAACTTTTTAATTTATTCAATATCATAATTGTTTTTCAGTTGTACCAAAGTTAATTATCATAATTTATTTGTAAATAAGTATAAAACAACTTAAAAAATAGAATGATATATATATATA